>PVJO010000965.1:40000-155000 GCA_004026905.1 Hystrix cristata | reverse complement strand
TGCAGAAAATGAGTGATGTGGGTATTTGTTTTTTAGTTTTTTACATTTTTTAGAAGATAAAATGTTTTTATATGGAAAATATCTTACAGCCAAGGAACAAATTATTTGGTGTTTCACATGCTTTCAGACATCTTTCTTAGATTGTATTTGCTTGCTTTTATGGAAATTTAATATATTGGAGATTTGTATTGTTAATATGGTGTTTTTTTATTTGTTAAAAAAATTAGGCTGCAGGTGATATTGTTGACATAAGGGAAGAAATTAAAAGTGACTTTGAATTTAAAGGTAAGCAATGAGATTGTTATGCAAAATTATTTAGATACTTAAAACTGTATTGATTCTTAAGGGGTCTTTTGTGAGATATGTGGGACATATGATAGGATACTTCTCAGTTCCTAAGATGCAAGATTTGTTCCATTTATCTATTAATTTTTACTTTTTCTTTTTTTGAGACCAGGTCTCCCTGAGTTGTTTAGGCTGGCCTCCAACTCATGATCTGCCTCAAACTCCTGAGTAGCTGGGATTACTTTTATTTTTCAAAGTTCTCTAATGATCCAAACCTCTGAAACTCAAAAGATATGTAGTTTAGACATGGATTTGCTCCTGATTTGATCTTTGACATTGATCAAGTCATAAAATGCTGTTTGCTAGCTATTTTATTTTTTTCTTTTAAAACTGCAGCTTTGAGAATAGCTGTTTTTGGAAGAAATAATGAATATCTATGTATTTTAGCCATTTCTTTTATGGTATCTGCACTGGCTTTCCACCCACAGGTTATATCCAGGTTCATCCAATAGCTTTCTTTTTGCCAAGGAAGAGTTACACATTTGGGTATATCTCTCCCATTCAAGTACTACCTAGGCCTGGCACTACTTAGCTTCCGAGATCAGACGAGATCAGATGCATTCAGGGTGATATGGCTGTAGATATTTGGGTTTATTTCTATGAAGACAGTGGATCCTTTCATCAGTTGGGAAGTGTAAAGTAGTGAAATTTTTAAAATATTACAAAAATTATTTATGATTTGCTATTGTGATAAGGCTTTTGTATGTTACTTCAGTAACTAAATTCTACTGAGTTAGTGTGGTAAATGGATATTACTTTTGTTGAATTTTGCATTATAACCAGAATGCATTGTGACTATTTTGGGTTATGCATTTTGAAGCTCTAGAGCACTTATTTATAATTTTTAAGGTATGTTTGAAATTCTCTGGGCTTTTGTTGAAATAGAGACTCTGATTCAGCATGTTTGGGAGGCCCCGAGAGTCTGCACTTCTGAATATTCCCTGGGGATACCAGTACTACTGATCCATAAACCATATTTTCAGTAGCAAGTCTCTAAGAGACATACATCCTTGGAGTTCTACTTTTGCCTTGAAAATCATGCCCCCTGCTGTTTAACATCCCATTTACCCCAAAAGAAAATCTCACTAAGTCTGGGTTTTGACCTTTTTAATATTGACTATTACCAGTCATATCTTGTCTTTTTTTTTTTTAATAGGAAAACAACGAGTTGCTCATAAACCTCATTCTAAACCAAAAACTTCAGATATTTTTGAAGCAGATTTTGCCAGTGATATAAAATCCAAGGATTTCCTTGCTGATAAAGAACTGTGGGCTCGACTTGAAGAACTAGAGAGACAAGAAGAACTACTGGGTGAACTTGACAGGTAACTAATGACAAATTCTTTTTCCAAGAAAAATTGTTTGTGTACATATTTCCTCATTAATAAAATAATATGTGCTCATTGAAGAAAATGCAGAAAAGTGTAATACATTAAATTGCCAATAATCCTTCCACCCCAAGATAAGTATTAATTCTCTGGTATTTTCTTTAGGACTGTGTGCTTGCATACATCTCTATGCACATGTATGTACATTAAATCAACATTTTTATTTTTTATTATAAAATCCTAGCTATATTTTATATTATGACGTAATTATACCACATAGTTGGCTTTTAATAAGTATGGATGCATTAATATTAAATTTTAAATGAAATATTTTAATACCACACTCAGGATAATGTTCTATCTTTGAGTGATATGTTATAAAAGAAAAAATTTGGTTTGAATTTAAATTTGATGCTGTAAAATGTTTGTCCTTGGTTTCTGTTTGGAAACGTCTCTGTTTATTGAGCAGTCAGTTTATAATCTGGTCAGGTAGTTTTATGTATGAGAAACTTTACCAAACTGCTATTTGAAATACATATTAGCACTCACTTAGAATCGTCAAAGTGCTAAATGAAGTCTGCCACAATGTAAGTTTCTATATTATTTTGCTTGAATGATGTACCATATGCTGCTGTTAGTTTCTGTGAAAAATAGGACAAGAATCACAAAAGACTTTTCCCCTACCATTTCACCTATAAATTTAGGTCTTTTTGATTAACTGGTATTATTTCATTTTTTAAAACAAGTGTTGGCTCTTGTGATTTTCTTAGTCATGATTCTCTATTTTTGTATGATGTTATTTCAGTTCTATTGCATTTTTGATTATGTTATTCCAGTAAGGACCTCAAATCTTTTATAGAATGAAACAGGATAAATATGCATTCACATATATAAATATAAGTATATTCATATGCATATGTATAAATCCTTTATTTTTAAAAATTACAACAACACTTGCTTGTTGTAAAATACTCTGAGGTTAGAAATAGAAAATAAAATATAATCCTGTGGCATTAAATTTCCGGTCTTTAAATAGAAGTATATATTATTCAAATTTCTTACAAATGCTTTCTTTGTAGGGGAATGGTTTGAGCTCAGGCTGTCCTTAGATTCACTATGTAGTCCAGGCTGGCCTCGAACTGTTGGTGATCCTCCTGCCCCAGCCTCCCAAGTGCTCGGATTATAGGTGTGTGCCACCACACCTGGTACAAATTCTTCATTTACTGTAGATAATTTTTTTCTATTGTGTCTGGCCAATATCCAAAGATAATTTGTTGCATATATTCTATTTAAGTTTGAATAACTGCAATATACAGAAGTGGCATAGGAACTAATGCTTTCTGTTAATTTACTTTGAAACATTTTTTCTTTTGTATCTTACAGTTCTTGTTAAAAAAATACCTTATTTTTAAGATGTGTTTAAGATGTGTTAGGATGTGTGTTAAGATATGTTAAAATGTTTTAAGATGTTTAAGATGTGTTAAGATGTGTACCAAATCCCTATGATGAATGTAGTCATGATGTATTGCAAATGTATTAATAAAAACAAAAATTTTAAAAATACTTTATATAGGAAATCTTAATTTTTACCTACTGAAATGAACTGGAAATGAAAATATATAAGGTAGTAATGTGTTTATTTCATCTTGTTACTGTTCTCTTTTTCTGTGTTAGTAAACCTGATACTGTGATTACAAATGGAGAAGATGCAGGCTCTTCTGAAGAGGAGCAGGAAGATCAGAACACAGATGTGAATGTGCCATTTCGAGTAACAGACTCCCTAATTCCCAGCAGTTGTGCTGACGGTGTTAGAAGTTCAGAACTGTTCAGTGGTCAGGTAGATAGTAAATTGAACTGTTCAGTCAACGGTTCAGATTCTTATCACAGTAATGAAGATGATGATGGTGAAGAAGAAGAAGAAGATGATGATGATGATGATGATGGTGGTGGTGGTAGTGATAATGAAAATGACCATGATGTTTCGGGGGTTGGAGATAATTCTGTACCAACAATATACTTTTCTCATACTGTTGAACCTAAGAGGGTTTGTATACTTTTCACTTTACTAGTTTTGGGTATAATTTGAACATTAAATATCATCTCATTTTTTAAACAGAAGAATGTTAACAGTGATTAAGGTTGTTGATACTGCCAAATAGTTTGAAAATCATCCTTTGCCTCCTATTCTGTTGATTTATCTTAAAAAGGAAGAAAAAAGTCTAGTCAGTTACCTGGTATTAGTTTATTGTGGTCACAAGCTACAATAGAATTTGAGTTACTCGGGTTTGGAAGGAGCTCAGATTTAAGTTGCAACTACTGTAGCTCTACCTGTGCTTATTCCAGAGGTTTTCCTCCAGAATCTCGGAGTTAATTTTATTGCATGCATTTTGGTGTGGTTAGAATGTTGAAAGTGATTGTGTTAGTTAAATTTTCGATTGTATCAGGTTATTTTCTACATGGGTATCAAATGAATAGGAGCATCATGAACAAAAAGGAAAAATTTGGGAGAAAGTAAAAATCAGTTCTTTAGCCAAGTGTGGTAGCGCATGCCTGTAATCCCAGCACTTGGGAAGCTGAGGCAGGAGGATTGCTGCAAGTTCGAGGCCAGTCTGGGCTACATTGTAAGTTCAGGGTCAGCCTGGACTACCTTAGTGAGAACCTGTGTCAAAAAACAAAAAAATTCAGTTCCTTTTCTGACAAAGTAAATATAAATATCTGTGTAACCATGGGTTGAGAATTTTGGCAGTTTAGAGCTGGGAGTGACTAGAGATCTTCTCGTCCAGGTTTTTCACATTTTATTATCAGTACTACTTCAGCAGGCTAGTAGGCTGCCTTGAAGCTACTTCTGTCCTCTCTCTGCTTTATATGGTGCTCTAAGGTGTCACCAGGAATTCACCTTTCTCAGGGAAATTTAAGGCACAGAAGACATAGAGTTGGCTAGTAATGAAACAAGGGCTCTTCGGAGCGAGTTTCGTATTCTTAGGACACAGAATAGGTTCCCTGATTGCCTGTGGCAGAGGTATGGTCTGTGGTATGAGTCTTCAGTGCCTGCGATAATTATTTAATGAAACATGTTCAAAACCTGCTGGATATTTTTTAGATTCCTTTAGTTATTTCTGCTCTAATATGAAGTGAAATACATATTTTTAAAATTTTTTAGTATGTTGAACTAAAGGGATCTTTGGAATTCCTTGGGAAAAGTTTACTTGGTGCTATAAAATTTAGCACTATAAAGACTTTTTTCTCTTAAGCTGGTCATGGTAGTGCATGCCCATAATCCCAGCACTTGGGAGGCTAAGGCAGGAGGACAACAGGTTTGAGGCTGGCCTGGATACCTAGTTAATCCGTTAATGCATAGTGATCCATTTTTGGAACACCTATAACATAATGAAATGTTTCCTCTTCAAACACTTGTTCCTTGGATTTTTCTAGGTAACATATACAAATTTTATGCAGGAATTCAAAAAATTTCAGTCTCTGGCCTACATGGGTTAACACTGGGTCTCAGAACAAAACAAAAAATTATATTGTGTTTAATGTTATCTTATTTTTGTTTAGATGAAGCAGGAAGAATAATATTTGCAGAAATGTTGAGTGGAAGAACAGTCATTACTATAGAAAGTGTGGTATAAATGCTGAGTGGGAATAGAAGAGTAACATTAATCCTGAATAGAATTGGTTTTTAGTCCTTCAAGTTCTAAAATTAGAAATGTTTAAAAATTTGAAATAGTTACACATTGTTTAATATTGCTTTTATGACAAATGTTACAGTCCTACTGAGTATTTCTTTTGGTTAATTGTACTCTTTGTTTTGAAATGCTTGATTTAAGCTAAAAATTTATATCAAAGTAATGAAGTGAGGTGAAGCTTGTAATAAATCTAGCATTTAGTTTAAAAGTATTTTGCTCTATATACAACAATAAAGACACTGAAGACTAGAATTGGTGATTAAAGAGGAGTTAATTTGATATTGTAGAGATACAAGGTAAGGACTTTTTTACCCACCCTGACCATGGACGTCAGTTTGCATCAAAAAATTTCAGCTGTGTCTCATACTATTTTTTAATCGTAAATTTTGTTTTAGCTTGGGCCTTGATTAAGTTTCTCGGTTTTTAATATGTTTGATGTGAAATTTTTAGGTTCGAATAAATACTGGGAAAAATACCACTTTAAAATTCAGTGAAAAGAAAGAAGAAGCCAAACGTAAACGAAAGAACAGCTCTGGCGGTGGTCATTCTGCCCATGAGCTGCCCACAATCAGGACGCCTGCTGACATTTACAGGTGAATGATAGCACAGACTACACCACAGTCTACTGATCTCTTCCGTCTTTGTCCATCTGAATATTTACATGAAGAGTCGTAGGTATCCTAGAAGGTTCTCCCTGAAAAAAGGGAGGTGGTCTGATGGAATTAACCTAGTATTTGAAATACTGAGCTCCCACAGCTACCCAAAGCAGTTGGGATATTGTGTGGTTGTTTTCCTTCCCTCCTCTTCACCAGTGCTTCACCATTCCCATTTGGTCTAGTGAAAACACCTTATATCTTTAGAAATCAAAGCTTATGTTTCTGCTGGCTAGGGCAGTACTTTCCTATCACTGGTAAATTATGGTTGGCATATTAATTTACTTCTTCAGAGTAGAAATTAATTACACTGTTTCAGTTTTATGTTGTATTTGTTAAGAAAGTTATTTGAAAATATGTACAGTATCATGACCCATACAGTGAAAGTTGCTAAACAGTGAAAGTTGCAAAACAGCGAAAATTGCTAAATGTTTTACAAGTGGGTGTAAAACTGTCTATAGAATTTTGCAGATTAATTCATTACCACCAAGAAAATGCTTATAAGTAACACGCCATATTTTATTAGGCAAAAAAAATCATGTCTTTCAAAATATAAAATATGTCATTTGCAGCTGCAAAAGTACTGTGAATAAAAATTTTAGATAAAAAATTTTAACAAAGCTTAACATCAATTTCTAGAAAAAATTTACAGAAATCTTTATAAAGTTATTCTCAGCTTCAAGAGTTACTTTTTAAGTGAGCATATATTTTTTGACTATTACAGAGTTTTTGTCGATGTTGTGAATGGAGAATATGTCCCTCGCAAGTCAATCCTCAAGTCTCGAAGCAGAGAGAACAGTGTTTGCAGTGATACTAGTGAAAGCAGTGCTGCCGAATTTGATGAGCGGCGGGCGGTTCTGAGGAGCATGAGTTGTGAAGAGGCCGCTTGCAGTGACACCAGCGAGAGCATTTTGGAAGAGGAACCACGAGGAGAAAATCATCAGAGGAAACCTTCGCCTTTATCAGGAGCACCTGAGGTGTGTCTGGAGCATGACTCTTTAGGGTCTTTGGCCAGGTTTTTGCTGTTTAACCTGGAATGTCACAGGATCTAATTAATCCTAGGATTGTACTTTTTTGATTATAATTTGTAGAAAAAAAATTAAGTCACTAGCAATGCAATATTACTATCATAAAGTTTTATTTCTGTGAAATGAGAATTTGACAGTAACTGACATGCACGTTTTTGGATAGAAAATCATTTAGTAGTTTGTATTAAATAAATTACCAGTTGCTCAGACTGTAATAATTTTCCGATACTGTAGTTCAGTAGATTGTACTGTCCTTTTTTAAATGAAATGGTGGAGTTAAAGAAAATGTGTTTGTGTTTGGGGGTGTGTGATCAAAAAGTATAGTGAGTAGTAAAATTTGGTAACAATAAGGGACATTTTGGCATCAGTCCCCCTTATTTTGAACACCTTCATCTCCCTCCTTGCCACTTTGTGAAGCAGTTCTGCAAGTCCTTCGTGAACGTCTAATGTGGCTGCCTTGATGATATCCTGGATCGATTCAAAATATTTACCTTTCATGGGTCATTGGGAACACCCAGAAGTCCCACAGTGTCCGATCCGGTGAATAAAGTGGATGAGGACACACCATAATGTTTTTACTAGCCTGCCTTCTGTTTGATGGCACTCAGCAGCAACATTCACTGTATCTTTGATTATATCTTGTAAAGACTCATGAAAAAGGACTTTCAGGACTGCTTCAGAAACTTGCAAGAATGATGGGGTTAAGTGTGTTCAAAGTGAGAGGCATATGTGTCTTTTTCTGTAATAAACTTTAAAAAATGTAAGCATTATATATTTTGATCACCTCTTCTATATGATAGATAGTTATCCAAAGTCCCTCTATGTTTTGGCTTGTTCCAGTGAAACTTTTGAGACTATGAAATCATTTTCCAATCCGACGAAAGCTATAGACACTCTGCTCAGAAAAATTAGCACATACTCATAGGCTTTTATAGACTGCATTGCTTACAGTTTGTGGAGGTGGAGGACAAGTTGAGAGAACCCAAAATAAGAATTCCTGTCTACGAAATGCATGATTAGGGTTTCCATTTGTTACTTGTATTCTTTGTGTTTCGGTGGATATTTAAAGTTTTCAACTTAAAAAGTATTTAGGAAGATTGGGAAATTTTATGTTATCAAACCACTACATATCAAGATATATTTATATGTAAATATATAAAATCATCACTTGTATCAGATGATGCTAATTGTACTAACTGCACTAAATGGTGGTTGGGCATAGACGTTATTAGCACTTAGGGACCCTATGTAAGATTAAAATACCTCCCACTCCCAGGATAATGATCTTAGGTGACCTGGAAAGTCTCACTTTAATACTCTGCATTAGTGCTAGAAAACAGGGAATAGATGTAGACTTTTGCCAATAAGTATTTGAAAATTGAGTTTTGTAGGGACTTAATATGTCATAGTGTACCTAGAATATGGAACTTAGTATTTTCACCCTTACTAGCTTTGCTTTTAATATCGAACTGCTATAATAGATGCTATAATTTTTTAACTTCAAAATAAATAGTTCATGATTATGGCAAGTACTTTGAAAGACATCATTTTCAGTGTCTTTTTAAGTGCTAAAATACTGTCTTTCAAAAGTGTTCTTAAGATAATATGAAGGCTCTGTTCTCAGCATGATTAAATGGAATTTTTAGAAAAGTAAACTTGGAGCTTTGTTTAAGTCCAGAATCTTGAGGGAGGAATATGGCGTTCTTTGGTTTTGTTTCAGTGGTGGGTGAGGTGAGGATGTTGGCTTTTTAAACTATTTAAGTGGTAACTGTCTTAACTAGCTTTGAACACTTGGTAGATAAATGGAAATACAAAATATATGAAAGTTTATATCATTTTAGCTCATACATAAGTTCTTAGAAGATGTAAAGAGAGAGGTTCCATCTACCCAAATCTTAAAAAAAAATTAACTCCTTTTTATATAAAAGATTTCTAGCTGTTTGTACATGTTAATTTTGTTCCATTTAAACATACAGCTGACCAGATTACCTTCAGCAAACATCCAGTTGAAATTAAAGTCACTTTTTGTGGAACTTTGATTTCCATCATTGAATTATTTGTATTAAAATTTAGAAGCCTGTGCTTATTCATATTAGTCTCAGCACTTTATTTCCACTGTTCTCTTAAATAAAATTGAGGCAGGATGCAACAAAATATTCAAACAATTACATAAATGCACACCATTAAAGAAATGTCAGTGCTGGTGAAATTAAGCTGCTGACTGACTGGCAGGCAGTGTGGCCACCGTAGGGTAGCTTTTCACTAGCTGATACACCAAAGCTTTTTAAAATCTTAATGTTTTATTTTCAGAGAAAGAACTGGACATAATGGAATGTGTAAATATTTGGGATCTTTTATCATTTTTGTTTTTCCCAGATAAGATATGCATTTTGCATTGTATAGTATTTTCTCCCATGACTACTATAAACATGGCTTATGTTTGGTGGTATAATTAAGAAAAAAAATTTTATGGTACTTGGTTTCTGTGAACAATTAATAGTTTGATGTTAATGTATTATATCTTAAAAAGTCTTGTGAATTTTATTTTTAGTGAAAAGAAGTATCTAATCGATGAATAGAAGATAAAACTTTCATGGACATCTTACTTACATTTTATTATCATAAACCTCATTTTTGTCTTCTAGGCTTTTTCTGGAACTGTAATAGAAAAAGAATTTTTATCATCCTCCTTAACACCACACCCAGCCATTGCTCATCCTGGACTACCCACCATTCCAGAAAGAAGAGAAATCCTGCCAGAAGCATTAGAGGAAACTGCAAAAAGGGTTTCAAAGTTCAAAGCTGCCAGATTGCAACAGAAAAGCTAGGAAATGGGAGTTTACATCCTAAAACATAGCTGTGCGTTTTTAGAATATACATAGCAAAATATGTCACATGTAGTTTGAAATAAGGCATCCTGAGTTAGTTTGGCAGCAACTTTTTTTATCCTTATCAGTAGTAGTAAAAAACTTCAAAGTAAATGTTTGAATACTTTAATATTCATTTTGTTTGTTAATTCTCTCATTGCTGTCTGAATTAGTCTTATGATGCAGTGGTAGCATTTCGAATTATTTTTCAAAGAATACTGTTCATGTGCATTGTTTTTGTGTTTCAAACTAAATACAAGCAGTTTTGTACCAGCTGTGATGTTGTGCATACCATATGGACCATTTTAAAGAAACTTTTAAAATTTCAATAGATTCAACAATTATATTACTTGCTTTCGCATTTTAAAAGCACTTTAAAAAAATCTACTTCCCTTGTAGGTTTTGCAGCTAGGTGGCTATTTAAAAAACTTCCCTTTTGATGTAATACTGTAATCTTTGAGATAAAAAGCTACATGTACCCCATGGAAAAGTCTCTCTGATAGGAAGAATGGTATTTTGTAAAAACATTTTTCAAGTAAAAATTTTATGAAACTTGGCCTCTAAAATGTTGTGGATTTTATGATGTAGAATTGAGCGTAAAAATGTCTTTGAATCATATATGTGGTACATATAACACACAACAGATTGTTGAATTTTTAAATTCCATAGGCACATTTCTCTGTGCATACGGTTTTCACTGGGACAGAAGGAAAATTTGTTTAGATGCTAAAAAAGTAGATTTTAAAATAATTTCTTGATGTTTTACTCTTCCCAACATTTTCATTCTTTAAGTATACTTAACTAGTAAATAACTAAAATAACATTTGCTTGTAGTAAAACTCCTTAAAATGAAGAGAAATTTAGTCTAACATTGAAAATTACACTGCAAGTTTTAATCATTAGCTTGACGCATGGTAAAATGTAGCTTTTAAAAAGCATTCTGCATTAGTACTAAAATAAGCCATCAATGCCAGTCCACCCTCTATTCATGACTAAATATTTAAAGGTTATTTATAGCTTCTTTAATGAATTCTTGCTTAAACAAAGTGAAATTATGTCCTAGAAAAGTAGAAGCTATTTGTAACTAGAACAGCACAACTGTAAAAGTTTTATGAATATGTATTTTAATGATAAGGGGGTGAGCTTGAGTCCCCACTAGTTAATGGATAATTCAGAACACAGGACTGATTTTGAAAGATCACCTAAAAATGTAGATGATTTGTCCTTTGACTAACTGCGAATACATTTTGTAGTTAAAAACTGTGTTCTTTCAGTTCACCCCACTCCCAATCCAAACCAAGCATATAAAATCATACGCACACAGAGGAGCCCTCTTTCCCAACTGCTATTCAGCTGAGCCTTTCTGCCCTGGATTTTTCCCTCAGAAACAAACTTTATTACAGGACTATTGCGGTGTTCTTTAGAGATCTTTAATTTCAAGAACATTGTCATCAAATAAGTTTCTGTGTTCTTGAACTTCATTTTTAGCCTGTTGCTAATATCATGTATTTTACTTCTTTCAACTAGGTAATCACACAGAAAAGGTTGGTAGTAGAATGCCGGGTGTGATGATGCATCCCTGTAATCCTAGAACTCTATAAGACTGAGGCAGGGACATCGTAAGTTTGAACCCAGCCCAGGCAACTCAGCAACTTAGTGAGACCCTGTTTCAAGATAAATAAATAAAAACAGCTGGGGATGTAGCTCAAATGTGAAGGCCCTGGGTTTAATCTCCAGTACCACCAAAAAAGACCAAAAAAAAAAGATGGTAGTAGAAGCACAGAAAATGTGTTTGACAACATATTCGAAGACCTCAGTAGTGTTGCCCCTTTTCATAGTTTGTTTTACAACAAAGTTTTAAATTTTAATTTGAAATTATACTTTTTATATTAAATTTGAGTTTCATTGAGACAGAGTGAAGCTGGTCTTAAATGCTGTTTTCAACCACTGTAGAACAGAAGAATAGACAAGACATTCTTTTTAATGTTTCATTTCGAACTAGTTTTAGTCCTGCAAAACACAGGCCTGGCATGGTGGCACACCCACCACTTGGGAGGCTAAAGCTGCAAGTTTGAGGGCAGCCTCAACTACCAGTACATAATAAAAACCC
The DNA here is from genome assembly GCA_004026905.1 of Hystrix cristata. Classification (NCBI taxonomy): domain Eukaryota; kingdom Metazoa; phylum Chordata; class Mammalia; order Rodentia; family Hystricidae; genus Hystrix; species Hystrix cristata. The sequence goes on along the minus strand of PVJO010000965.1, from coordinate 142,980 downwards.
TATCTCAAAAAAAAAAAAATTGCACAAAACCATACTATTTTTCCATGTGCCCCCTCATCCAGCTTTCCCTAATACTGTAACTTATGTAGTTCTCAAAACCAACAACTAAAACTATAGTTCTTATTTGTTCTGTTCCAAAGTCCTGTCTAGGACCCCTCCTTGCATTTATTGGTACTGCTCCTCAGTCTTCTTTAATCGCTGACAGTTCTTCAATTTTTTCTTTTATGACTTTTGACATTTTTAAGAGTACTGTTTGGGTGTTAGGAGGCTATTCCTCAATTTAGTTTTGTTTGATGTATTCATAGGATAAAGTTTTGTGTTTTGGACACAAATACCATAAAATACATCCTATCCAAATGTTCATATTAGAGGAACCTTCTGTGTCATTTCAAGACTTTTAATTTCAGTCTGTTAACTTTGGCCACTTTAGCCAAGGTGATGTCTGACAGGTATCTTTACCTTAACATCTTTCCCTTTGGGGTTATTATCTTGGGGAGATCCCTTTGAGGCTATACAATCTTTTTCTCCTCAAATTTAAGATCACATTTTTTTTTGCATTCTTTAGTTAATCTTGCCAGCACTAGTTAACACTTTAGTGTTTGTTAGTGGTGATTTTCTGTTTTACCCTTTACTCTTCTATGTTTACTTCTTGGAATTTTTTTATTATAAGCTGTACCTCTATCTGCTCACTGCTCCTATTTATCAATGCATCTAATTACTTACATCAGTGTGGCTTTCTGGATGTTTATTTCTTTTCTATGAATTAAAATCCAATCATCATTGTTAGGTTGCTCAGATTATTCTACCTTTGACCATGAGGAACTCTTTTGGTTTGGCATCTAACTTCTTTCAAGAAGTTCTCAAATCTTTTTTGTACAATTTTTTTTGCAATGTTTTTATTTCTTTTGCACAAATCATAGATACCTGTTGTTCTGTATATGCCTTTTTCACATGAAGGATGACATTCTCCATTGCACTTTTTTTTTTCCCAACAGAATGCCCTTGTACTCTCTCAGTTTATAGGAATTTTCATCATCCTTTTTTCCAGGGATGTGGTATTCCACTATTAGATGAGACATTGTTTACTCAGCCAGTTCCTCTGTATGGGCATCAGTGGTGTTTCCTGTGTTTTACAGTTGTATCTAACGATGCACTGACTAACTCTGTCTCTGATTTTGTATCATTGGAGGTGTATCTTCGGGGTAGATTGCTCATAGTGGGCTTGATGGATCATCTGCATGTTTACTATGTGATTTCTTTGAAACAGTAAAATCTGTTTTTAAATCTGTTTGGTTGCTTTATTGAGGACATGGGTTTAACATAAACACTTGCAGATCAACTTTTCATTGCTGATTCTTTTCAGTAATGATTTGGGGGCAGTATAATGTCCTAATGGACTTAAAAATAAAGCGTTGTATAGCTGTATTAATTTTTCTAAAATTTGATTTTGAAAACACTGATGGTTATGCAGGAGATTTATAGGAGCTTTATATTCATTGGATTATTTACAAATTTATAGAATTCAAGTATCTGCTTAATGAATTTAACTTCTCTACATGAAACCAACGAAGCTTTGTCCTTGTGTTCTGTAGTTGAATGGCATATACTCTTAGAATTCCTCAAGTACAGTAAATATTTATGGTTTATATGTTTAATTTATTAACCAGTATTATCAAATTGTTACAGTTGAAAATATTTCCTCAGTATTTTGTTTCTGAAGCAGGGTCTTCGTGTGTAGTTCAGGCTGGCCTTGAACTCACTATGTACCCCAGGCTGACTGTTCTAGTTACTTTTCTCTCGTTGTTGGGACAGAATACTCGACACCCAAAGTTAGGGGAAGAAAGGTTTATTAGCTCACAGTCTGCAGAGGTTTCAGTCTATAGTCCGCTGGGTCCAAGGCGGAGGGGTGGCGTGCAGACCAGCAGCCGCCTGGCCGCAAAGTAAAGTGAGGAAATGTAAGGAATGTATGCAAATAAGCAATGCAAACAAGCAGCTAGTTAAGCTTCTTCCTCTATCTATTATCTAGGCTACCTGCCCCCAGGGCAGCCCGCACTCCCGCCCCCAATTTCAGTCTCACATCCTTGATCCCAGCAGAACAATGCCAAACCGATCAATGGATCAGTTTAGTAATCACACACTCTAGATCCAGCTATCTCTTACCACATGAGGCTTTGGGGGGACATCTAGACACAAACCATAACACTGACCTTGAACCCAAGGCAATCCTGCCTCAGTCTTCAGAGTGTTGGGATTGCAGGCATGTGCCACCACACCTGGCTCTTAATTTTTATTTTAGAGGAACGTCATTAAGGAAATATTTTGCAGTTCCTTTACCAAGTGAATCACGAGTAATATTTTTTGAGCATTTACTATGTGTCAAGACTTTTTCTATATATTTTATGTGGATTATCTCAGTTAATCCTCAGAGCTTTCCTCCACACACCCCATTTTAGAAATGTGGAAACAGAGAGATTAAGTAACCTTTTGTATGATTTATTTTTTGCAGGGCTAGGAATCAAACCCAGGGCCTTGCACATGCTAGGCAAGTGCTCTACCCCTGAGAGCCCCTCCCTGGCCTTGAAGCAGCATTTTAAACTACACAATTTAAGTGGGTTAAACTCAGGCAGCTTTGTTCCAGAATCAGCACTTACCACATTCAAACAAACAAACAAAAAGTTTACATAGTCTGCACTCCAAACAAGAATAATTAGCTAGTAAGGAAATGTGTGATCTGTATGTCTAATCTTGCTTACTTATGGTGTGTTCACCTTTTTAAAATGAAATTTGAAACCTATTTGGGTTCTTCTCACATAAGAGAATTCATTTTGACTTAAACGGGGTGGAGTTTCAGCGTGACTTTATTCATAAAAGAAGGGAATATGCAGATGGAGGGTAGTAAATGTTAGAAGAGAAGTAATCAGCATAACAATATTTCATTGAAAGACATTTTTCTTTATGTGAATTTAGGCTTATGTGCACAAGTTTAGAATTGGGATGTTCCCCATTAAGCGGCTTCACAGTGACCTTTGACCCTGTGATAATGTCTTTGCCTTCGTGTACTTTGTAAAACATATAGCTGGTTAAGTAATTTACTAATATAACAGCTTCCGCTTCTTGAGTGTCTTTCCGCATGTATGTAGGAGTATTGTACTGTTATTGTAAATAGTTTTTAAACCACCCGGACAGTGTCTGTACCTGTCATGCTTGTTACAGTCATTCTTGTTGGAATGACTTCTCCTGCCCTCCTTTAGCCCTTCGGTTTATGGTGTTTGTTTTTCCCCTTTTTTACTGTTGCTCAGAATAGTGTGCCCTCCCTGCATTCTCTCCATTGATGAGGAAGTGATGTACTGCAATATTTTAATTTCAGGGCACTTAATTTTAAAAATTAGCACTCTGACAGCTACTCTCTTCTCAGACAGTATTCTGCTCACCACACTGTAGTGCTTGTAGTACTGTACTTTGGGCCTATTTTTTCTTTTGTTTGTTTTGTTTTGAGATGAGGTCTTGAGGCGTAGTTCAGGCTGGCCTTATTTTAACTATGTAGCCCAGGCTGGCCCCAAATTTATGGCAATCCTCCTGCCTCAGCCTCCCAAGTGCTGGGATTACAGGTGTGCACCACCACACTTGGCTGGTCTCATGTTTTTCTAACAGCTTTACTGAGGTATAATTTACATACCATAATATCCACTTTTAAGTATGCATTTTGGAATTTTTAGATTTTGAGTTGTGCCATTTTTCCTACAATCCAGTTGTAGAACATTTTTATCATGTCAAAAAGATAGTGCCCACTTCATTTCCTATTCCCATAACCAAACTAGGGCACTGCTGATTTGCTTTATAAATTTCCCTTTTCTGGACAATTAATACAAATAGAAATGTACCAAATACAGTGTTTTGCATTTGTCAATCAGTTAAACACTTTGGAGGTTTGTCCATTTCGTATCATATATGAATAGTTTCCTTGCTTATAGCTGTATAGTATTCCATTGTGCGCATATACATTTTGTTTGTTCATTCACAAATTGATGGGCCGGGCGTAGTGGTGCGCACCTATAATTCCGGCTCTCGGAGGCAGAGGCAGGAGGATCACAGTGAGTTCGACACCAGCCTGGGCTACATAGTGAGCTCAAGGCCAGCCTGAACTACATGGTGAGACCCTGTCTCAAAAACAAAAAAGAGAACAAAAGAAAAGCCCACAAAAAACAAATTGATGGACCTTGGATTATTCAGCATATTGTGAATAATGTTGACATAAGCCTTTATGTGGACATGTGTTTATTTTTTTTTGGGTAAGTAAAATAGGAGTGGAATTAGTTGAACATTTAAAGAAATGGTAGGTTTTCAAAGGAGCTGGTAAATTTACATTTAGACTAGGGGTGTATTTGCAGTTTCTCCACATCCATGGCAGCACTGTTGCTGTTTTCTTTTGTAGGATGGCCGTTCTTGTGGCCATTAGCATGTAATTTACATTTGTCTATCTAATTTACATCTCGCTATCATAATTTATATTTCTCTAGTGACTAATGCTGAAGATATTTTAATGTGCTTTAGCTTTGTGTGTATTTTCTTTGAAGTGAATTCAAATCTTGCTCAGTTTTAAATTGTCTTTATTTTTGAGTTCTAAGAATTCTTCATATATTCTATAGACAAGTTTTTATCAGATACTTAATTTGCATATGTTTTCTCTAAGTCTGGCTTGTCATAGGTCAAAAAGATTTTTCTCTTACATTTTCTTTTAGATGTTGTGTATTTTTAGCTCTTAGAACTATGATCTCTTTTGAGTTACATTTTGTTTATGGTGTGAGACAAGGGTTAAGTTCACTTTTTGTGTGGATGATTTGATACCTAATTGTCCCGGAACGATTTGTTGAAGATTGTCCTTTTTGCCATGAACATTTTGGCATCTTTTTTTAAAAAATAGTTGACCATAAGTGTAAGATTGTTTCCTTTGCATACTCATAATTTCATGGGTTTTTCTGTCTTCTGTCTGTGCCAAGTGGTCTTGATTACTGTGGTTTTACCTACAGTAAGCTTTCAGATAGAGAAATGTTATCTCTTCCACCTTTGTTCATTTTCACAATTGTTTTAGACCCTTTGGGTCAACTTTACCCATTTAAATGCAAAAATGACTTGGGATTTTTATGAGGATTATATTGCGTCTGTAGATAAACTTGGAGAAGCACTGCCATGCTAATACCGAGTTACCCCTGTGAACATTGAATGTTTGTTTAAATTTTTTTGTTTTTGTTTTACAGTACTGGGGATTGAGCCCAGGGCCTTCACACTAAGCTGTATTCCCAGCCGCTTTTAAAAAATAATTTTGAGACAGGATCTCAGTAATTTGCTCAGTTATCCAGGCTGAGCTCAAACTTGATGTCTTCCTGCCTCAGACTCCCGAGTGTGCTGGGATTACCGGCCTGGGTCACCACAATGTGATTTTTCTGCTGTGTGATTGAATTTGGGTTCCTTAAATTTTGATGATATTTGGGCATGTATTCATGAGAATGTTGGACTGTTACATTCTAGGCTTGTGATGTCATTGCCTGGTTTTTGTGTAAGGATAGAGTTGGCCTCACAGAGTGAGACAGCTTCATTTGTGAAGGACTCCTGCTATTTCTTTAAATGTTTGATAGAATTTACTAATGAAACCATCTGGGGCTACACTTTTGTTTGTGGGGAAGTTTGTAATTGCTGTTCAGTTGCTTATTATAAGTCAATTTAAATTATCATTTCTTGAGTCCCATTTTGGTCACGTGGCTCTTTCTAGGAATGTTTCATGTAAGTTGACTCATTGGTCATCAGAAAGCTGTTCACAGTATTCCGTTATAATCCATTTAATCTCTGTAGAGTTGGTGGTAGTAATTGGATTTCTGATTCTACTAATTTGTGTCCCCAATTTTTTGTCAGTCTAGCTAAAGTTCTTTTGATTCAGTTAATATTTTCAGAGAAAACTTCTTTTCTCTATTGTGTTTTCTATTTCATTGATTTTTTTTCTCCATCCTTCTCTGTTCTTTTATAATTTTTTAAGATGTTGTTGATTTGAGAGCATTCTCTTCTAATAGGCATTTAAACATATAAATTAACCTCTGAGTACTGCCTTAGGTGCACCCAATGAAATTTGATTTATTTGTTGATTTGCTTTTATTTAAAAATATCTTCAGGTTGGAGATTTAGCTGAATGGTAGAGCACTTGCCTAGCAAGTGCAAGGCCCTGAGTTTGATCCCCAGCACCCAAAAAGAAAAAAAAAAAGCCTCATATTTCTCTTGAGATCTCTTCTTTGACTTGTACTTTATATATATATATAATATATATAAAGTTCCATATATCAGTGGTGTTCCAAATTTCTTTCTGTTGACTCCCACTTTAATTCTGTTGTGTCTGAAGGACACTTAGTATATCTTTAATCTATTAAAATTCATTAAAATTTTTTATGAGTAGTAAGTGTTCTTTCCCGTATGCTTCAGATTATTCTGTTATGTAGTGCTCTGTATATGTTTTGTCAGCTTCAATGATAATTATTGTCTTCTCGTCGAGTTTCTTGTTTACTTATTCTATCCATTATAGAGTGGAATATTGAGGTTTTCTTTCAGCTGTTATTTTTGTGTATCTTTCATTTTTGATGGTTTTGCTCCATGTATTTATTTTGGAGTCTGTTGTTTGTTGTATATATGTTTGTCATTGTTAGGACTTACTGATACCTTTATTATTATAAATTGTTCCTTTTTTGTATAGTAGCATTCTAGTTTTTATTATGTCTGTCTTGTCTAAAATCATTATGGCCACTCCGGCTTTATTATGGTTGTATTTACATGGTGTATTTTTTTTCTCTGTTTTAATTGCAACATTTTGTGATTACAGTATGCATTTTAACATCCTAATCTACGACTTTAGAATAATACTAAATTTCAGTAAAATGTTGAAACTTTGCTTCAGTGTAGCTCTAGTCCTTTCTTCTTCCTTTGTCCTGTTATAATACACTTTACAAAATACCTAATATACTTTACAACAAGATAGTGTTAAAATTATTTTTCACTTGATTGTCTTTTAAATAAGAGAAGAAAACTAAAAATGTATTAATACTGTCTTTTAAATTTGCATACATAGTTATCTTTTTCTGTTGATCTTTATTTTTAATGTGATTCAAGTTACCAACGGATGTTTTTTTGTTTCAGCCTTGTAAGAAAATTTTCGTAGGAGCAAATTCTCTTTGTTTATGTGGGAACATCTTCACTTCTCAAGGCTAGTGTCACTGGACATAGAATTACTATTCAACTTTAGTTAGAATATGTATACTACCTTCTGGCCTTGTTCGTTTGAGTTTTACTAGTGTTCTCCGGTACATGGCAAGTCAGTTTTTCTTGCTGTTTTCAAGATTTTTATTTGTCTAGAAGTGGTTATCTTAATGTTTAACCTACTTTAGATATTTGGATATGAAAATTAATGTTTTCATCAAATTTGGAAATTGTTCAGATAAATACTTCCATGACTCTGACGTCAAAAAACCTTCAAATCTTTAATGGTTCTTATTCTCCTTTTTTTCTGGAACTCCTATTACGTGTATGTTGATTTGGTTGGTTATATCTCATACTTTCACACTTAGTTCACTTTTCATTCTTTTTTCTTTCTGTTCTTCAGATTGTATAATTCCTATTGATTTATCTTTGAATTTACTGATTCTTTCCTTCTGCATTCAGATTGGTTCTTGAATCCCACTAGTGAATTTTTCGCTTTATTGTACTTTTTACTTTCAAATTTCCTGTTTGATTCCTTTGGATAAGTTTGATCTCTTTGGTGTTCTCTAATGGTTGAGGTGTTATTTTCATGCTTAGTTTACAGATGATTTTTGTTCTTGGAACATTTCTAATGGCTACTGTGAAATCTAAGCCCAGTGTTTCACACTCCTCTGAAACAGTTTCTGTTTACTGACTTTCCTCCACACTCAGATAGAAGCCATTATTTCTTGTTTAAAACAGGGCATTTAAAATAACAGTTACCCATCTGAATTCTCATCCCCTGCTACATGGGGTTATTGTTGCTTTTTTGTTTATTCGGTTATGAGGAGTCTATTTCTCTAGGGTATGACCTCTGGTGTCTTTGTTCAGTTTTTGTTTTCATTTCTTGTTTTTGTTTTTAAGATGGCCACTTACATGTAACCCTTGGATTAATATTATTTTAGTGACTCACTGTGATGGTCAGACATTGTACTTAAACATCTTGGTCCAGTCAGGCATTTGTCCTTCATCAGTGGATCTGTCTGTGCTTTGGAGAACACATTCTAATCCATGCAATTTACAAGTCTTCTCCAAGGATGTGCAGGTAGCTAGGGCCACCTCAGGTCTCCACTCAGCATGGGTGTGGCCTGATATATACTGGGCTGCCTTTCAAAATGTGAGTTTATCAAGGCTCCTCTCACGTCCTGGTTTTTCCTGTTAAATTTCTAGCCGGTCTGTTGGTCTCGGTTGGACCAAGCAGTATTGCAACCTCAGGACAGCTGCAATGTGGGCCTTTTCTGTTTGTTTACCCCTGGAATTGCTGTTGTCAACAAAGCCCTTGGATGTTGGATTCTTTCAATGCTCCAAATAGATTCAGCCCCTTTCAACAGAAATGCTTCTAGTTTCACAATTTGTCTTAACTTGGAAGGAGCTTATGCGAATGGAGGGTGGATGGAGGGTGGAGGGCTAAAATGTCACATATTCCTCATTCTTAACCAAATTTTAGTTTTTTGGGTTTTTTGTTTTTTTTTTTTTTGCACAGACACTTCTAAATTGGTTTTTGCTTTGGTCACTATTCAGAGTCTTGAAATAGTTGTTTTTGACAATTTTTCTAATTTTTAAAAATACACCTTAAAGAGTAGTTTAGATTTATAGTGATATTAAGGAGAAAGTAGAGAGATTTCCCATATACCGCTATACGCACACATGCATAACCTCACCCCATTTTCAGTATCTTCCTAGCAGAGTGAGGACAATTGTTTTTTGTTTTTGTTTTTTTTGTTATTTTTTGTTTTTTGGTTTTTTTTGGTGCTGGGGATGACAATTGTTGAAGCTACATTGTTGAAGCTACATTGACATAGTTGTTACAGTTGTTAAAATTGTTGAAGCTACATTGACATAATCACCCAACATCCCTATTTTACATTAGTATTCACTCTTGCTGTACAATCTGTAGATTTGGACAAATATATAAGGATGTATATCCACTATTATGGTATCATACAGAATAGTTTTACTGCCCTAAGAGTTCTCTGCTCTGTGTGTATTCATTTCTTCCTAAGGTCCAACCCCTGACAATCACAGACTTACTGTCTCTAGTTTTGCCTTTTCTAAAATGTCATATGGTTGGGATCATACACTATGTAGCCTTTTTAGATTGAATTCTTAAGTTTCTTCCATGTCTTCATGACTTGGTAGCTGTGAAATATTCTGTTGTTTGGAGGTAACACAAGTTTGTCTACTTCTCTACTAAAGGACATCTTGATTGCTTTGACGTCTTGGAAATTACCAGGGAGGTTGCCATAAACACCAGTGCGCAGGTTTTTGTATGGATATGATTTCAGCTCCTTTGGGTAAATACTAAGTGTCATGATTGCTAGATCATGTGGTGAAGGTGTGTTTTGTAAATTCGTGTTGTCTTCCAAAGTAGGGTACCATTTTGCGTTCCCATCAGCAGTGCCTGAGAGTTCTGTTGCTGTACGTCCTCACTGGTGTTTGACGTCAGGGTTCTGGCTTTGGCTGTTCTTACAGGTGTGTAGTGGTAACTCATTGTTTTCATCTGCATTTCCTGGATGACATGTAATATAAAGCATGTGTTCAAATGCTTATTTCCTGTCTACGTTTTTTGGTTAGGTGTGTCTATTAAGGACTTTGTTCCATTTTTAAAATTACGTTTCCTCATTGAGTTTGAGTTCTTTGTATATTACAGGTAACCTTCCTTCATCAAAATGGCCTTTGAAAACATTTTCTCCCACTCTGTGGCTTATCTTTTCATTCCCTTTACAGTGTCTTTAATAGAACAAGAGGTTTAATTTTTAATGAGGTATGTCTTACTGATTCTTTTCTTCATGGATAGGGATGTCATATCTAAAAGGTTATCAGTAAATCCAGGGCCTTGTAGATTTTTCTCCTGTTATCTTTTAGAAGTTTTATAGGTTTACATTTAGGTCTGTGGTCCATTTTGAGTTAATTTTGTGAAGAGTCTAAGGTCTGTCTAGGTTCATTATTTTTCATGTCAGTATTAAGTTGCTCAAGCATAACTTGTTGAAAGGACTCTTTGCTCCAGCGTGTTGCATTTACTCCTCTCTGAAAGATCAGTTGACTGTATTTATGTGTCCATATTTCTGGGCCAAGCGTTCTGCTCCATTGATGTGTTTGTCTCTTACTAATGCCACGCTCTCGTGATTACTGCAGCTTTGTGGTTAAATCGTGAAGACAGGAAGCGTCAGTCCTCCAGCTATGTTCTGGGTGTTCTGGGCATTTTGCCTCTTCATGTAAATATAAGAATCAGTTTGTCACTCCCCCCAAAATAATTTTCTGGGATTATGATTGTGATTGCGTTGAATTTCTAGATTAAATTGGTAAGAATTGATATCTCAACACTGTTCCTATTCACGAACATGGAACAACCATTTATTTGGTTCCTTAATTTCTTTCATTAGAATGTTGCAGTTTTAATCATATGGCTCTTATATACATTTTATTGGATTCATACTTAATAAGTTCACTTTGGAAGTGCTAATCATATGGTATTATTTTAATTTCAGATTGCACTTGTACACTGTTGAAATACAGGGAGGCACTTGGGCATTTTGTAGGCTGGTGTCCTGCAACTTTACTGAAATTGTTCTGGGATTCATTGTCAGTTCTTTCAGATTTGCTCCAGAGATGATGAGCTCATCCCTGAACATGACAATTTTATTTCTTTTTTTTACAAATCTGCATATCTTTTGTACCCTTTTCTTGTTGCATTGGCAGGGGCTTCCAGTATACTGTTGAAAAGGAGACATGAAAAGAATTAGCCTTGTCTTGTTCCTAATCTTAGCAGGAAAGCTTCAAGTTTCTCACCATTAAGTATGTCAGCTATAGGGCCCTTTTTTTTTTTTGGTAGATGTTCTTTACTAAATAGAGAGAATTCCCGCTTCTCCTAGTTTATTAAGAGTTTTTAAATGTTGGATGAGTGTTGCATTTTACTTAATGCCTTTTCTTCATCTATTCAGAAGATTTTTCTTCTCTGAGTTGTTAATAGGTTGGATCATACAAATAGATTTCCAAATGTTGGACCAGCTTTGGATACCTGGGATAAATCCCACTTAATTTTTTTCGTGCCTTGTTAGATTCAGTCTGGTAGTACTTCATGGCAGATTTTTATATCCCTGCACATGAACTAAACTATGTTTGTCTGTAGTTTCCTGTGTTATCTCTGCCTGATTTTGGTATTGGAGCAGTGCTAAACTCTGAATGGGTCAGAGAGTGTTATTGATTTGATTTCTTTAATGGATCTGGCCATTTCTGACAGAGTGTTGAAGTCTCCATGACAGTAGGTGATTCATCTATTCTTGCAGCTCTATGAGTTTTGCCTCAAGTAGTTTAAAGTTCTGGTGTTGGGCTCTCACATATTAAGATTTTTTTTTTTTATCTTGGAAAATTGACCCCTATTTTCATTATATAATACCCTTCTTTCCTCCCAGACTTTCTTTGCTCTGAAGTCTGCTCTGCCTGAAGTTGATGTAATTACTTTCACTTTCTTTTGATTAATATTACCATGGTTCACCTTTCTCCATCCCTTTACTTTGAGTTTATATGCATCTTTGTATTTAAAGTGAGTTTCCTATAGAAACAATGGTTGAGTCTTGGTTTTGGATCCGCTCTGACAAGGCTTTTACTTGCTCTATTTAGATCATTGACATTTAAAATCATTATTGATGTTGTTGAATCAATATCTGTGGTATTTGTTACCCTTTCCATTTGTTGCCCTTGTTCTTTGTTCTTATTTTTTGTCTTTCATTCCTCTGCCTTTTTTTCGTTTTAATTCAGCATTTTATAGGGTTCTATTTTTTCTCCTTTATTAGCTTTATCAGCTCCTCCTCTAACTCTTCCTTCTCTCCTTGTCCTTTTCCTGTCCTCATCTTTCTCTCTTCTTCCTCCCTTCCTTCCCTCCTTCCTTCCTCCCTCCCTCCCTTCCTTCCTTCCTTTCCTCCCTCCTTTCCTTCCTTCTCTCTCTCTCTCCCCTCCTCCCTCTTCCCCTCTTTCTTTTTCTTTCTTCTTCCTTCTTTTAGTGATTGGGCTAAAGTTCATACCACATCTACACCTTTTCCAAGTCTAATTTCAATTAACACTATAATACTACTTGGGTAATTGCAATATATTAAAATGCAGTGGTACCTCAGTTCACAAACTTAATTCTTTCCACTGTTCTGGTTGCAACTAAATTGGACAAAAACTGAGCTAGTTTTCCCCATAACATTAAATCTAACCATTGAATTTGATTCATTTCTCATACCACTGTACCGCTGTACACGTGTGAGGTACCACTGTAATCCTCATATCTTCCTCCCATCCCTTACATCGTTGATGTCAGTCATTTCACCTATACATAAATATGCCTGGGCATGTGTACTAAGTATACATAATCAAATCGTTGCCATCATTATTTTGACCAAACTTTTCTGTTGGACCAAAAATAAGTTTTTATTTTAGATTTACTACTGCTACTTCAGTGCTCACGCTTTATGTGGATACTAATTTCTGAACTATATACTTTTCTTTCTCTCTAAAGAGTTAGGTATTTTTTTATAACGCAACAAATTCTCACAATTTCTGATTGCCAAAGTATTTTTCCGTCACTTTTTTTTTTTTTTTTCTTTTGGTGCTGGGAATCGAACTCAGGGCCTTGTGCTTGTTAGGCAAGTACTCTAACCACTGAGCTAAATCCCCAGCCCCCATCCTTCACTTTTGATGGCTGTTTTACAAGGTACAGAATTCTAGGTGGGTGATTTTTTTTTCTTAACACTTTATAAATGTTTCATTCTACTCTTTTATCTTGTTTGTATGATTTCTAGAAGTCAGATGTATTCTTAATCTTTGCTCTTCTTTGCTTTTCATGTCCTGTTCTTTTCTTTTCTCTCTTCCTCTCTCTCTCTTCCCTCCTTTCCTTCCTGCTTTCTTTCTTTCTGATTTTCTGTAGCTTGAAAATGATATGCCTAGGTTTCGTGGGCTTAGAATTTTTATAATGCATTTCTCTCACTTGGTGTTCTCTGTACTTCCTGAATCTGATTTGGTGTCTGACATTAATTTGGAGGAAATTCTCAGTCACCGTTGTTTGAAATATTTCATTTATTTCTTTCTCTCTTATATTCCTATTATGCATATGTTAAACTTTTTTAGTTGCTCCATAAGTTTTGGCTACTCTGTTCTATTTTTTCACTTTTTTGTTTCTTTTCAATTTATGAGGTTTCCATTGAGATACCCTGAAGCTCAGATTCTTACCTGTATTCAGTTTATCAGTGAGTCCATCAAAGGCATTTTAGAATTTCTGTCAGTGTTTTTCACCTCTAGTATTTTGGGATACTTATTTAGAATTTCCATCTCTGAGACACAATACCTGACACCCACAGTTTAAAGGAGGAAAAGTTTATTTTGGTTCACGGTGCGGAGAGGCTTCAGTCCATAGTCTGCTGGCTCCAAGGCAGCGCGGCTTTGCAGAGGGGCCTGGCAGAGGGAGGGAAGGAGTTCATGGCAGGGCAGCAACAGGAAGCAGAGAGCGCGAGGAAGCAGTGGGTTAGACAACCCCCTCTAGCCCATGTCCCGGTGACCCACCTCCTCCAACCAGGCTTCACCTCCCAAATCACATTTAGCTATAAACTCACCAGTGGACTAATCCCCTGATGAATATCACACCCCATGATCCTGTCACCTCCCCAAAACCCCACCTATGAGTGCAAGAGGCTTTGGAGGTTCATCTAGATAGAAACCACAACAACTTACATTGCCCACCTGTTCTTACCCATTGAAACCCTTAGCCTATTAATCATAGTTGTTTTAAATTCTTGGTCTGATCATTCCAACATCTCTATTATGTCTATATAATAGAGTATGTATATGTATGTAGTATATATGTAGTTCTGATGCTTGCTGTCTCCTCAAGCTATGCTTTTGCCTTTTAGTGTGCTTCATAATATTTTCTTAATAGCTGGGCAAGACTTCCTGGGTAAAAGGACTGCTGTACACAAGGCTTTGAAGAGGCAGTGAGGAAGGTGGGAGAAAGGGAAGCATTCTGCAGTCCTGTAGTTAGGTGTCCATCTCTAGAAAGCCTGTCTCTGGACCATGAACTTCACATGTGCTGGACAGGTTGGGAAGAGTGGAGTTTGGTACTTTTCTTCTCCCATGTGGAAGGCTAGAGTTGGCTGAGATTGGGTATCTTCCTTCCCCCAAGTCGGCTGGGGTCTGATAAAACCCCAGCAAGTTGGGCTCTGGTAAACAGTGTCCTGTGGACAGGCCGTGTTAGAATAGAGTTCCCTGGCATATTTCAGGATGCTTCCTTTCCCTCTTCCCCTGTTGGAAACAGGAAGAGGGAGAAAGCCACCCCCCCACCCCAATGCCCACCATATTCACATATAAACCTAGTAGAGTGTCTGGAAGTAAAACACATAGAACTGTGTGTGTGATGGGAAAGGGCAATCATTGGACCCCACTGCGGTTTTAATCTCAAGCTTGCCACACTGAGTTTCCAGCAATTCATCCATTTAAGTTCAGCTTCACGCTGGCACCGCTTTCCATGGGGGTTTCAGGTGGAGGTTTCTGCTCCAGTAAGTTGTGATTCTCAGAATTCACCTGTTAGTCTCTGTAGTTGGGGGGGATGGTGGTTTTCCCTGCAGCCCCACTGCTGTTAGGGATCTCAGTGGAGTCGATTTTTCAGTTTGTTCGGCTTTTACCTCTTGTCGGGTTGTAGCGGTAATGTCTATTACCTAGGCCAGACCAAGTTAGTCTGACTTTACCTTTGCTTTTCAGGGAAAGTATTTACGAAGACCCTCACTTGGCCGTTTCTCTCAATTATTTTTAAAGTAAATTTAAAAACAATGTGTAAAAACTTAACGTCAAGTCATCAATTTGCCGTTTTTAGTGCTCTTCATTAGTTTTGTACACAAGCTTTTATATGCATTTATATTTCCCCTCAATTTCCTTCAATGATTATTTTAATACTAGTGCTAGACCAGGTTCTGCCCACTTTTTTTTTTTTTCCAGACAAAGGCTTATTTTGCCTTTGTTTTCTGAAAATATTTTTGCTAGGCACAGCATCCTAGGTTGATAGATTTTTTTCCTTTAGCATTTGGAAGATGTTTTTCCATTGTCTTTGGCACCTTACTGTGTTTTTATCTTTGTTCCACTCTAGGTGATGTATGTTTTTGCGCCAGCAGTTCAGTTGTGTTGTATATAGTACATTTTTCTTTGTGCTTCGTCTTGCTGGGGTCTGTTGAGCTTCTGGAATCTGTGTATTTTTTTTAGTTTCTATTTTTTTATTACTACATGTTCGAAGTTCATAATGATCACACTCCTCTTGGGTACTTGGCACATCTATACAACGTATCTTAATTATTTTTCCTTCTTCCTTTCAACTCCCTCCATCCTTCTCTTGGTCCCCTGCCCTTTTGCAAAAGATCCATCTCCCTTTTCCTATTTTCTTTTTTATTTATATTTCAGGTTTCTCCTGGTAAGAGAAACCATGTGATAGTTAAGCTTGTGTGTTTGATTTATTTCACTTAACATTATACTCTCAAGGTACATCCACTTTGCTACACATGACTCAAGTTTATCCTTCTTTACAGCAGAGTAGTACTCCATTGTGTATGATAAGAATTTTTCTTTATCCGTTCATCTGTTGATGGACATACAGGCTACTTCCAAGGGTTAGCTATTATGAATTGTGCTGCTATAAACATGGGTATGCGTGTATCACTGTAATATGGTGTCTTTATCTCTCTTGGGAAAATACCTGGAGGGGGAATAGCTGGGTTGAATGGAATTTCCACTTTTGGTTTTTTGAGGACTCTCCATACTGATTTCCACAATGGTTGTACTAGTTTACATTCCCACCACCCATGTAGAAAGGTTCCTTTTTCCCTGCAGCTTTACCAGCATTTGTTATTATTTGGTTTCTTGATGATAGCCATTCTTTCTGGAATGAGAGGCAGTCCCAGTGTTGCTTCAATTCACATTTTTCTAATGACTGGAGATGTTGAACATATTTTTATGTATTAGTTGGCCATTTATACGTCTGAAAAATTTCTTTTCAGTTCAGCTGTCCATTTTTTGATTGGGTCTTTTATTTTGGGGGTCTAATTTTTTTGAGTTCTTTATATATTCTACTATTAGTTATCTGTTCAAGGAGTATCTGGCAAAAATTTTTCCCATTCTAAAGGTCTCTTCATTCTGTTGGTTATTTTGCTGTGCGGAAGTTTTTAATTTGATATGATCCGGTTTGTTGATTCTTGATGTTATTTCTTGTGCAGTTGGGGTTCTGTTTAGAAAGCCCTTGCCTATACCTATATCTTCAAGAGTTCTACCGATTTTATCTTCCAGCAAATTAAGCATTCCTGTTTTAACATTTAGATCTTTGATTAATTAAGGGCAGGGATCTGTGTATTTAAGTTTTTGTCAAATGTGGAGATACTTCGGTCATATTGTTAAAGGTTATTTGGGTCTCCACCTTTTCTTCATCTGAAACCCCAATTACGTTTATATTCTACAGCTTCTACTGTGCAATAAGACCCCCAAGACTTGGTTCATTTTTATTCAGTTTCTTTTCATTCTGTTTCATTGTGGATAGTTTTTCATTTTAAATGTATTTGTTTTGACCTCTAGGATTTCCATTTGTTTATTGTTTAATAAAAATCTTTCAATTCACTCTTCATTATGTTGTTTTCCTTTAAATTTTAAGCCTATTTATAACCACTCTTTTAAAGTCCTCATGTTCTAATTCTAACCTTCCTGTCATTTTTACATCCAGCCCCACTGACTGATTTTTCCTTCTGGCTATTCCTTCACAATTTGGTGCTTATTCTCCTATTGAGTAATTTTTAAATTTGGTGTCAGAATTTTAAAATTAATTTTGGAATAAAACTTCATTTACAGGAAAGTTTGAAAGTACAGAGAACTCTTATACATTCTTCACCCAATTTTAGTGTCTCTACAATTAATATGTTACCTTAGCAAAGTATATTTGAAAAAACTAAGAAATTAGTGCAATATAATAATATTAACTAAGCTACAGACTTTATTTGAATTTCATCAGTTCTTCCACTAATGTCCTTTTCCCAGATACCTATTACATTTAGTGTTCATGTATTTTCCGTCTCATCCTATCTGTGACAATTTTTCACTTTCTTGTTTTTCCACAACTTTTATATTTTTGAGGATATTGGCCTGGGAATTTTATAGACTAGCCCACCCAGTGTTTTCTTATGATTAGCATGGAGTCATGAGTTTGGGAGAAAATACCATAGAGGTGAAATGCCTTCCTCGGCACATCATATCAAGATGTTAATTTTAATCATTCTGTTAAATTGGTGTCTGGTTGGCTTTTACACTGCAAGACCTGCTTATTTTGCTCCAATTCCTTTTCCCTGTGCTGCGGTCCAAAAAAATGTCTCTCAAGAGAAAGCCAGTGTGATTATAAGACTCACCTCATTTGCTTTCTTTTACTAGTGATCTCAGTCTTTACTACCTATTGTCTAAGTGTCTGAGAGCTAATATATATCTTGTCCAGTTTCCAGGATTTATGTTAGAAGAGCAAGTTCTGCACCGCTTACTCCTTCAAGACTAGACTGAGGAGCTATTGGCAGGATGTCTATGGTAAGCTCATTGCTTGGAGTTTCTCAGCTAATTTCATGGCTTGCAGTTTCTCCCATGTGGACCCAGGAGAAAGCGGGTCCACAGCTATACATCCTTGGTCTGTCTGCTTAGAACTCAGGCACATCGAAGCCAGTTTCCTCGCTGGTTTTTGATGCTGCCTGAGTTTTTCCCAACTTTTCACTCTGGCACCTTTGTATCTGGTCATCTTAGTTCTAATTCCTTTGCTGAGCCCAAGGACTTACCTCTTATTTTTTGCAGCTTTTAAAAGATAAACCTCATTAAAAAAAAAAAAGATAAACCTCTTGGTTATGTCCCAGGATGACAGCTCTAACTGGGTTTTAGCTCTTTTCTTTCCCTCCTTGCCTCTCCCCTTTGTTTAAGCCAATCATGGTTTCTGTTATTTTCTTGCAAGTGAAGCTCTAGGTTAGAGAAGTTGTTACATTTTATCCAGCGTTTTTAGAGACTTTTTAGTAGGAGAGCTGGCAGAGTATATTATCCATAGTATTCATGAGCATTTTCTCTTTTCAAGTAGTTTATCATTCTTCACTGGGAAGGGGAGTCAAGTAGACAGGTCAAAAGAGAATCCCAGAAGTGCTACTGGAGATAGGCAGGGAGAGTGCAAGCTTAGAGTCTTAGTGTCTTCTTTGAGGTGAAAGAATTGGCAACTGCTTCACATCAGAGGAGGGACTAGGTGGGACTAGAGATCAGTAGGCTTTGTAGGTAAGAAATATCTTAGTACTGGGGACAAAACAAATGAAATTAGAACCTACACAAGGGTTTTAGTTACACTTTGTTCAAGTAATAAGTGTATTATTAGTAACGGGTTTTGGGAGACTAAAAATATTTTCTTGGGCTTCAAGTTATTTTTGCAGTGTACATGTAGGAGCTCCTGGAAGCTAAACTGAAGGGAAGAGTGGGCTGTCTGATTATTTGGTGATGAATCTTATTCACAAGGGAGGAATGGTTCAATTGGTAAAAATTATAAGAAACTTTTTTTGTGCTATAGGGGGAAGCCTTTGCCATCCTCAAAACAGTGTACAGGTTATATCCGCTTATAGTCACAGAGGCTGCAAGAGTAAGTTTAATATTTTACAGTTATTGGAAATCTTGTGAGGTGCACTTGTTAGGAGCTAATTGAGGTGTAACCAAGGAGCAGCACTCAGAGCCTCTTCAGAAAAGTGAAATTTGCAAATACTTGTTGAAACTGGAATGCATTTAAAGATGTGGAGCCCGATCTGACCTGTGTAGGCTTTCCACAAAGCTCGGGCTCTTGTGTTCTGTGTTCTGGTGTCTCCCTACTTAGATTTATGTGTATCTTGTGTGTGGTTGTCGCACAGTCCAAGTCTGCTGTCTAGTGGATCCTTTAATAAAAGAGTCAATGTCAGTGTTCCAATTATGCAAAGGCCTCTGAAGAATCTGAAAAACCTCTGGAAATCTGTTGATACCTGAAAAGCAAAGTGGTAAGTATTCAAAAACTATACCTGGAATTATTTAAGGGGTAGAAAACATAAGAAAAAACTCCAATTATTGCAATATTAGATTGGTTTTAAAGTGAAAATATTTTTGGAAAATTACTTTTTCTGTTACAATGTAATCAACGAATTAGCACTTGGGATGATGGGAAATTCCATGGTGCTTAGTATCAGGCAGACTAGTGAGTTTTCCCCCTCACGTCCATACCTCTCAGGAACACAAAGGGTTTTGGGTTGATAAGGGTCTGGGCATGGACCACCCCATGGAAGAGCTGAGTGTTGTGCTGTTATTACTCTTCTTACCTCCATCTCCAGGATACTTAGCCTAGTTTAGTGACCTCTCCGCTTGAGCTGAAAGGACTCCCATGACTGAAATTTCCTGATCAGTCAGGACTACACGTTGTGGAGCCCAAATGCATAGCGGCTACAAACCGGTGTTGGTTGACATCAGTGGAAATAGCCACCCCCCAGGTGGAGCCTCGGAAGCTGTCAGAGGACAGCTTTTTAGTAGCCAGTGCTTGATCTGTTACCCATGCAGCCTTCTCTTGCTTTGGAAATTGAAAATGGCAGATTTCTGTCTCCTAATCGTGGCAAATGCAGCTGTTTTGTTGTTTATTTTAGCAAACGAATGACTTCTACAAAAAGATGAACTAGGATTAAAAGAAATCAGATGTGTGTATTTGGTATGCAATATTTTTGTATTACAAATAGCTACATTCTAACCCACATTAACCCCATGATATGTGAATTTTGCCAACTCCTGCTGTGTCTTTTAAATCAAATCCAGTAAATCACTATGAATGTTCTAATTTCTAAACAAACTAGTCTTCCAGTAGAGGTACTTTAACACTGTACTGCAAATTAGACAACCTAAGATAAATGGACCATCTTTGTTAATTATGTAGTTTAATTGATCAAAACTACCAGATAGAATTTTATTTATAGCGGTTTTGCTTAGTATCAAATTCTATACTATTAAATAGCTTGTGAGTCGTATATTTGGGGTCATTAAGATATATGCTGTTATTTAGCTTCTGTTAACCTTATTAAGTACCTTTTTTTGGTCTAGCTCATGTCACAATATGAAATTGCTTTTAATTGAGATGACCAACTTCCATTAGATTGTTCAACCCCCATTGTGTAGATGAACACAAAGCACTTTTCATTTTTGCTGTATTGATCGAGCAGCAATTTACGTGAACTATATTCAGAACCTGGTGGAGAAGGATGGGGGCAGATTTTCTGCAAATGTTCTTTTTGCGGGTGGTTTTTCTCTCCGGCATACCCACTGTTTGCTTGTAGCTAATTTTGCACGCCAGTAGGTAGCAGTGGTGAGCAGAGGCACAGACAGAAAGCTGCCAGTCAGCGATTATAAATTATTATTCATTTCTGTTATAGGTGGGGTGTGCAGTCAGTTACAGTAATAATTACCAGGACTAGAGGGTTTCCTAGGCAACCGATTTCCCCCCTCATTCATGCTGTTGCTGAGAGCGCCTGTAAAGCATGACATTGCTGTATTCTGAGGTTTGTTGCCCCCCTGCTGCTCCAGGTTTGAGGTTAGTTACAGCATCATAAGATGCTCTCAAGCATAGAGAGCTCAGACTGGGCTTAAAAAGCATACCGGCGAGAGGGCCTCTCCACTGCTTTGCTGTTAAGGACCAGGGTTCTAAAAATGCAAATCTTACATCCTGCTTGGTGACATGGGTAAGATCACTTCGAGTTGCAGCACCTTTTATTTTTGATCATTTTGGAGATAGTAGATCATTTTGTTTTTAAAGTTTTGTTATTTAATGAAAATGCACACATGCAGGCCTGACACTAGGCCCCTCCTTAGGATCGGAGTCAGATAAATTAGCCATACCATAATTGTGGACATGTTTATTGTTTATTTGGTTTTATGAAAATGGTTCATAAAGAGGAAGGTAACTTCCTGCAGGAGCAGGATTAGTCCTTTATATGGTAGGAAAATAATAGAAACCTCATCTGTTATCAGGAATCTATACATGAATCATATTATCCTACATTTTGGGGCTCTCTAATCTTTCATTCTAATGAACTTACATCAAGTGCTTTGCAGTGATAAAAAGTAGTATTTGTTTGTGTCTGCTGTGAAAAAGATAGGGGATTCGTGTTTCAGTCTTACATGGAGATGTGAAATGTTTATCCATTTACAAGGCAGAAGTCAGAAACTCAGACATGATATATCCAGATCTCATTCTCTGCTAGCAGATTACAAAAATGTTCTATGCCTCACACTGGACCTGTGCGTTTATCTCCATGAGTTCTCGGTGAGGGGTAGGCTGTCTTCTGGTCGCCGGTCATGGTGGGGACACCTGCAGAGCTGCATATGACCCATGATTTCCTGGTATGTGAACCATGACTGGACTCTGGAGTGTATTACAGTTCACGCAAACGGCTGCTTTCTGAGAAAGCGAATGTTAAGGGATCGTGTTCTGGCCTCATCACAGCCCTCCCCTGCTGTCTGTCAACAGCAGCTCCCTCCCCACCCCCCAGCATTACTGGTGTACCACTGTCCCCTACACTGCCCTGAGTCCTGCCATGGGTGGTGAGCCTGCGGCCAGGTGACAGATGCAGGGAGGATGTGAGTGGGTGGATTTGGTCCCACAAGAGGCCACAGCTAACAGCTCGAGGCTCTTTGCCTTCCTTGGAGGAAAGTCGCCTTCGGCCACTGACTTGATTCTCCTGTTCCAGAATGGACCTCTGTGTCCAGCCACACTGGACAGAGAACCTGCTAGTCCCTAGTTATCCAAAATTTCCCAAGGAGTATCAGCTTCCCACCTGAAGGAATCCTGCAGTCTAGTTTCTGGAAAATACCTCGGAGTTACTAAGCATAAGTTTTCAGTCACCCTGTTAGATGTGGGCTTACAAAGTGATTCATAAAAAGATGAAATATTTGGACTGTGTTTTTGATATAGATACTGTAAAATGTAATTGGCTGTATAAATCCATCAGGAGGGGGTCATCTAAAGTTTAGGTTCACTTTAAATAGTTTAATAATCTTTTAAAAAGGCTTTATAAGCTGAAACTTTGAGGCTAGCACCTGCTAGCCCAGACAGTTTTATCAAGTAATCCACATTTTTCTCTGAATAATTAAACAACCTAAATTGTACAGGCTGAGCCTCCTAAATGTAGGAGTCTGAATATCCTTCAGGTGGGGCTTCTGCCCGCTATAGCTAAGGAAATGAATTTTTATCTTCATATTGCATACCTTTCTATAGTATAAATTACTTAAAGTGCAGTGCCTAGCAAAACTAATGTTACAGATTAGATAAGGAATGATAATGTGATATACAGCAAATCAAAGACGTGCAACAAAATCATCACTTAAAGACAACTATCCTAGCAAAACAAAGTCAGAAAAAGCGGGTGACACCCAAACGAGGCCGTTGTGGACTCTCAATTAAAAATCATCCCTCTTCACTTCATCACCCGCATCTCTGGATTTTGGAGAAAGAAGAAACGTCTTAATCTTCAGGCTGGCCAGTCTTCTGATTATAATAATGATAAAAGAAAAAAAAAAAGTTGGGCAGCTCCCCCATTATGAGCCTGCTCTTCTGTTTTTTCTCTTTTTTTCTTTAAATAATTGAACTATTTCAGGGAAACATTGTTAAAATCTTAAGGTTAAAGCATTCTTTCATTTTTTTTTTGTCTAAAGATTACTCTGCACCCTAGACAAAGGAAATATTTAAACTGTTAAATTTGAACAAAGATACAGTCTGCATATGACTTCTCTGAAGCCCTATAAAAATTCTTTAAAATTGCCTATTCACTCAAATTTACTGAGTGTAGCAAAAATGTCAAAGGCATAAAGTCAGAGAAGATTGAATAAAATAATGCAGAAAGACAGATTAGTCATGCACAGACCCACACAGCCTTTCAGAGCACACAATACCACTCTTTATTACCGCTCTATCTTTACAAAGACTACGTTCAATACATAGAAGATGATACATGG
This sequence comes from Hystrix cristata, assembly GCA_004026905.1. Classification (NCBI taxonomy): domain Eukaryota; kingdom Metazoa; phylum Chordata; class Mammalia; order Rodentia; family Hystricidae; genus Hystrix; species Hystrix cristata. The sequence continues at coordinate 119,688 of PVJO010000965.1, read as the reverse complement.
CCAGCCATGTCATCTGCCTGTGATTCCAGGACTCATTTATCTGGGCCCTTTTCACAATGACATTGATGAGAGATCTCAGTGTTTTCAGAGCATTGTTTTATTTATCATATATAATGGCTGGTGAAAAAATAGGAATTATGTCACCGATAGCACATAAAAGAGTTGCATAGAAGATTCTGTGACAAAGTTTGGTAAAGCCTAGAACAAGGAGCCTCATGTAAATGTTCTTTCCTCTGCTCTCTCCCCTGCTGCGCCTTTTCCCGTTCCAACCCCCCGAAGATCCACATGCTGCTAACTGTTGAAAAATACCAAGAAGGCATTTCATTCAGCCAAACGTTGGGTACCCCAATCCTTGTAAAACTCCTCAGTGCTTACATTTTTGTTTAAATTGAGAGCACATTTTAATTGCTTTGGAGTTGCTGACCATTATTTATGCATTCACAAAGGGAAAGGAGACTATTTGTCAGTCACAGTTTTGTATCTTGCAAATTTAATAAAGAGCAGCCCTTAAGATAGAATTTCTTAGGCTGCCACAATTGACAAAGCCGGCTAATGTTGAAATGTCAACAGCAAACCTCATCAGCAGGCCGCACTGCGGTGCAATCAAGAGAGCGCCATCGCTGGATATAAACAAATGTATATAATGTGCATATGTGGGCGGGAGGACCTGGGACCTCACTGCAAAGGGGACAAATGGCACAAGCTTGCAGTGGGAGCATGTTAGGAAATTCTCAGGGAAAAATGCTTCCTTCTTTCACACCCAAATTGTGAAGAACCGGTGCTTAGAGAAAGCTTGGGGAAGATGGGACCTGAGCTGGTGACGGATGACTGCTGTAGAGAGAGTTAGCTTGCAGCTGGGGATGTAGCTCGGTGGTAGAGCGCTCACCTAGTGTGCACAGGGCCCTGGATTTGATCCCCAGCACTGGAAGGAAAAATAGTACCTTGCCTGTGTTCTTCGGTGAAGTCTCATTCCCATGCCCGTGTAGGAGTTCTTTTTCTATCTGCACCTTTGATGCCTGTTGGCAAGATCGTGAAGGGACAATTTAGGGGAGTCTCACATTTTTGGAAGGTGGTCCAGCTCCTCTGTTGGACACTGAGGACTTTGGGTCAGACCCTGCTGGGAGTAATCATCCACAGCATGTCCCCTCGGAATGGGGCCAGGGGGAGGTTTGGGGGCCCAAAGTCCAGTGTCACACCCCAGCTCTGCCTCTTCTTCACTGACCAACTCTTGGGCCAAGTTATCCTACTTCTCTCTGTCATTTCCCAATTTGCAAAAATCAGTTTAGTGCCTTGTGTGGCTGTGTTGAGATACTAGATGTGGAAGTGCTTGAATGGAAGAATGAGAAATACCATTTTTTTTCCTGCAGGGGGTGAGACCATATTTGTCCTTAGGAAACGTGCTTTGGTTCAGGTCCTCAACCTAGTGATCTTTTCTGTCCCATCATTGTCCTCTTCAGTGGCCTGAAGGTCCAGAGGACTTTCTAGTGAAGGGCAGCTCAGGACAGGACAGGCATTCCCAGGGTCCTGATGTCTTACACCTTCATGGCAGTGTTTGAGGATGAGCAAGAAGGGAAACTACGGGCTGCCTGGGTAGAGCAGGAGTATTTGGTGGCCGGAGAGGCTCAGCGCTGAGAGCTGTGTGCCTGCGCTGCCCACGGCTGCTTGTGGACCTCCTTTCCGTCCAGTCCCTCTGAACTTGAGCATCCCGCCTGGTGTGTGCCCATTGCCTCCTCCCCCGTGTGCCTCTTCTTTGTCATCCTCTTGCTTTTTCTTTGCTTTTTCCTATTCTGTGTCTTCTTTCTCCTCTTCCTCTCTCTCTTATCTTCTTCCTCCCTTTCTTCTCCCCTTTTCTCCTCCTCCTTCTCCTCCTCCTATCCTCATCTTATTCTCCTCTCTACTCCACTACTGCCCACGTCAATGCTGGGCCAGTGCAATCTTGTGTCCCTGCTGGGGGCTGGCTGCCAGTGCCAGTGATTCCCAAACCAGAATGTCCCAGCCCCCTTCCTACCCTGCCCCATGTGACAGACGAGGGCTGGGCACACCCGCTGTGAGTACCTCCTTGTTTGTTAAGTCCAGGCAGTGTGAGAGGAAGGAGCAGACCTAGAGGGAATGAGACAGCCTGGAAAAGGCTGTGTAGCCTTTACCAGCCAGCATGTGTGCTGCGCCTCTGCCGCCTTGGTGCAGCCTCAGTGCGCTGACGCCTGCTGTTCCTCCGTCCTCTGTGCAGTCCCTGCAGGCAGATGTCCCACTGCTCTGGAGGGAGGGGACTTGTGAGAGGCAGGAGCCTTCCCAGGTGGCTTTCCTGCCCTGGGAGCTGGACCACTGCTTCTGAGGCTTGGATTGCTAATGAGTTTGAGGAAGAAACATGTATTCATTTAGAAGTATTTATTGGGTTCTTTTTATGTGGTAGACAGGTCTGCTCACTACCGTACCGTCATAAAACAACCCAAGTACAAAGTGGGTGCTGGGGTCACTGGTTGGAGGTGGGGTCAAGAAAGGCCTGGGAGGAGGCGATGGTGATCCAGACCCAAACACTGCATAGGAGTGAGCCACAGAGGGTGGGAAAGGGGCTGCTGGCAGTACTGATTCCCGGGCAGGAGCCTGGGGGAGTATTCCGAGAGGTCAGGGCACAAGGCAGGGAGACACTGTGTGAATGGAGGCCTTGGCCGCAGAAGGGTTCAGAACAGGACAGTGAGCCATCTGACCCTCAAAACCAAGAGGGCTTCTTCCTTCAGAATGGGTGATGGGAGCCCAGGGTAGAAGCAGGGAGACCAGTAGAGATTTATTACAACCCCTCAGATTGGAGATGGTAACAACCATGGAGACAGAGGGAGGGACGAGTTTAAAATATGTGCGGGAGTCAGAACTGGTGGGATTTGCTGAAGGATTGCCTTGGGACATGGAACAAGTGAGGGTTGTCCCTCACTCTCTGGCCTGGTGACCTGAGACCCATTCAGATGGAGAAGTGTGGGAAGGCTCATAGATGGACTCCATGACACCAGGGGACCAGAAAAGCACAGACCAGAGGGACCCTCAGGAAATACCCCTTCCCTGGAGAGAAGCCAGGCAGGGCTTCTCTGTTTTTGGCCTCAGCTTCTTGCAGCTCATTTGACTCTGGATTCTCCTCTTATAAGAGCCTGGTAGAGAAGTCTCAGCCCAGGGACATCCAGAGTGCAAGGAGGGACCCAAGGGAATTGGAAGTCACAACCCCTTCACTGAGGTGGGCAGGCATTTGGGCCCATGAGAGCAGATGGCAGGAGGCCTATGCAAGGCCATCAGGGGGCAGAGACCCGGGAGAAGGAAACACCGAAAGGGGATCGCAGTGGAGATGGGGCTCGGGCAGGACTTGTCCAGAGAGAGGAGGGGATGGGCAGGCAGTGGCAACAGAGACCAAGTTCCAGGAGCCAGGCAGGGCAGGAGCAGCGGCCACATGGGTGAGGCCTGAGTGCAGGGCATAGGGCTGGCGTGGGCCTTGGAGGAGCCCTGGAGTACCACGCCTGTGAACACTCTCGGAAGGAACATGGTGAGCGTGCAGAGGCCAGCCGGGGCTGTGAAACCCAAGGCCAGGTGAATGGATTCCGGAATCCTGGCCCAGGACTCCTAGTCCAAGGTCTCTCTGCTACATTAAAAAAAAAAAAAAAATTGAACCAGAGACATAAAGATTATGTTCATGATCTGTTAATTGCCTCATTACTCACAAAAGTGAAAAATTGGGGCAAATCCAAGTGTCTGACAATAAGGAACTGGCTAAGAATAAATTATTATATAAATATGTGAGAATTAAAATTAAAAAGATTAAAGACTTAAAATAATATTGGCTACTGCTTATGATGTATTCAGTATTAGGTGAAAACAGAATGTGAATCCCCTGTTTTATAAATGTTATCTAAATGCAAGTATGTGTAATTGTATTAGTATATATTAGGGTTCTCCAGAGAAAGAAGCAATAGAATGGAGATATATACACATATGGACACACACACACACACACACACACACACACACACACACGAAGGGAGAGAGAGAGAGATTGATTTTAAGGAATTAGCTCACTTGTTTGTATCAGTTAACAAGCCCTAAATCTGCAGGGCAGTGCAGCAGGCTGGAGATCCAGGGGAGAGCTGATGTTACAGTTCAAGTATGAAGGCAGTTTAGAAGCCAAATTCTTTTTTCCTCAGGGAACCTCAGTCTTTTAAGGCCTGCGACTGATTGAGCGAGGCCCACCACATTATGGAGGGTAATCGGCTTTGCTCAAAATCTACTTACTTAAGTATGCATCACATGTACAAAGTACCTTTAAAGCAACATCCAGCCGGGCGTGTGACCTGTAACTAGGACCCCAAGCGTAGCCAAGCTGCAGTGTACCGTTAACCAGCCCAGGGACTGTGATGAGTTCGGAGGGCCTACAACTCTTGCTGCTACTTTGGAGAAAAATACCAGAAGGAAGAAAGTCAGCGTGAGGTGGAGGAACTCAGAGATATTTCTTTAAACATTTCTCTATGGTCCCAAGTTTCTACAGTAAACACAGTTTTTATTCCAATCTGTAAAATATGCAAAATTAAAGTAACAGAAGAGGTCTGGGCTCTCTGAGGCAGTAGAGTAGTCCTTTCAATCTCAGAAAAAGAGGCTTTTAGTTTATAGGAACTAGTCCTCTCACACCTCAGCTGTGCTACCCTTTCTTTTATGGTCTTTTAAATTTACCTTTTAAAGAGAATAACCTAATCATATATGTCAGGAAGGTTGAAAAAAAGCAAAAAATTGCCTCTAATCTCACTATGCCATCAGATTTGTGGTTTTTCTGCTCTTTTTCATGTCAGTTTCCTTTTGCCGGGTTTCATATGCACTCAACAGAAACATCTCTAATATTCCATCTCATGATGGTGCCTTTTGCTTATTTAGGTCACTCCTCTATTGTCAGGCACGAGCGTTCTCTCTGGTTCTCTGCTATTAGAAACAATTCAGTCCTGAACAGCCTCGTACCTGACTCTTGGTGCACATCTCTGAGGATTTTCCTTAGGCTTGTTCCTGTGACAACTGGCTGGGTCAAAGCGTATGTGTTTCTGAAAGTCAGACCTGAGTACTTGGAATGGATTTACCATAACCCTTGGGCCTCACACTTATCCTGGACTCACGCATGGCTCATATGTGGTGTAAGTACTTAAATGATATTTTTGATAGCAGACACACTACTCAAAACACAGACTAAGAATTATAGTTTCCCCACCACCTTGTACCTGCATTCCCCTCACCCAAGGTAACCATCTTCTCAAGTCTCTATTCAATCTTTTGCTTTCCTTTGATCTATTTTATTGTGTCTACATTGTATTCCCATAAGCATATATTTTCATTTAATGGTTTTTAAGAGGGTGCCATCCTGTATATGATCTTTTGTGTCTTACTCTTGCTGAGAACCTTCCATACTCTTGCTTCTGGTCGTGAGTGACTTCCATGTTGAGTTTCTGTCCATGGTGTTTCACTGGGTGAAAATAGGAATTACCTGTTCTCCTGTGCTTTGACATTTGGATTATTTCCAGGATCCTATTGTAAATGGTGCTGTTATGAACATTCTTGAACTTTTCTCCTTTTTTATATATGCAGTTTTGCATCTTGGTTACATATACCTAGGACTAGAATTGCTGTGACTATTCAACCCTAAGAGATAATCCCAGCTGTTTTTATAAAGCAATCGCTTCTCTGGCAACACATAAGTGGTTATGTGGAACCATATCCTCTCCAATACTTGGTATTATTAGACTGTTAGTATATGTTGATTCGGTAAGTATAAATGATCACATTATGATCTTGGTTGCATTTCTCAGATCGCTAGTGATGCTAATCTTCCCTTAATTATAAACATATTGGTTCTATTATTTATTCTACTGTGAAATGCCTATATCTCTTGCCTTTTTTCTGCAACTGACTGCTTAAGCTGTCCAACACAGATATGCTGTTCAGTGTGTGTGTGTGTGTGTGTGTGTGTGTGTGTGTGTGTTTCTGTGTGGTGTTGGGAATAAAACTCAGGGCCTTGAGCCTGCTCGACAAAGGTCTTACCACTGAGCTACATCTCAATTTCTTCAATATACTATTGATATTAATTTTTAGTTAGTTTGGTCTGTTACAAATGTAGTCGGACATGCCTTTTTACTTTTAAAAGTATCTTTTGATAAATATAAAGTTCTGAGTTTTAACCTGGTCAAATATATTAATCTTTTTCTTTATAATTACTGATGGTTGTTTAAAGAAATCTATTCCTACCCCTGATCTATTAGATATATTTTGCACCAAGAAGTTTAGAGAGTTTTGTTTCGTTTTGTTTCCCCCGCTACTGGGGATTGAATTCAGGGCCTTCACTAAACTATATCCCCAGCATTTTTACATTTTTTTTATTTTGAGACAAGGTCTTATAAGTGGTCGAGTTGTCCAGGCTGGACTCAAACTTGGGATCCTCCTGCTTCGGCTTCCCAGAGTGCTGGGTTATAGGTGTGTTGCACCATGCTCAGCTAGAGTTTTGTTTTTAACATTTAAGTCTTTAATCCATCTGGGTTTGGTTTGTCAACATGAAACGAGAAGAAGATACAGTTTTTCCTTTGCACAGATGGCTAATCAGTTTTAAACTCCACTTATTCAACCATGAGGGTTTTTTTCCTTCCAACTGATCTGATACATAAATTTTGTCCTAAACCATACACCTTTTGTGAGGTTTTATTTCTGGGCTCTTGATTTTTCTGGTTGATTGCTTTCCTCTGTGCTAGTACCTCAGTGTCTTACTATACATTCTCACAGAGTCATGGCACACGATAAGTCAATCTTCCTTGTTGCTCTTCATCTTCAGAAATGTCCTGGCTATTCTTCCCTCCTTATCATCCCGTGTTATTTAACAAGTTTCTTAAATGTTTCTGTCTGGATTTTGAATGAAATAACATTGAATCAGTAGATCCATTTGGGGAGAATAGATCCACGGCCAGCTTTCCTACCCATGAATATAATATATCTCCTCGTTTAGTGCAGACTTCCTTGGGTGGAGATTTCCTTGTACAGATTAGGAGCATATTTTGTTAGATTTGTTCTTAGGTACTTGGTATTCTCCATTCAAGTAGATCTTACTGGCATGTAGCTCTCTAAGCTACTCCCATCCCTCTCTTTCTTGGCTGAGTATTAGAATGAGGCCACTGAGGGCCCAGCTGAGAGGATGTTTTGGGAATGGTGGTCTCACCCATTTGCTGCTGCTTGAACAAGGTGGAGAAGGAGCTCTGCTCTGGACTCATTTGGGGAAACAGCATCTTTCCTTCTCTGGGGGTCAATCATAGGTGTTCTGGCTAAGGGAGAAGATGCCCTGGGGAGAGAACAGAGGGGCTCCCAGGATCCATGCTTGAGTCTCGGCTTACTACTGACCAGTCAGAGGCTCCAAGAAAGACTTAACCTCTCTGTTCCCTGTCAGCAAAGGGCTCGAAGGTGAGGGTCACAGGAGGAAAGATCTGTCCGGAGTCTTTTTATCTCCTTACCAAGTGAGAACGGAGAGTTGCTCACGTAGTGACAGAGTGTGACAAATGAGCAGTCACAGGGCCAAAGCTAGGCTGAAGATAATCTTGAATAGATGTTTCCACTTTCTGAAGACACAGTTGTGGCTCATGGGCCTTGAAGGGGGAAGATTCATCCAGGGAGTGTAAGTTGAGGAGACAGTGAGCAATGCTACGTCTGGGACTTGGAGAAACTGGAAAACTGGGCACGGTGTGTACCCTTCTATGGCAGCATACGGTGCTAACAAGCATCCGGGACACTGCATCGCAGGAACTTCAGGGGGCTCCTAGCTTCCTTCTAGGAGCACTCAACATAAGACCGGGTCTCAGTCCTCATCCTGCCAATGGCCGTCTTTGATGCCACCTTGGCCTCACTGTAGTCTTCTCTAGTGACCTGTCCTCCTGTGACAGTTGCCCTGGTGACAGTATGATTCTTTTTCAGGCTCCCCTTAGATTCTATCCATCTCTCCTGACAATACCTGAGGGAGGTGGGGCACTGCCAACATCACAACTTTTTAATTTAACTTACTTTTAAATTGACACATAATCGTTATACCTATTTGTGGGGTGAAGGCGATGATTTGATACGTGTATACAACAGGAGATTGTATACAGGGTCATTAGCATATCATTGCTAAATCAGGGTCATTAGCATATCTAGCTCCTGCAACATTGCTTTGTGTTAGGAAACTTTGAAACGCCTCTCTTCTCGTTCTTTATCAAGTGTGTAACAAATTGTTGTACACTGTCATCACCCTGCTGTGCTGCAGGACACTAGAACTTCTTCTTCCTGCTGAGCCACATAGTTGGTACTCTGTGTAGCTGACTTCCCTCTGTCGCCTCTTTTTTCTCCTTCGTGGAGTCTGGTGACCACTATTCTGCTCTCCACTTTCTTTGAAAGCAACATTTTTAGCTTCCACGTGTAAATGAGAAAGTGAAGTGTCTGTTTTTCTGTGCCTGGCTTATTTCACTTAATACAGTGTCCTTCAGTTCCATCCATATTGCTGTAAATTACAGGGTTTCATTTTTTGGTGACTGAATACTATTCCATTGTTCTGAATCCATTTTTCCATCAGTGAACACATTGATTTCATATCTTGCCTTCAATGAGGAGCACAACAGTAAACATGGGCGTACAGGCATCTTGTGACATGCTGATTTTATTTCCTTTTGATACCTAACAGCAGTGGTAGTTCCCTTTTCGGTTTTTCGAGGCACCTCTGTGCTGTTCTCCTTAATGGATATACTAATTCAGATTCCCACCAACAGTTGTCTTGCAACTTTTGAAGCGCTGTGGAAACAGTCTTTCCGAGTTTCCTGGGATTTCCTGGATGCTCTTGCCTCCAGCGGAGGTCTGTAGCCGGTACCTGGTCGCCGTGCGGGAGACTTCCCACTAGGCAGGCAGGAAGGGCCTGTGCGCACCTGATTCGCGGTCCGCCCGAGAGGAGCCTGCATGCGGCCGATAAGTCATAATCCGGAGAGGCGATGACAGTCGTCCTCATGCCCATTGATTAATGAAAACAGGGCTACTTGGACACAGAGTAGATGGTTATAAATGGTGCTGTCAGAGAAAAATAATTATTGTATTAATAAGGAAACGGTTCAAAACCAGGCTCTAAAAAAAGAGAGCTGGCAACTTGGCATCTCCGTGGGTTTGGGGGGCGGATGTGACGGGTTGTGGTGAGGCTGGGGGGACGTCTCGGTACCCCCCTGCCCTCCCAGGGGCGCAGCTCGCCTCACCCTGCAGGTCCCACGAACCGGCGGGGACGCGTGCATCCCGGCGTTCGACTTGACCTAGCTCTGCCGGGGTTCTGCAGATTGCCTGGGCTTGTTTGCAGGCATTTGGTACCACTTCCAGCAGGAGCAGGGAAAAAACGAGCATATCTTATTGTACCTGAAACACTCTATGATATGTACTAAATATTATGACTACTCGGGGCCTTGCAATAATTGATTCACCCACACAGCCATTTAGTCTGCGAGCTGTTCGTTTTACAAATTCTACAATCTTTTAGAAATTCTTTCAGTGCAGAAGATTGCTGCCTGGCCTCAGATTCATTATGGTGATTGAATCCTCTTCAATAGAGAACGGTTTAAAGAGAGCACATGCCCGTGTGTCTCACTCGGAGTGAAGGCACATAGGTTAAAAGCTTGTCTGGGTGGCATAATTCACTGCCGCTATGCCAAACAATCACGTCTTATTGTGACCTTCATAAGATACAAAAAGGCAACAGGATGGCGCTCAGCTTTTTTTAAACCCACTCACAGATTTAGCTTCCCAACATCTGAAGCTTGGAGAATTCCTAATTAAATAACCAATTAATAATGTAGAATAGAAAAAGCTATTTTTTTCTGAAATGCAAAATCATAATTAATCAGAGTACAAAAAGCTGCCTGTCTTTATATCAGAAAAATATAGACTAGGTATTTAAATATTCCACCACACCTGAACCCTGGCCATCCGTCATTGTTATGACTTAAAACATCTCAGACTAAATTAGGTTTTGTTTGTATAGAGCAGTGAAAGTCAGATGGCTTGAATGACAAAATTAGAACATGCTCAAATCACTGAGACAAAACCGCATAAAGAGAAAGATGTGCAGGAAAAGGGATGCCAGTGTGGAGCAGAAATCTTCCACTGATTTTTTTTTTTGAAAAATGCGTTCTTTCCCATTTACCCAACCGATTGATGTAAGTATAAATTTCTGACCCCCAGGCAGACATTCCAAGAAAAAAAAAATATCCCTGCCTCCTTGTTAATTGCCCAAAATAGCAAACATGGCTCTAGAGAAGTTGCCCCTCCTCCGCTCCCCACCGGTTCTCTGCCTCTGTTTGCCTGGGCGCCCTTTACCCCAGGCCAGCACGCTCCCGCCCACCGCTCCAGCCGGAGCCTACAGATTGTTGTCTGTCGCAACAGGCAGCAGCCACCAGGGATGTAAGGTTCTCCCCCCACCCCCGGCCCCCTGCACCACCTCTTGGCACATTTATAGTTGAAAAGAAAAGCTGGCTTTTATAGTTTGTGCCACCTCCACAATTTATACTTTGCCCATGAAATGCCAAAACCAGGGAGTAAATTTTCCAAGGAAGGAATCAGTTAAAGACACTTTTAGTGATGCAATGGACCAGCGATGGCCACCGTTTGCATGAAGCATGGATTCCTGGAGATGTGCGTCGATCTGGGCTCCTCCTGAGGGTCCTGCTTTCAGGATAGCGGGCGGAGGGTGCTGAGCAGCTTGCTTCTTCATCTTCTGACCATGGTGAACATCTTTTTGCCTTCAGGCTTTTGCTCATGCTGTTTCTGTCTCCTCAAAGTGAGTATTTGGAGCCCACTTGAGCTTCCAGAGGTGACCCAGTTGCCATTTGTTGAAGACACCTTCCTGGCTCACCTGGTGAGAAAATACTCCCCTCCTGCTGTGGGCTCCCACGTCCCCGTGCAGATGACATTCTCCCCTGTGTTTGCTATGGTGTCCCCACCAGATCCTTATATTCCTGGGGGTGGAGCCCTGAACCCCAGCTGGTCAAACCGGCCGAGGGGGGAGGGGTCTCCTCGCAGCCCCCTCCATCCTACCCGCTGCCACAAATCTTCAATATATAATTTGCTGTTATCGCTGCAATAAATAATTTTGGGTGACAGTTTTACTGTGAGACTTTGTGTGGTGTTTTTTATTGACAAAACCGCTATGAATCAACATACATGAACACAATAAAGATGTGAGGAATATCTGCAATAGGGCAGGCGGGGTTTTGTCAATAGCTGGTGCGTTGATCTCTGCTCCTCTCTGGGGTTACGTGTGCAGCCTCAGTGTGTGCTTCCTGCCATGCAGCCTTGGGCGCCCTCTCTGCTTGGAGGGCTGAATCACAGGGATCTGTGGTCTTGAGGGTTCGAGGGGAGAGGACAGGGGCAGAGGAGAGCTCACTCATTCACTCATCAGTCCTCCTTCAGTCCACCGAGCGATCTATGTTGACTGATGCTGCACCCCGGGGGCACAGGAGTCAGACCTGCACCAGCTCACAAGATGCCCATCTGGTGGTACAGGGGACAGACCTATGGGCAGAGGTCACTCCCAGTGTGTACTGGCACAGGCTAGTGTGAATCACACCTGAATTGCTCATTTATTTATTTACTTACTCATTTTACAACCATTGACTAAAAGCTTCCTGTGTGCCAGCTTGGGGCTGCCTGGGAGTTTCTGTGGTCTGTGCTTTGAAAGTCTTCATGGAGGGGTGGAGGGTACAGGACGAAGCACATAAAGCCCGAATAAGCATGTTGCTTTCCAGAGTGGTGAGGGGTCTAAGGGACCCCCCCACGAACACCGTGAGAATGGATGGCAGGGCGCCCAGCTGGCCCAGGGCCGCGGCTTCCTGCAGGAGCGATGTCTGAGCCTGGAGGAGCAGGGAGGCGGAGGTGCTGGCCCACAGGTCCCCGAGCATCGCTGGCAGTCACAGCAGCCTGGGAGGGGGCCCAGGGCATTCACGGAACTGAAGTGAAAGCTCGTGGCAAGAATGGGGCAGGAAAGAGGTGAGTAGCAGGGAGTAGTCTGGGGAGCAAAAAATGACGAGGGGGTGACAGGGACAGTTTCCAGAGCAGAGTCCTGGAGAGGAGATGGCTGTAGGGCTGCAGGGTCTTGAGTTCATGCCATGCAGCAGGAGCCATTGTGACCTGATGCTTGTTCCTCCATCCCACCCAGCTACCTCCTGTGGTGGCCACTTGTGTGTCCTTTGCAGAGTCCCACCCAACCCTCAGCCACCCCACCATCCCCACCTGGAGCCAGCCTCTGTCTGCCACGTCCCTGTGGCCCTCTTGGTGGGTAGCCTGATAGGGACCGGCTTTGCCAGGTTAGACCTCTGCTCCCTTCGGGGCACACAAGTCTGTTATCTCTCTCCCCACCTGGAAGGGGGCTCTGCCCAGCTCACCTGCCCAGCAGGTAGGAACTCTGAGTGTCCTTGCCCTGTGATCTGTGCCACTCTGTCCCTGCAGCAGGCCGGCCTCCTGGCCCTCTGCCTTCCAAATCCTACCCCCTAGAGCAGCCCAGGGGTGTCTGCCTCCTCCAGGCAGCCTTTTTGGACTAGGCTGCCTTAGGCGAGCTGGATGTCTCTCAGCCCAGGTTTCTGGGGAAGACTTCATATTCCTGGCTGTGGATCCCGAGCTTTGGTTCACGCCCCAGAGAGAACGGATTTCAGTTGAGGAGTCATAGACCTGGGTGCCTCCCGGGAAGGTGGGTGAAGCTAAGCCTTGAGGGAGGGGAGTGCCATGCATCAGGTACGGATACCTGGCCTGCCTCCCCTGAACCCCAGTCTTAGTGATCGGACTTTGGAGACTACAGGTGTCTGAGCGCTGCCTGTTCAAGCCCCCGGCTTAGCTGGGGGCACACATCCGACCCAGGCCTTGAGACTAAGCGAGGGGCCAGATGAAAAGCAGAGTAGAGCGTGGTGTTCCCTCAGACCTGGGGTCCCTTCCGAGTGCCAGTGATCTGTGGGAGCCCCAGAAGCCCTGCCCCATCCATGTAATAAAATACCCCTGGCTCACCTTCACATAGCCCGTTTTTTGTTTGTTTGTTTTTCCAGTACTAGGGATTGAATCCAGGGCCTTTCCCACTGAGTTACCTTCTAGGCCTTCTTTTCTTCAGTTTTTGAGGCAGGGTCTTGTTAAGTCACTAACTCGCCCCGACTGGGCTTGAACTTGTGATCTTCCTGCCTCAGCCTCCCAGAGTGCTGGCATTACAGTTGCCCGTGCCGCCATGCCCAGCTGGGTTCATTTTTCTTAGTAGTGTAGTGGGTCCAGGTCTGTGTCCCTCCAGCCAGACCCTGAGCTCATATGAGTGAGCAAGGATCAGACAGTCTCATCAAGAGAGAGGGGACTTGAAGGGACCAGTCTCTGCACTACAGAAGGGGCAGGTGGGCATCCTCTGTCCCTCCAGCTCAGCACTGTCTTTAGCATCTAGAGCCACTCTAGCTCAGGAAAAGTCACTGAGCACCCGAGCAGCCCTCCCCAGAAAGGGACCAGGCTCTTGGGCACACATCAGCCAGTCCACCTGCGTGGCACTGTGTCACCCATGAGGGCAGGGCCCATCTGCTGAGTGTGACACTTTTGTCAGGGTCCTTTGATTCCTGGAGCTGGCCTGGAAGCAGGATTTTCCTTCAGGGGCAATTACTCCAAGAGCTGTGGGGTGCCTGGCATAGCCCTCCCCAACCATGTGGCACCTGCCCTTGCGGCACCTGCCCAGGCAGCCACCATGGTCTCTGAAGCCCTCCTGACGTCAGCAGAGGGGACGTTGCCTCCTCCACCACACATTGCTCACAAAGTGTAGGCAAAAGGCGGGCATCCAATTGCTGTGGGTGAGGAAGAGAAATAATTTGGTTTCTAAATTAGGACTCAGCACCAGTGGCCAGAGCCCGGAAGGGGAGTCTGTCGGCTGAGAGGCGGCTGCTCCTGCAAATGGGGTAAATGCCCCATGCCCACCAGGAGCACTTGGGGACCTCCCTCAGCTCTGGTCCTGGGTGCCAAGAGCCTGAGAACAAGCCATCTGAAAATTAGGATTCTGTGTCGGCCTGTCAATCCCCAGAAGCACACAGCCTTTCATTAAAATCCGCCTGACATTTCTGTTATGCACAGAAATCCCGAAGATATGCCAAGCGCCTGCTATTTGCCATCACATCCGCCTGGGAAGCTGAGGGGCCGCCAAGCCCATTGTGCTGAATTGCCCCCCAGGAGGCAGGTTGGCAGGCTGTGAGGGGCCCTGGCAGGGGCAGAGGGCCGGGTGCCTCCTGGGGTAGGACCCTGGGCTTTGGGGGACATGGGTGGCCCCTCTGCTCACATACTATGAGGATCTGAGCACAGGGAAGTGCTTACAAAGCCAAGTGGGTCTATCGTGCCCAGCCAGCCTGCCCGGGCCTCCCTCTGTGCTAGGGGCTGTGCAGATCTTGGGCCCTAGAGGGCTGGTTTCTGGCCTCCAGGGCCTGAAGTCATGTGGAAGTAGATGTGGATGCAGAAAGTAGGTGATGGAGGCAGCCCAGGTGCTGAGGGGGGAGGCAGGTGGGTTCTGTTGCATCAGGAGTTTTGTGGATATTGGGCATTGACTCCAGCATCTCAGTGGGAGGATCTGTCATTTGGCCAGCGTGCCCGGAGTAAATGTGCCTGAAAGGTCACAGAGATCATAGAATGTGTGATATGGAAATGCACCCTCTCAAAGAAGGCTGGGGCAAGGCTCAGGAAGAGCGGGAAGGACCATCCTGTGGAGGGAGGTGATGTGGCACGTCTCAGCCCAGGACTGTGTGGATGGACTCGGACTTGCACTGGGACCCACATGCAGCCACTGGCTGATGTGAAGACCAGGGAGCAGCTCAGAGGCCGGGAACCTGGAGTCAGGTCACAGCCAGCTGAGGGCGTCTGTGGGTGCATAAGGATCCAGAACAGCTGAGCACTCACGGGGCAGCAGGCCCTGCCCAGCTCTTCCCGGCACCTCCACAGATGTGTCTTGAGGTGGCACTTTGCCGTGTCTGTTTTGGAAGGGCTCCTTGCTGCTTGGAGACACTCATGATGCTGTCTTGTGCTCTGCCCGTGGAGGCAGTAACTCTGTTTCCTGCAATACAGCAACTCAGGGACTTCAGGTGGCTTAAAGAGTTAGGGTTTGTGGCCTCACGTGGCTTCTCAGCCTCCTGCAGGCCTGGGAGAAGACAGGCCTTCAGGGTGACGCCTGCCTTCCCCACCCCGGGCCCCTGGCCGCTCGGGGCCTGCTGGTTGTGCGCAGGTGATCAGAACCTGTGTGGGGCCAGGGGTTTGGAATGTGGATGTGGGCCTGGACCTGGGGAGGTGGAGGAGGCGTCCTGAGGACTGTTCTCATCCCCAGAACCCCACACTCTCCTAGAGTCAGTTCCTGGAAGTGGATTTCAACTCTAACCTCCGAGGCTGCCTTCCTAAGTTGTTACTTGAGCATTCCTGGCTCAGGGCACAGGGACAGGACGGAGCACTGGCCCCTCCACTGGCCTCACCATGGGGAGGGAGGGAAGACGGCAGCAGGCCTGCCACCCTCTGAGAGGGCGCAGGGCTCCTGGGATGGGAGGAGCATGGGACAGGAGAGACCCTGGCATGGTGGATGGCAGTGAGTAAGATATGAAGGTGTGTTGAAGCAGTGGCAGTGCTGATGACCCAGCCAGGCCAGGCAGAGGTTATCCGGGAGGACAGCAAGGCAGGGACAAAACACAAGGCAGAGTCCAGCCAGCAAGGTCCGGAATGCCAGACACAGCAGCTGACTTCATTCTGTAGCTCACAGAGTGGGGAAAGGAAAAGACAAAGCAAGGCTCCTGCACAGGATTACGGGTCAGTTCATGAACTCCTGCCATCCAGCCATCCAGAGGGTCTCATCCTGGATGTGGTCTGAGAGTTTTGGTGAGTGGGTTCTGGGGCCCTAGGGACAGCCAACTTTGGCAACTGTCAGTGGTTTTCACATTTTTTAGCCAAGGGCTGTGAGAATGCTCCCAACTCCATGTCAACAGCTGCCAGGGGAGGTGGCGATCATACCCCAGCTGTGTGGTAAGACGGGGTCAGCCAGAAAGGGGACCCCAAAATCTAGCCAGGCTGAGCAGACAGGACACCGGACTCGGATTCTTAGTCTATGTCTGCCACAGCACTCAACACATTGTCATGACTGTGCTCCGGTGGGGATGTGCCCTAAGGCCAGACAATCTGAGGGCAGTAGTCATCTCCAGCCTCCCTTCCTGTGAGGGACATTTATCAGGTACCTCCCCCAGGCTGGGCCCTGGGAATAGAGTGCTGAGTAAGTAAGACACAGCCCTGCCCCTTGGGAGCTTGCGGTTCTGTTGGGGAAATAGCAGTATTATGGTTTGGATCTCGACTGTATCTGAAAGGTGTGGAAGGCTTGGTCTTCTGCCCACGTGCTATTGGGAGCAAGTGGAACCTTTAAGACATGGGGTCCTGTGGAAGGAAATTGGGTCACTGGGGTGTGTCCTTGAAAGGATATTAGGGTCTCGGCCCCTTCCTCTCTTTCTACCTCCCAACCACCATGAAGTGAGCAGTTTCTTCTACCACACACTTCTTGCCACAGGCCTAAAAGCAACAGGGCCAAGTGACCATGGCCTGGAACCTCTGAAACCATGAGCCAACATAAACCTTTTCTCTTTTTAAGTGGTTATTTCAGGTATTTTGTCACAGCGATGGAAATCTGACTAATACAAACAGCAATTGACAATTACCCATGTCTAGTTCTGCCCTGCACCAGGCTTGCTTACTGGCAGATGCCCAGTGAAGAAATGAATGAAACAGGGAATGAATGATGCCCTGGAGGGTAAGGGAGGGAAGGTAGCTTCTCCTGTACTCTGTGTGTTGTGAATTGACTCATGCCCTCTCCCTGGTTCATACAACAAAGTCTCAGCTCTCAGCTTCTCAGAATGTGACCTCGAGAAATCGCTGCAGGTATAATTAGCCCAGGTGAAGTCAAACTGGAATAGGGTGGCCCCTGAGTCAGTAGAACTGGTGTCTGTCCTTGTACTGAGGGGAGATGTGAACACAGACATACACAGAGGGAAGATGTGGAGCTACAAGGAGAAGATACAAGGAGAGGGGTCTGGAACAGGTACTTCCCTCAGAGCCCTCAGTGGGAACCAGCTTGTCCACACCTTGAATTTGGACTTCTGGCCTCCAGAACCATGAGAGAGCCAATGTCTGCAGTTGAAACAGTTCTATCGGTTGGCTTTGCTTTGGCAGTCCTGGCACACCACAACACCTACCAGCTGAAGTCTGCACCTGGGGCACTCAGCCTGGTGCCGTGGCTCAGCAGGAGGGGTTGCCCACACGCCGTCTGCATGCCTGGTCAGGGAGAGCGCCACACTTGGGGTCTCTCCTCCTACTCCTCAGCTCCCAAGAGCCCCCAGCAGCTCCTCCTCTGTGGGAACAGGGGATGTTCCAGGGTGTCCAGAGCCTACTGCAGCCTGCTGGGGTGCCTTGGTGGGCAGGAGGAAGGGCAGGAGCAGGAGCAGTCTTGGGAGGGAACGTTGGCCTCTCCTTTGATCTCTTTTGTCTAAGTGTCCCATCTTTTCCTGGCACACACAGGTATTGTGCATCTAATGCACCAGCTGTGCCCTTGGCCTGAGGCTGGAGCAGCACCTGTCTTGGACTCCTGGCTTCTCACAGCCTTTCCTGACCATCTCAGTAACTGTGCCTCTCCAATTTGTTCTCTGAGTACATGAAGCAGATTCCTTCCATTCTGGGCCAAGTGTCACCTTCCGCGATAGCTGCTCACTGCTCAGAATGGAATTCTGCGTGTTGCAAGCACTTGGTTGGTGTTGAGGGGTGGGCAGTGGCTAGGAGGGGTTTGCGTCTTTGTGTGGGGCAGCATTCGTGTGGGTTCAAGGGGTGTCTTGGTGGAGCTCTTTCTTGGTGGGCTGCGGGAGAGGGAGAGGATGCATAGGGCCATCCTAATCCCCTGCCTGAACCCCCAGGCACCCCAGCACCCTGAAGCCTAGGTGGAGGTCTGCACTGCCCTCCCTCGGCTCTGGGACCTGCAAGAGACCCCCAGGCTCAGTTCCTTTAGCCTCTTTTGGCTCCATGGAGGGTGGCAAGCTCTGGTGAGGTAGGGACTGTCCCAACAAGTCTCAGAGGCAGCCTGGTCCATGGTATGCTGTGGCAATGACCTGCGATACCTCCCTACTCTCAAGCCTCCCTCTGTCCTGGAGAAGGCTCTGGGGCTCACCTCTCTGAGTGGCACTGTGTTTCCTGGGTGGCCCAGAGTGGTGGTGGCTGCAGCTTGTAAACATAGAGAGGAGTTTAGAGATACGTGTGGGTCTTAGGGATGGTGAGGGTTGGGGATCCTTGGGTTTGCCCTTCAGGGGAGCACCCTCTTTCCAGCCCCTCATCCAGGGCTTAGCTCCCAGTTTGGGGGAGCTCAGGTGTGCACAGCAGTCATAGCACAGATGGGACAAGTCTGCCGTGGCCAGCACTCACACCACTGTCAGGCAGGGCCGGTGCAAGGTCCGTTGCTCACATTGTTCAGCATTGGTGTCCCCGGGGACCTCGGCAAGGACAGACGGGGCTTGGAGCTCAGGTGGCCCCAGGCCTGCCTCTGGGGCAACCGAATCTCAACCCAGTGACGCTGCTCTGTGGAGGGACTTCAGGTAGAGAAGTAGCCCAGAACCTCATCGTTGAAGGTAGAGGGGACAGACCAGAACCCTGTCTTGAGAGGACCCTCATCAGGTAAGGGGCCCATATGGACCCCTCCTGCCCAGCCCAGCCCCCCGAGCTGCAGGAAAAGCCTGTCCTGGGCCTTGTTTATTTTGGGGGCATTTTAACTGGTTTGGTGAGGAAGTGAGGCTTGTTAAAGGGATTTAACTGTGGGTCATTGCCAGTTTGAGGGGCTTAGGAGGAAAGAAAGAGAAAGCCTTTTTCCCTGCGTCTTCCCTAGAGCAGGGGCCCCTTCCTCACAAAGGCGCAGCTCCAGAGTGGGACCTCAATACCAGCCCAGCTGGAGGGAGCCCTTAAGAGCGAAAAGCTTAAGTCATTTGTGGGAACTGCAGAGGGGTTTTTAGCGGCTGAAAAGAAAGGCTTCCCAGAGTCAGAGGGCTGAGGGGCCGGGTTGGGGGCTTTCCTGGAGGCTGCTCTGTAGCGGCCCGGGGGGAGGGCTCAGGGGTCTGGGGAAACTCAGACTTCACTATCTATCTAACCGCAGGGATGCCCAACTGTCAGTGACATTGTGGAGTCTCATGGGGACCCAAGAACATGCCCTCAAGGCCTGGGGGACAGTGGAGACTGTTGGGCCTTCGCTCCCAGGAGCCTGTGAAAGGGCCAGGGCAAAGCTTCTGTGGCCCAACCTGGGGCTTGGTGCCCAGGCACAGGAGACGCCACCTCTGTCCACATCCTTTCCAGGCAAGTTCCTCCCCGTGCTGAGCGCCCTCTGCCTGTCTTCCTGTAGGGCCCTGGAGTGCTGCAACACAGGGGAGGTCAAAGTGGGGCTTGGCAGGCCCTCACCCGTTGGGACTTGGTGTGTCTGCCTGAGTTGTCACTCTTGGAGCCCCTGCCAGTGGCTCCTCCAACCCTCCTGCTCCAGGAGTCCCAAGCTGCCCTTTGCCCGGAGCAGGATGAGGCCGTGGACTCAGATCTCAACCTTGTCGGGAGTTTTATGATCATGGGAAACAGCCCAAGTGGTGAGGAGGGGGGTCCGTCATCTCCTGCAACCAGATAAAATAGAAACAACTAAATAAAGCACCCTTGCTGCTCAAGGGAAAAATTATGCTTGTCAATTATGATTTATGAGCGATTGCCAAACAGGGAGGTGGGCCTGCCTGTCTCGGAGGCTGCCTTCTGCCTCCCCACAGCAGGGTGGGTGAGGCCGGGGGTGGCGTGGCTTTTCTGGGAGAGGGTAGATTCTCTATGGCACGGGCTATTAACCCCTTGCTGCTTGCTGCTAGGACTTCTGTACCCACTTGCTAGAAGGGAGGGAAGTGACCTGTGCCCTCGATTTGGCACCGAGGTGCAGAGGGCATATGGGCAGCAGCCGTTGGCGAGGTGCCCACTCCAGGCCTTGGCTTGGGTCCCGGTGTGAGGTCGGGATGCTGGTGGGTAAGCTCTCAATCCCTCTCTGCCCTATAAAAATCCCTGGCAGAGCCGTCGCCGGAGCCGGAGCTGCCTCCCGCATCCTCCCGGGCTCCCTGTGGAGGGCCACCAATTTGTCTTCGCTTGCAACTGCCCAGGCCAGATGGCGGGCATTTCCAGGCCACAAAGTCCTTTGACCTTTGAACAGTTGCCGCCGAATTTCAGTAATGAAAGGGCCTCTTTTGAATACGTACAAATGAGATGTTATATTTCCATACATTTTATTTCCAGCCTCATCTGCGAATCTAATATTGACCCAGAGTTATCTGTGATGGGGAAGTTATTAATTCTGACAGATATAAGGGAGAAGCTAATATTCGCCTTTTACAAACACCTAATATTAATCTTGGGTGCTGTAAACGAGTGCCGCACGCCGGCATGGGGGAGATGACACCAGCTCTGAATTTGATAATGAAAAATGGGAAAGTTTAATTTCAAGGAATGGATAAAAACGTTTGCCCGCTGCGAGGTAAGCGGCACCGGAGGCGCCAGTGGCGGGATTCCCAAAGGGCAGGGCGGAGGTCTAGGAGGCACCCGCGGGCCTGAAGGCCCAGGTGCCCAAGAGTGGTGGCCTGTGCCTGCAGCCTCCTGGCGCTGCCCACCTTTGCTGTGCTGCGGGAGTGGCCTCTGGACAGGTCCCGCAGTTTCCACCTGGTCTGAGCATCAGGGGGGGCTTCGGGTGGCCCCGCGGGCTCTGTCCTGAAGACTGTATGTGGCTCAGGCCCCGCTGTCTCTAAGTCCTGCATTCGCACACTGAGGTCTGACCACGCCTGCAGTTGCCGCCTAACCAGGGATGCGTGTCTTCACGCCCCTAGCAGACAGCGGGGATGCAAACACATTGGAGAAGAACCCAGAGCATTTCTGTAACCTGGGGAGCTCGGGAGTCCTGACCCCTGAGAAAGACACAGCCTCTATCTACCCTTTGCTTTTGGCCCTGCCCACTCTGCTGTCCCTTTGCTGTCCCTTTGCTGTCCCTTGGCATCCCCCTGCCCCCCACCCATTTTGCTTTGGCTTAGCCAAGGTCTTTCATGCTTCTGAGTTTCCCTGGCGCTCCTTGTTTTCCTCCCTTCATTGAGCAACTGAGTCAATCCTCTCTCATGAGTTTCACACTGTTACAAGTTGGATTGTATCCCCCAAATTTAGATGTTAAAGTCCTAAGGCCCAGTGCCTCATCTGGAAAGAAGGTCATTGCAGAAGTAATTAATGAAGATGAAGTCATACTGGAGTAGTGTGGGTCTCTGATCCAATATGACTGGTGTCCTATAATAGGGGACATTTGGATGCAGGCGCATGCATGAGGAGGGAGAGTGCCGGGTGCAGATGAAGGGAGAGATGGGGCCACACTTCTACAAGTCAAGGTGCTCGGAAGACTGCCAGCAAAGCACTGGAAGTCAGGAGAGAGGCCGGAGCAGATTCTCTCTCACACCCCTCAGGAACAACCAACCCTGCTGACACCTTGACCTTGGACTTCAGGCCTCCAGAATTGTGAGCCAGAAAAAGTCTGTTAGCTGGGTGTGATATGCATGCCTGTAATCCCAGTACTCTGGAAGGCTGAGGCAGGAGGATTGCAAGTTCAAGACCTGCTTGGGCAACTTGGTGAGATTCTCTTTTAGAATAAAAAGAAAGGAAGGAAAGAAGAGAGGGAGGAAGGAAAGAAAAAAGGAAGGAAGGAAGAAAGGAAGGAAGGAGGGAAGGAAGGAGGGAAGGAGGGAAGGAAGGAGGGAGGGAAGGAAGGAAGGAGGGAGGGAAGGAAGGAAAGCAGGCAGGCAGGCAGGCCAGGTGGGCCAGGTTGGGAATATAGCTCAGTGCAAAGGTCCTGGGTTCAATCCCTAGTACGAAGTCTGTTATTTAAGCCACCTGTCCATGGTACTTTGCTACAATAACCCAAGTGGACTCATGATCATACTTTTCCTTGGTGACATTTGTCACTGTGTGCAAATAAACTGAGTAGAATCATTCTTATTGTAAGCTCCACGCAGGAGGGATCATGTGCCTATAATCGACCTGTGTACCCTGCTATACTCCCGATGCCTGGTATAGCTCCTGGCACACCACATGTTCCCCAAGAGTAGCTGTTGGATAAATGGCTGGGGACCTTGTTGTCTCCAACCGGAGACATCAGTAAGTTTTCATTAGAGTCCTCCTGTTTGCCCAGGACAACACCTCCCAAGGGCTGGGCGGTGGACAGTGCGGCCTCCTGCTGGGCCTGTGGGTGCTGGAGGTTGGTGAAGTGGGCGCTTTTCCAGGGATTGGGAAATGCAGGGCAGAACCTCAAAGCAGCCATCAGCTCGGGCGGAGGGGAACTCGGCTCAGGCGGCACCTTCTTGGTTCACCTGCATTGTCTCCAGGGAGGAGCAACTGGCCCTGTGTCCACCACGAAGGACTTTCCTGCCCCCTGGCTGTTCAGTCCCAGGACCTGCGGCAGGGCTCACGAGGACAATCCCTTCCTCAGGAAGCATCAGAGCTCAGTGAGCTCAGAGCGGAGCCCTGCGGTCTGGGCTTCACACGTGAGGCGGGATGGAGCTCAGGTCACAGGGTAGATCTGGCACCCGCGAATTGCTGCCGGAATGGGGAGGACCTTGGTGATCGTTGAGTCTCCCCCAGGGTCAAGCTTGTAGGTCAGGGAACAGAGGCCCAGAGAGGGACAGTGACCTATCCGGGGCCACACAGCAGCACAAGGTCAGAGCCTGGGAGGCCCATTCCTTGCCTGGGCTTAAGGTTCAGACTCTCTTCTAGAAAGGAGAGGTTGAGAAAACACGGGGACTGACAGGGAGCCAGGCATTTTCCTTCTTTTTCTCTCTTTCTTCTCCTCCTGTAAAACCTGAGTCTGAAGTGCTAGCTTTTCAAAAGCATTCGAGGGAATTCAAGGAGCTGTTGCTCCTCCTGCTGCCATCTCCTGTCCCCTCCCACGAGCTTCTTCCTGCTACCTTCCCTGTCATGTGTGGCCCCCTCAGTCTCATGCTGACACCCTGACCCCTCAGCCCTTTGATGCCTGCGCACACACTGCACAACCAAAGTCTGTACATGTGCCGTGCACGCGGACACACCCACACATGGTCACCTGTGCACAACACACACCACACATGTGCAGACACACACACACAAGTTGATATGCCGTGACCCATGAACCCGAGTCCCAACCAGAGACTGAGGACCAAGGCTCAAAGTCTCTGAAGATCCCAAGTTCAGGGAAATGTTGCGATGGTCTCTCTCCTCCCAGCTTCTCCTGGTCATGTTGACAGCTGGCGCATGGACACGCTGCCCGTGACAAGGGAAGACCAATGTCCCTTGCTGGCTTCAATATACTCTGATGTGGCTCCTCTGTGCCCAGGATCCAGGGCTTCCCAGCGAGCGGGGCTCTTGACTGGAGCTCCCAACGGCACCCAGAGTGCTGGTCCCCGCAGTCCTGGCCAAAGCCAGGCCGCCAGCTTGTCCACAGCCCAGCAGGCGTGACCCTGGGGCAGACTCCGCACGGTCCCTGAGGGACAGTTGTGGGGTCTCCTGCTGGGGGACCCTTCTCCAGGGGGAGGGCACCAAATGTTGACCTGGTGGCCTCTCCTCCGACCTTTGTGAGCTGAGGCTGTGTTTATTGTCAGAAAAATGACTAAGAAATCCCCGACATATCGTATCATCAGCATTATGATCAGAGAAACAACACCTACAAAATCTATTATTCATTAAGTATAACCAATATATAATTTAAAACAGTGGGTTTTGTCAAATAATGTTAGGTCAGCATAATTTTCTGCCTATTACTAATATCTATAACATCTTTGCCTTAGTCAGCTCTATTTAAATATGCAATCATTTACAGCTTTTGAGAATATTTCTGTGCACTCCCAATTTCCAATATTCAACTACGACAAATTTTATGCTGACATCAATAGCAAACTATTAAAGACAGTATTTCATTATTGGTTTTTCATCCCCAAAGTTATTTACAATTATATACTAAGCACTAATATTAAAGGAAACCATTTAAATGAGGTGCTATCTACTTTAACAATATGTCTGTCACAGAATGAGATTGTGTTTAAAGATTTTATCAAGAAATGGTTGTTTGCTGAGGTTATGTTTTGTCCATGAAATATGCATTTCATATCTCTTTCATTTCATTAACATAATTTAATTTGTGCTTTGCATTTTGTGCATAATACATATTTGATTTACAAAACAAATATTTCCATTAGAAAATGAATTTCATGCAGGCAAAAAAGCAGAACCAAATGATGTATTGAAGGAAAATAAGAAGAAATGAAATGCATTTTCTCAGTCTATTAAAAAATCTATGGCATTGACAGAAAGTGCACTTAGTGCTACATTTAAAAAATAGCACATATGTCAATGTATTAACAAATAGAATTGGAAATACAAATATTTCCCTATATCAAGCCAAGAATCTCTTTATTTTAATTGAGTTGATTTAAAAGCCCAACTACAATTTAATTTTTATTTCATGATGTGGTGCTGGGGCTGATGCTGTTGAAGCCGTGTGGGGTTGGCGGTTGATGGAAGAAGATAGTTGACCTTAAAAATGGCTTTTATTGACAATGGAGAGATATGGTTGAATGGGAAGCAAATGGGAAGTGGGCCCTTTGTGATCTGGGGAGCTGGGAGGGGACGGTGAGCCGCAGGCTCTGAGCGGCCCCTTGTTCCACGCCTCGTGTGCGGTGCCGGCCCAGGCCTCTGTCCTAGTCTCTGCTGCCCAGCTGCTCGGGGTCCCGGGAAGATGGGGTGTGAGGCTGCACTGGCCCCACATGAGACAGAGGCCCTGGAGCGGCGATGCGGGCTATCGGGACTGGGTATCCCAGAGGGTCTTGTTTTAGGGATCCAGGGGACCTTGCTCCCCTCCTGGCCCACAGGGATGCTTCTCCCCACCAGAACAGTGACCCAATGTGTTGGGGAGCAGCGTACCCCTGGTTAGTGCCCTTATGACATTACCGAGAGGTGGCATGTTGTGCAGACAATCAGGTGCAAGAGGTGCTAGAGAAAGTGCCAGAGGCTCCACGTGGTGGGGTGTGGGGAAGAGGGCGGGACCCCCAAGCACCAGCCCAGGACCACCTCCCTCGCTCCCTCCCTCCCTCCCTCCAGCCGCACCCCACAAGCCTGGTGTCGCTCAGCTCAAGGGAGCAACAGGCGCTGATTCTTTCGGAGAGCTGTAAGGGAGGCCTGCAGCCCAGCACCTCAGCTTCCAGCAGGGAATCCGAGGCCCATGGAGGATGCTATTGCGCAGGGAGTCTGTGTCTGCACATCCCTGCTCCTGTGCCCCCCTCCCCCCACCGCCATGCAGATCCCGGCT
Organism: Hystrix cristata; assembly: GCA_004026905.1. NCBI lineage: Eukaryota > Metazoa > Chordata > Mammalia > Rodentia > Hystricidae > Hystrix > Hystrix cristata. Next base: position 94,271 of record PVJO010000965.1, on the reverse strand, counting down.
TGCTCAAATCTATCCTCTAGCCTCAGCCCCGCGGAACAAAAATGCAACCCTGGCCTGGAAGTCTCTGAGGTGTGTGATGCACGCAGGTTGGAGGGGTCTCAAGACCGGCTCAGTCATCTCTCTGTCTGTCCATCTGTCCCTGTCCAATACTGGGGATTGAACCCAGGGCCTTCACACCGAGCTACACTCAAGCCCTTTCTATTTTTTCGAATTCTCAGACAGGCTTTCACTAAGTTGCTAAATTGTCCAGGCTGGGCTCGAACTTTCGAGCCTTCCGCATCAGCCTCTCAAAGTGCAGGGACTACAGGTAGACCCACCCATAGCCAGCTCAGGCTCAGTCTCTGTAGGTGAGGCCTGTTTGGAAGAGGACTGAGGAGAGCTGCTCTTGTTCATTGGCTGATGAGGGCTGCCCAGGGCTTGGCAGAAGCTCTGCTTTGGGTTTGCGGAAGGTAGTGTGGGCGTGCAGGCTCTGAGTGCCGCTGGGGTACGTGTATAATGGCATGGGTCATGCGCTGAACCATAGTGTGGGTGCCACTCATGCAGACGGATATGAGAAGTGCCCCCCAGCAGCTATGCAACACAGCAGCCCTGGCTCTGAGTCGAGGCTTTCAACTAGAAGGTCACAGCACACATCCGTGGTCATGGGACCTTGTGTGATGTCACAGGCAAGGCTGTGGGCAGGGATGGGATGCTCACCTGGGCTCCCACTCCCGCATGGTTTGTGAGGGGAAAAATCCCTTCTCTTTTACCCCCAAGGATCGCAAAGAGTCAAGCTGTCTAGAGAGGAAGGAAACTAGCCTCAGAACCAAGAAGCTGGGTGTCCACAGGGAGAGGGAAGTGCAGAGGGCCGGTCAGGGCCACCCGTCTGGGGGACAGCACCAGAGAGGTGCTGCTGGCATCTGTCTGGGCACCAAGCATCCAGATACCCCTCTGAGTTCATGCTGGGGGCCCCTGACCCCAGCCTGTGTCCCTGCCCTGGGGAGGGACAAGATTGCTCCCTCTCTTTCTGGTCCTGCCCAGCTTTCTCACCCAGGAGTCCATAGTGGTGGCTTCTTCATAGGAGGAGAGATCTGTGAGGAGGCCTTTGGCGCCAGCCAAGGGCTGTGCATAGAGGCTGCTACAGGGACAGAGTCAGGTGTCACAGCGCCCAGTGTCCCCAGCAGTGTGGGGGTGGGGATGTGCTGAGCAGGAGGTCAGTTCTCTTCTGGCTGGGGTTATCGGAAAGACATCCCAGGGGAGACAGTCACATCATATCAGGAGCACGACTTTCTGGCTCCAGCAGGTCTGGGAGGGAAGGACAGCCACCCCTGCCTCTTTGAGGGACACTGGGGCTGTGGGAGCCTGACCGGATTCCTACCTGGAGGCCAGGGGACAGTCCCAGGGAGGGTGCGAAGAACATCTGGGGCCAGGACAGGTCCTGGGGCCAGGCCTCCCTCCAGGGCTTGGAGGTCTCACCCCCCTGGCCAGCCGGGTGTCCCTCTCCTGTGGCCTGACACAGTACCACGGGCCTCTTCTACATGCCACTTATGTACAACTGGTGCATATGCATCATTCCACCGAGCAGATAGTGCTTACAGCCAAGGCCAGCAGCCTCTACCCCCCACCCCCCTCCCTGACAAACCACTTCATATTCTTTAGCTGTTCTAATTGCCCTTGCTGGTTTTGGTTACTGTTTTGCATTTTATTTTGTAAATGTACCATAACTAATTTATGCCAAATTTCTTGCCAGAACAGTAAACTCCTAATGCAACTGTCAACACATTAGACTGCCTTCTGTTTCCATTTTTTTCTCATGAGGACATTCATCTCATATCTCATGGCACTGAGGTCTGCTGATTGTTCCCTACAACAAGGGCTCAGCTGCTTGCTCTTCCTGCAACAGCAGTCTGGTTGTTGCCTTTGCCTTCTGCTTCTCTCCCTGCTGTGTCCCACTAGGCTGTCTTCATTTTTCTTGGATTTTGCCCTTGTTTTGGTGGTGCACACCCTCCAGTGGCTTTCTGAGAAAAGGTGCCTGGAAGATAGTTTTTAAGACTTTAAATGTTTGAAATGTCTTTTGTGCACCATTCCACTTGATCAACCATTGAGCTGGATCTGAAATTCTAGATTGAGATTATTTTCTCTCTCAATGTAGAAGGCAGGTCGCATGGTTTTTTGGATCACAGAATGGTTTGCTCACCCTTTCTTTCTTTCTCTCTCTCTCTCTCTCTCTCTCTCTCTGGTACTGTTGATTGAACCCAGGGGTACTCTACCCCTGAGCTACATCACCCAGCCCTTTTATTTTTTTGGCAGCAGGAGGTGTGTGTTCTGGGGATTGAACTTAGGGCCTTGTGCTGGCAAGGCAAGCACTCTAACCTCTGAGCAAGCCCCCTCCCAAGTCATTTTTAAAAATTTTAAAGACAAGATTTTGCTAAGTTACCCAGGTGGGTCTTGAACTAGAAATCCTCCTGCTTCAGCCTCCTTAAATTCTGGGATCCAGGATGGCATTTGAGAAGGCTGATGCCCATCCTAGTCTTCTGAATGTGGTCTATTTTATCCTCTGAAAGCTTTAAATTTCTCTCTTTATGTCTGTCTCTCTGAAATCCCATAACAACTTTTGTTTTTAGGGGAGTAGAATGTTTTCTTGAGTTATTTCCTTAAAGTGTTCTACCTGGATTTTTCTCAGTAGCATCTTTCTGGAACTCTTGCTGGTCTTCTATTTCACCTCTAAACCTCCTATATAGTCGTTGCTTTCAACTTATCTATTTTTTCCTATTTTTTTCCTTTGTGTTCTACTTTCTAGGGGATTTTCTTAACTTCCAACCATTATTAATACTTTGAAAAATTCTTCTCTCATATTTTTAATTTTTAAAACCTGCCTTCCTTCCTTCCTTCCTTCCTTCCTTCCTTCCTTCCTTCCTTCCTTCCTTCCTTCTTTCCTTCTTCCCTCCCTACTCCTCTTTCCACTCCCCTCCCTCCTTTTTCTTTTTTCTTTTTAGCTAAAGTTCTTTTTGCCAGTGCAGTTCCTGTCCCATGGAGTTGTGTCATGCATGTCTTCTCTTGTCCCTCAGGCATTCATGGTGACTCTGGGGTCTCCCTTGTGCTCCAGCATTGCCTCTGGCTCTCAGTGTTCACCCTTTTGGCCTCCATCTCTCATCACCGCAAACTCCTCAGAGGTGGTGGCCCTAGGCTGCCCCCGAATATCCTGGAGTGAAGGACTAGAGGCCTTAACCAAGAGATGTGTCGGCAGGGCTTGATAGGGCAGGCAGGTAGACATGGTTGGAGTGGGGAGGGCAACAGGGAGGAAACTCTGCAGCAGAACGTGTGCTCAACATGCTGAATTTGGAGTCTCATGGCTCCCCCTGTAAGGCACCCCAAGCCTTTCACTGGTGTGTCACACCTACAGTTGTACGGATCTGGGGTCAACACATGTGCACCCACGCTGATCCCATTAGGCTCTATCTAACCCAGTTAGGCCTCATTTACAGACATCTGCACTGTGGTTTTGACCCTTGTCATGTACTTTGGGCACCATATTCATTTCAGCCAAAGCAGTATAAGATCTAAAACTCCCTCCCCAAGTGAGGGTGGAGTCCCCTGCTGACTGGATAAAGCCCCAACAGCAACAACCCTCAGCTGCTGCACCAAGTTCTAGGAACAGCAAAAGGGGAGCCAACCCTGGACTCGGCTGCAGTTGCTACCTCTGGGGCTTCCCCTCTCCCTTCTTAAGAAATATCCTTCCTTAATAAAGTGCTCGCTTGCAATCCCACTGTGCTTATTTCCTAATAAACTGGCTCATTGAACCTACGACCTTTGGCTTTGAAGCTCTTCCTGGGGACCTTCTTGCAAATCTTATCAGGGAGGATCCTGCACAGTCCAGAGATGATGCAGATCGGCAGCGTGGGTAGATCTGACGGGCCGGTAACAGGCCGGCCAGCTGACCTTGCCGCAGGTGACTGGCAGGTGACCATCCCTGCCCCTGGGGCTGCCGTGGGTGGTCTTTCTCTTGGGCCAGTTGTTTTGCCGGTGAGAAATCCTCTGGTCTCCTGTGGGCGTGGGGATACAGCTTGAGTAGGGCTGTCAGTTCTGGGGTCTCCGGGGAAGCTGGGCATCCCGGCTCCTTCTGAGGTTTCCCTGCACCCTCATCTTCCCTGGAAGACTGGCCATTTCTCTTCAACTCGCCCTGAGAATGGGCTCCACTTTTTCTGGGTGATGGGGGTGTTCTGGCTGCACAGGCCTGGAAGATTATTGGGGTTACCATGGCTTCCATTTCTACTTTCAGCTCCCTCAACACCCCACACTCAGGCATACCTGGTTCCTCCTGTCCTCGGTGGTCCCCCGTGGCAGTTGGCTGTGTTGGTTGCTTATTCAGGTTCTGCTTCTCCATCTGCCTTCCATCTGTCTTAGCCCATGTGAGCTGCTATAACAAGAGTCCAGAGACCAGACAACTGATAAACACCAGAAAGTTTACTTCTCATGGTTCTGAAGGCTGGGAAGCCAAGAGCCAGGTGTTTCCAAAATGGCACGTATGGCTGCATCCTCCGGAAAGCAGGGCTACTGTCCTTTCAGGGAAGAAGAGTGGAAGAGCAAAGAAGGCCTGGGCTAGCCCCTCCGGCCCTTCGACAGGCACAGGTCTCCCTCGGCAGAGCCCTTCTGGCCTCCCGACAGGACCACGGGGGATTAGGCATCCGGGTTTTAGGGGGACACATTCAAACCACAGCACCACTGCTCAGACCTCCATACACGTCTTTTGTTTATAGTCTCTCCCTTCCCGTTCTCTGTTTTGTGGGCTTGGACTTCTGGTTCTCTCATTGTCAGTTAGTGGGTCTGGCATGACAACAGAGAACAAAGGACATGGCGAATCTTCCACATGACCCTGAAGAACACAGCTGCTGAGCAGCTCTGTGGTGGTGCATTCCCATCCCTTGGACTCAGTTTCCCCTGGGAGGTGCCTGGAGAGTTGGCAGGCTCTCGTGGTGTTTCTGGGTGCTGCCGAGTCTGCAAACACTTTCACTGACTCTGCAGAAGGAGCGAGCATGAGGGCGCTCCTCATCCAGGGCACCTGTGGGGCCGGCTGGCTCCCTCTTTCTCCTGGGCACAGCTCAGGCCACCAGACCCAGCACCCAGGAACCCACCGGACCCCTCTCCTCGGTGTCAGTCATGCCCCCTCCTCACACCCCACTACCAGGGGAGCTGGTCCACAGGCTGGGATCCCAAATTCCTAAGCCCTCAGGACTAGTGAGGAAGTGGTGTGACGAAAGGGAGTGGTGGGTTCTGTGGCTTTGCATATTAAAAGCTTTGGATGAGGCTGAGCGGCTTAGAAATGCTTGTTTGAGGGGCTGGGGGCTTGGCTCAGTGGAACAGTACTTGCCTGGTGCACAAGTACCACCCACAGCATTGCAGAAAGAAATGCTTTTGTTTGTGAGGAGGCTGAGGGAGTGAAGAGAAAGGGGGGGAAGTGCCTTTGACATGGTTCCCGAGCGAAGGGACGGGCAAGGCAGGGCACAGGGACTTACCCTATATGCCTGATAGCCAGCTGAGTGTTGACGAGGGCAGATGGACAGTGGTTCGGAGTGTGACATTGTAGTGAGGCTGTGGGCTCTGATTGGGCTGTTCCCTCTGTGGGGCTTGACTCACCCTGGAAAGGGCCATGCCTTCCGGGTCAGCAAGGCCCCAGAAGCCAAAACCTTCAGAATACAGAGACAAAGAAAGTCGGGTACGGGGGTATAGGTCTGTAATCCCAGAACTGTGGGAGGCTGAGGCAAGAGGATGCCAAGTTCCAGCCCAACCTGGGCAACTTAATGACTTAGTGAGACTCTGTCTCAAAATAAAAAATTTAAAAAGCAAGGGTGTGGTGGTTGGAGTAGTGGTTTGCTCAGTGAGCAGGCCCTGGGTAGGGAAGGCTTGCGGGTCACGAGTGTGGAGGCCGGCTGGGAGAACAGGTTCTGCCCAGGAAGTCCTAAAGGAAGGTTAAAGAGGACACAGACCGCGTGAGGAGCTGGCTTGAAGAAGAAGCAGGAAATTGAGGTGAGTGTGGCTGTGTGAAGGGGGCACCCTGAGGAAAGAAGATGGCGACCATCACAAGCTGTGCTGTCCAGGAATGGGGCCCGTGCTGATTCTTCGTCTTCCTCGCCTCTCTTCCTCTGCTACCTCCTCCTCCTCTTTCTCATCGGAATCTGTCAACCAGGCCCCAGTTTTGTGTTAACTGTCTCTCAGAAGCACCCAGCAGATGCCCACCCGGCACCCCTTAGCACAGGGTGACCTGGTGAGCAAGTCCCCCAGGCCTTGCGATATCCTCCATAGTGGGCTCCTGGTGACAAGGGACCTGGGCTCCCGTTACGCTCCCGGTTGGCAAGGGCCGAGCCCTGCCCGGGGCTGCTGGACCTCGGCAGGTCAGGAAGCCAGCCTGGGCCTCACCCGGGGGGGGGGTCCCCTCAAGTGCTGCCGGATGGCGGGAAAATAAAAGGCATGATTTAGAGGCAGCCTGCACTCGGTGGGCTTCCTTAGCCGAAGACGTGCCGCTAATGAACCCCAAGCAGATTCATGGCCGTGTGTGAAGTCGAAGGAGTCCTCACTCCGCAGAGACGAGCGGCATAAATCTTTGTTTTTAATGTCTAATGATATGTAAAATATTTAAATTTGCAACTCAGAATTATTAAGCTGCCAAGGTTTTTTTGCCTATTAAAGTGTATTCTTGCTTGAGAATTTATGGGGCACCCTGTGGCCGCCGGCAGCCCCCGTTTGGGGACAGGAGGTATAGATTTGTGGTCTCCTACTGTAAAAAACTTCAGGATCGTCTGACCCTGTACACTGAAAATTCATGTCTCTCGCCCGGGGACAAACGCATTCTTTGTAAAGGCGGCCCATGGCCAGCCTTGGGCTCATGTTAGTTTATTGTCACTGGTTGATAACGTTTAATGGAAAAGATACAAGAGTGCCAAAGAATTTTAATTATTTTTGTGATAAAGTTATATGTTCGGCCTTGAAAAAGTACAGATAATGCAGGGATTCATTATTATTCCCAGTGTGTTTAAACAGACGACACAGAATGCAAACAAAAGCAGATGAAATTTGAAAAGTATTATCAATATTGCAGATAGCAGATGCCCTTTCGAATCAGAACAAGCATATCTTCTATAGCAACTTTATGGTTGAGTAGTTTATTCATTTCTATTAGAAGGTTGTACGTTTCTAAAATATGTAGATGGTATCTAGAAAAACCAACCAACCAGACGGGTCATTCTGCTTGTTTTCCTAAATTTATTATTTCACTTTTGCGGGGCCGATCTGAGGGGCATTAACATGGGAGTGGAGTCTTATTGTGTCAAATTCTATCTCGTACATGACCTTTGGCAGGCTTCATGCTGACAATGAGAAGAAATCGGAAGGGTGTCTGGACCATGCAGGGTTTGCCTTTGCCTTTGCCTTTGTGTGGTTGTACTGGGGATGCTGAGAGCCAGAGCTCTGCCTCCTGTAGGTAAACTTGCTATATTCTCTGGGCTCCCTCTGACCCCCCGTAAAGGGAGACAAAGTATAGGAGCAAATTACAAGTGCCTCTCACCATCTTCCCCGCCTGGGACTGCCTCTTCAGACTCTGGTGATCAGAACTGATTTTGGCTTTGCCTCAGTACATAAAGATGGACCTGGGTGGGCGATGACTTCATGTTTGCAGTCCTCAGTTTGAACCTCAGTGCTGCAAATAAAAAAATAAAATGGATCTGACCTCTTCCCAGGGCTGTGATTCCCCCTGGGTCCTCGTTGCAACAAGAGCTGTTCTGGCTTTGTGGGGCAGCTGGGGCTTTCTGGGGTACGTCACTTGTGTCGTGAGGCTAGAGCAGTCCCTGGGAACCAACTGATCCTGAAACCTTTGGAGGTTGAGCAGACTGAGCAGATCCTTTTGGCCTCGCTACCTCGATTTTCCTTTCTGAGAAATGGCTCAGTTATGGCTCTGAGATTGACTTAGTGGAGTAACTGAGATCATCAGCTTTGCAGCCAGACAGAGCCTGGGGAACAAACTATCCCCAAATCTCCCTCGCTTGGGATCCCCCAAACCCCCACAAAGCCCTCAGTCCTGGGCGAGTGCTCAGGAAGAGGGAGTTGCTATTATTATTTCTATTGTTGTTTTCTTCCATGGACAGTGCCTGAGCTGCCCCAGAACTTGCCCACCCCATTTTAAATCTCTGCTAGCCTGGGTTCCTCTGCGGCTCTTTCCTGTCTGGGGTTTCTCTGAGGCAGGCCTAGGAAAGTGCTAACAATGGCTGACCGTGGAGGACAGGACAGGCTGTAACCTACAGAGGCGAAAGGGCTCTTGTTCTGGGGCATGTAGAGTTGGAGGAGGTAGGGCTGTGGGAGGCTGCAGGGCAAGTGCAAACTGGGGAGGACCATCGGGCACCATGTGCAAAGTGGTGCCCTCAGAATGCCAAGCCTGGCAGCAAGTGGCTTCTTAGAACAGGGACTCAACAACATTGGAGCATCTCTAAAAATAAACCACACAATCGGCCATCAAGGGAAGGCTCCATATGTCCCAAAGGATCAGTGCGGTACACGCTGTGTTCTCTGGTCCCAGTGGAATAAAATTCGAGATCAAAAGCAAAAAGATAGCCCCCAAGTCCTGAATGTTTGGAAACTGTATAACATACTTAGAAATACGAAAAGAATTTAGGAAAATCTAGGGTGGAATGATCTTGAGGATGCTACATGTCCAAATGTGTGGGATACACAGAGTCCATGGAGGGAAATTTATGCCTTTAAAGTATTTATCAGGAAACAGGAAAGACTGACAACAAACCAGTTCAGTGTTCAACTAGACAATAGGAAAAGAGCTGTGGAACAGACCGGAAGAAACAACGAAGAGCCGGCATGGTGGTTCACGGCTGTAATCCCAGCACTTTGGGAGGCCGAGGCAGAAGTATTGTGAATTTGAGCCCAACCCAGGCAAGTTTTGAGACTCTGTCTCAAAAAAAAATTTTTTTTATTTTAAAAGCTGGGGATGTAGCTCAGTGTGAAGGCCTTGGGTTCAACCCCCAGTATCACAAACAAACAAACAAACAATCAGAAGCAAGAAAGAGGAAACTATTAAGAACAAGGCAAGATATATATAAATTAAAGATTAGCAAAAGTGCAGACAGGTTCATGAAAAGATTTAAAAGGCAGAGCAAGGGGTACAAGATAGTACAGACGGGAGGGTGCCCAGGCCCCGGGAGACTTCAGGCTGTGAGGGTGGGGAAAGGGAACCCGCGTTTGGCGAGTATCTGGCTGCACAGTTTGCCTGGGACAGCCTTGTTGGTTGCCTGTCATCCCCTGTATTTACCAGTGGTACCTCCTTCCCCCTGAGTGTTCTGGCTTGGAGGGTCATTTAATGCCTGTGCTGTCCCGCACGGCACCAGGAACTGACTATGGAGATGTGCTGTTGGTGTCAACTCACACCAGACTGTGAAGACTTAGTATGAGAAAGAGGATGTAAAATGTCACACTGATTTTTTAAAAAATTGCGTATGAGTTAAATAATATTTTGAATATATTGGGTTAAGTAAAATCCATCCTTGCAATGATTTCCACCTTTTCTTTTTTGCAGCTACTAGAAAGTTAAAAATTACCTGTCTGACTTGCATTCTATTTCTGCAGACTGTACTGATTTACCTGTCACTTTGGCTGTGGACAGGTCACTGGGTTAGGGCCTTGCTCAAGACATGGTTTGGGGGCTTAAATCCAGACTCCAGTACTAACCTGTCTTAGCACGTAATGCCATCTATGGTTCAGGTTTCCCTTTAGAGAGGTAGCATCTGTCTTGTAAGATATGGGGGAAGAATGTGCATGCCTATGATCCTAGCACCCTAGGAGGCTGAGGCAGGAAGATTGCAAATTCAAGCCTAGCCTGACAATTTAGTGACTTAGCGAGACCGTGTAGCTGAGTTGGAAGGCCCTGGGTTCAACCCGAAGTGCAGCAATAACAAACAATGAACAAGCAAACCAACCAACCAACAAAGAGAAACGAGGTCAGTTCAACTTAGGTTACTCACGTAAAGCCCTGAGCGCTGTCTGCTTGCCATTCATTAAATATGAGCTGCCAGTCATAGCACAACGAGGACAAGGTCCTCCCACAGTCCTGGACGCTGCCCTGTCACTGGGAAGACACGGCGCACAAATGTCTCATGGTCTCAGGAGAGCAAGATGCACCCTTGCATGCTGCCACCCAGGCAGGGCTAGAATAAGACAAGCATGGAGGACCCGGGCCCTGGCTGCCTATACAGGAGTCCTCGCTCCTTCTAAGCAACCTTTCCTTCTTCCTGTGGTCCTAGCTCTGCCTCCTCCTCCCAGAGACCCTCTTGGCCTAGCCAGACCCCATAAGTTTCAACCCCTCTTGGCACTGATGGAGGTGAGGAAGCCCTCTCAACACCTCACAGACTCAGGGCTTCCCAAGGTCTGACCTTGCACTCGCTTCTCTGTATGCACACCCAGTACTGAGCCTGTGGCTACACCCTTGATGAGTACTTCTTGGTCATCAAACAAATTCTCAGTTGGGTGTGGTGGTAGAGTCCTGTAATCCTACCATTCTGGGAGGCTGAGGCAGGAAGATCCCAAGTTCAAGCCCAATTTGGGCAGTTTAGGGATTTACCAAGATCCTGTGTCAAAAAAGAGGAAAAAAAAAATGACTGCTTATAGTTCATTGGGAATCCCCAGTACTGCAAAACAAACACACAAATGAAAACAAACAAAATCCCAGATTCTCCAGTTTGAACCAAGTGTCTTTCTTCTAGACCTCAGCCCCAACTACAGCAAATCAGGGAGCTGTGATGTGTGAAAACTCCTGCGGGTGCCTGTGTGTGTTCTCCTCAGCCAGAGCACTGGTCTGGCCACCTGCTGGGGGAGCTCCAGGTGACAGCACCTGGTTTGTGGACCATGCCACAGTCTCCATGTCACTCAGGACCAGCCCAGGGGGCCAGCCTGCTGAGGAGCCCTATACTGAGACCCCCCTCCCCTGTCATGGCTCTGGGCTCAGATCCCCAAGGATCTGGGCCTAAGAAGGAGCACCAACAGGGGCCACTGGGGCCATGGGCCTGGCCATGGATTCCCGCCTTGGTCCCAGGAACCCAGCATCTGGGGACCACCCCAGCAGCAGCTATGTGTGGCTTCCTGCAAAGGAGACTGTAGCCTGTCAGCCGGGCCAGGAAACTCAAAGACCAAGAATGCACTTCACAGTTGACAAAAACTCTGTGGTCTTTTACTTAATTTTCACGTGAGCTCTGCTAAATCGTTAATGCTTTTCCCATTTTACAGCTGAGGAAGCACACATAAGGCAAGTACCTTGGCTGGGAACTCGCAATGGGCTCCTGGAAGACCAGGCAGCAAAGGGGGTGGCAAGAGCTTGAGGCTAGCAATGGGAGAGAAAGAGTTTGAATCCCGATGTTCTCTGCTGCTTCCAAAGCTGTGGCCAAGTTCTGCCTCTGGGGATCCAGCTTTCTCCTGTAGATGCCAGCATCACTCTGCTGGCCTGTAGGAGGCCTTAGATGACGCCGTGCGTGTCAGCATCCGGCTCAGACACTGCATGATGGGGAGTTCCTGACCGTAGGAAATTCTTGGGCACTGGACCCCGTCTCTGTCAATCTCTAGCAGGAGCTCTGAGTCTGTGAGCAGCTTCAAAAAGGACGTTCTGTTGTGAGGCTCAGAAGCCTCTTCCCTCGGTTTTTGTTTATTGAGGTGGTGATTGAGGATCTGGAGAATGGGAAGAATAAAGGACACAAAGCTCCACTGAGTTCCTGTCATCAAGAGCCTGTAGGGACTGCGTGGCTTCACACTTCCTGTCTCTCTGTACGTCCTCTGTGTCCTGTCTCGTGCACCAACAAGATTGCTAGACTGAGCCACATGATTACACAGCAAAGGCCACCACTCTCACCACAGTTAGCTGGCCCGTGTCCCTAGCAAGGAGCCACGTTTTCTGCGCCTGGATGTTCCCACCCACACAGTTGAAAATGCCATAATCTCTCTGTGGGGCCTGGCTGACTGACACGGGCTAGTAGGTTAAACGTGGTTCTATTTTATAAGCTCTGCTCTTCTTTGAAAAATGGAGCTTCTTAAAACCATCCCCTCTGGGAAGAGTGGCCTTGACTCTTTCACCATTACGTGCAGTGATAACGTTAAAAGGCAAAATTGTAGCCGCAGGTCCCAGGCAGTTATAATTAGAGTAATTGTCCCACGTTCAGGTGCCCCTCTTTCTTGGAAGCTCAAAGCACTCTGTGAACATTATCCAATTAATTCTGGAAATAGCTGGGTGAGAGAGGTGCAGACAGGCCTGTCGGGCTCTGCTTCTGGCTGGGGACCCTCGGCACAGGGAGGTTAAGTGACTCAACTAAGGCCCCACGAAGTCAGGAACTGAGGCCTGTTCAGCGCTCAGGGGATCAGTATCTCACCGATGTCCCCACTGCAGCAGCAGCTCTAACGGGCAGGTGCAAGGCCTAGTTCTCTTACAAGTGGCGGAAATTTCCCATCCAGCCCCTATGTCACAATATCTCTCTGGAATCTGGTCGTGTTGCCTCGCCTAGATAATTGTTGGGCCTTCTTCCTTCTGCCCCAGCTTCCTGTGGACAGTTCTCTGAAGACAGTAGAATGGCTGAATAAAAGCTCCTGTAGCAAATGACTGGTGATGACCAAGAGCACTAACCAAGCCAAATAAGTTTTATGTGTTGCTGAACAAATTAGCTACAAAGAACAACCTCCTTTTTGGATAAAAAAATCAGCAGAATTGTAATTGTTTAAGTAGATCTCTTGATGGTGTGATTTTATGGGCTGGCTTCAGCTGAATTCTAAACATCCCAACACACTAGGCAGACAACAAGTGGGATCCCTAGAAGTGGATTTGACCCCAAGTGCCATGGTGGGAATGGTTTGTGGGAACTGCAGGGCATGCTGGGAACATGGACAATGAGGATGGAAAGCCCTGTTGATGGCCTGTGGCAGCCCCAGAAATATGCTGGGAATACGCTTGTGGATGAGAGGCCTTGGGATGGCCCTCAGGTAGCCCAGGGCATTCTCAGAATGTGGTTGGTGAGGGCACGAGGCCCTGCTAATGGCTTTCAGGGGCCCCAGCGCTTGCTCCTGTTCCAAGTGTTTGTATGCCACAGTTTTGCTGGAAAGTTCTCTCCAGATATAGACAGGGTACAGGGATGAAGACACAGGCCTGCAGGAGGGCTTCTGTAGATGGTTTTTGCATCAAAGCCCTAGAGCAGGGGCTTCCTTAGTGGATGCTGTAGCCCACCAGGATCCCATTGCCCACTCGGAGGAGGGAAGGGCCAACCCCCATCTGGTATAGCCATGTTCTGATGACTGATCTCTAAGGTGCATCACTCATCAAAAAGTATGGAGAGATGCCAGTGAGACAAAATGGATGAACAACAAAGAAAGCTCTGGATCCTGTCCTCGTAGGCCTTGCTGTTTTAGAAGGAAACAGGCATGAGTCTGTAAGAACCACATGGGTAGAGCTCATTTTTGTGTAGTGGATTCCAAGGGAAGAAAGGCCCACAAAATGTGACTGGATAATGGCAGTGGGGTGGGGATCGGTGGGGGCTGGTGACAGAGGAAGATGCCTGAGGGATACCTGGGCACATGAAGGGTGTTGCCTGTGAAGATGTGTGTGTGTGTGTGTGTGTATGTGTGCATGTGTGTGTAAGGAGGGACAGAAGGGTGTTCTGGGCACCCAGAGTGGGAAGGCACAGGTGAGAAACAATGAAAAATGGCTGAGGGGTTTGGGTGACAAATGAAAAGGAATCTGATGGCCGATGTCCCCTCCCCCTTTTCTGTAATATGAGTCATCAAAATTAAGTCCACGTCAACTTCATGGGAATTCGCGGAGAGTGGTCACGTGGACATGGGAAAGGCTTCATGCGGACGGGCCTAGGAGGGTGCTAGCCTTCCATGGCGTGTCCTGCCTTGGAGGAGCTACCGACCGCTGAGCGCTGTGGAGGGAGGGTCCACACCAGAGCGGTGGTTCAAGCCCAGAGTCCAAGGGAGGATAGGCGCAGGCGTCTATCCCCAGCATGACGCTGTCGGTCCCTCACGGTCTCCCAAGTGCCGTCTCCTGCTTGGCCGGCCTGCTTCCTGAGGCTTGCTAGCCTCATTTGTCCCAGGCCCGCCCGGTGGCAGAATGAGAGGGAGGCGCCAGGAGAGCTGTCAGTGTGGCCTCCGGAAGTCAGGGTGAGCTGTGGACCCCAATGTCCTGTGATACTGTCCTCTAGAGTCCCCTCCTCCCCCAATGTCCTTCTCACGGTGGTATTCACACTGCTCGAGTTATTCATTTCAGGAGAGGCCCCAGCACCGCAGTGAGACCAGTACAGGCGCCATTGCCCTGTTTCAGATCATGCCCTCTTTTTTCAAGGTGGGCAGATGGACAGGCCCCAGGTGCCATTCCCTCAGCAGGAGGCCTGGGGCTCCCAGTGTAGCCCCGCGTGCAGGGAACTACTGAGCCAGCCCTCACTGGAGAAATAGGTGGCTGGGCTCCTCCCTCCCGCCCTGTGATTATACAATAGATTTAAAGTCTCTGATATCCACAAATCTACATCAAAATATATTCTCTAGCCGTAGGGAATGTCTCAGAATTGTTAACCTTCTCCCCAGGTACTAGAGGTAACACACTGTGAGATTAGATGTATATTTTCTTCAAGATACACCACCCATTGAGGGGTTCATATTTACATCTTTTGTTGATATTTTTTATAGATTAAAAGCGCCTCTTTGCTAGGTGATAATTCTGCTAAGTACTGTAATTTGCTGCCATTAATATTTGTCTGAGTCCTAGTTTGCAAAATATATTTGAAACTGCGTTAGAAAGTCGCATAATTGCTTCTTTGCGAGCTGGGGAAATGAGTAGTTTCTTTACCCAGCCTTTATCCTGTTAACCTTGGAGGGAGGGGTGATCACTGGAGTCTAGTTGGGAATTCCAGTGCTGAATGGGGGGGGTGAGGCAGCCTGACTGGGCCCCGCTGCAGGTGGAGGCTGCCCAGAACGTGTTGCACCTGGGTTTCTCGCCCAGCCTCATCTGGAAAATGGAGGTATCACTCTCCAGACCCAATTCTCCCAAGGCAGTGTGGGAAAGGCCCCTACCCACGTATCAACTGGCCCTGTGCCTGTTGCCTATGGGGGCTGAACAGATATTCAGGGAACGTGGAAATGACAAAGCTGGTGGCCCAGCCAGAAACAGATCCCTTGGAAATGGGGCTGAGGGGGCCGAGCAGGGCAGGCAGCTCAGGACGGGGCAGGAGGTACCAGGCAGGGCACCTCCTTTGTCAGCTCAGGGGGCAGGGAGCCCCGGGGTGCAGGGCGAGATCCAGATGACCAGCACCTGCCACCTGAGCCTCTTCCTTCCCAAGTAGCCGGGGACTCCAGCTCTATTCCATGTTCCTCACACTGTCCAAGCCCACTGTCCAGCTCTCCCATGCAAGAATGGAGGGAGCCCCAGGCCCTTATCAGGTGAGCATTCTGTTGGGCCTCTGGGGGGCTTGCACCATTGGCCACAGCCATACCCTTGTTAGTAGTAGGATTATCTTCCAGAGCCTACACCATGAAGAGTGGGTGTCCACCAGTTACCAGGCTTCACGGAAGTTCTGTGGGCTTTTCTCTTGTTCCCCAAGATGGTGGTCACCAGGGGCATCTCTGACTGAAGTGCATTTGCCTTCTGTGGACTGGGAATCTTTCCTTCCTGGCTTCTCCAGCAGCTGCTCCCAAGGGTAGGACAGGACTCACGAGAGGCAGGCCTGAGCTCTTACCCGCTAGCAACCAGAAGGAGCTGCACAACCCAGCGTCCTCATGGGAAACGGGGATGGTGATAGCTCTTCCCTCCTGGGGTGCTTGCTGTGAGAATTAAAGGAGTGGAGACTCAGAGACCCTTTGGACTGGTACCTTAAGATGGTAGCACTCGGTAAAGATTATTTGATTGTATGTGAGTCTGAAACGTGATAGAAAAAATGGTGAATGTTTAAATAAGAAAAATGTATTATAGTAAAAGACACTTGGCCACTAAACCCTTTCAGAATACTCCCCTTCCCTTCAAACACACTCGTCGCGTCCTTCTTGCCACTTCCTGAGGCAGTTCTGGACGTCCTCTTTCATGAGTGTCTTTAGTTGAGCTCTCACGGCTGCCTTGATATGCTGAATTGATGCTAAACACTTAGCTTTCATGGCTGTTTTGAGTGTGGGGGAGAGTGAGAAGTTGCAGGGTACCAGAGCAGGTGAATAAAGTGGATGGGGACACACTGTGCTGTTTTTGTGAGCCTGCCTTTCCGCTGGATGGCGCTCTGCAGTAGCATTTGCTGTAGTTTTGATCACATCTTATAAAGACGCTCATGAGAGAGGACTTCCAGACTGCTTCAGAAAGTGGCAAGAATGATGGGACAAGTGTGTTCAAACTGAGGGAAAGAATTCTTAGAGAGATTAATGGCAATATGTTTTCTATCCTAAATTTTTATTTAAACGTTTTATTTAAACATTCATTGTATAGTTTGGGATGTGCATGTATATGTCTGTATCTGTGAGTGAAGTTGTGTGCATATGAGCCGACGTGCTCTCTGGGTGCACACTCATGGGCGTGTATGTACTCATCTGTGCATGTGTGCATGCCTGGGCCCGTGTGTGCTCTGTGTAGATGTCATTCCTCCTCACCTGCGGCACCTTCTGCTCTCCAGGTCTGTTTTCCAATCTTATCCCCTCACCCTCCTGCCCTCGGCTCCTGCTGCAGCCTGCACATGGCCCGTCTTTCTCGATCTTTCCATCCTCTCGCACTCTGTGGCTCCTTCTTGCCATTGCTCTGACACATCTGTATGCCCACGTTTGTACCTCTGCCTGCCGTTCTCCAGTCCTCTTAGCTGTTAACTCCTACGCACACATCCCAGCATCTCCTCTGGACCCTGCAAAATCTCCCAGTGCTCTGTGCCACCCCGGCCTGTGGGGCCTTTCCTTGTGGTGTCTCTAGCCACCTTCAACCTCTGTCCGGTGGGGGCACAGGAGTTCAGGAGCGGTGCCTCGGCTGAGCCCATGACCCACACAGTGCTGACGTGGGCAGGGCGCCTGGGAGAGCCCCTCTTGGCTGAAAGAGCATTTCAGACTTAGAGAGAAGTGAGTGACTCCTGGGCCTTGAGGTGATGCCAAAGCTGGCTGTCCCTGTCAACCTCGAAAGGTACTGCAGCCACTCAGGTCGAAGCAGGGTAATCAGGGTCCCTGAGTTGGGTGGTGGTGGGGGCCTCGCAGGGCAGACTGACCTCCGTGCAGTGGCTGAGGGAGGGATGTGTCCTGGCCCTGAGGCATGGTGCAGGGGACCCCATGGGACCCAGCCTGAGGCTCCAGGGGTGGGATATGGGACAGCCACTTGAACGGCGGCTGGAGGACTTGGGGAAGCTGCCTCTCTCTCTGCCAAGTGGCCCGGGGCTTCCAGCTCGGGAGCGAACCTGCTGTGCACCAGGGTGAAGGTTCTGGGCTTCTCCGAGCTGGGCTCCTGTCTGTACAGTGACAGGCACTGGTGGCAGGAAGCTGCGGGTGCGGGGGGAGCAGAACGCTGAGGGAAGATGGGTGGGCAGCGCATCGTGGCCCAGAAATATGTCTGGCAGAAGGTGTGTGCTTAATAAAGGCTGGCTTCTGTTATTATTTCAGATCGGGAGGGCCTCCAGAAACTGTCGTGGCCTACTTCTAGTATTTCATAAATAGAGGACAAGTGAAGTCCGGCACGGAGGCCTTACCCAAGGTCACGTCCTGTGCCTTGGTGGCAGGGTGGGTGCTGTTTCTTTCCAGGGGTGTCCTTGAGTGTTTACCTGCTTGGCAAGAGTTTGCAGGATACTTCCAATCTGCCCTGGGCACCCCAGGCACCCCACACTCTCCTATCACATCCTTACTGTGATGTAGGGAATAGGACTTTCAAGTCCCACTTCACAGATGAGAAAGCTGAGGCCCAGGAGGGGGCACTGAAGGTCAAGGTCAAACATGTTGCTAAGTGGTGAACTGGGGTTTGAGGCCCTTGTCCTTTCCCTTCCCTTCTCTTCTTCCTTCCTTCTTCCTTCCTTCTCTCCCTCCCTCCCTCCCTCCTTTGTCTCTAGGTTTTAAACACAAAGCTTTCACACCGAGCTGCATCTCCATCTTTTAAAAATTCATTTTGGGATATGGTCTCACTAAGTTCCTAAGTTGCCCAGACTGGGTTTGAACTTGCCATTCTCCTGCCTCAGTTTCCCAGAATGCTGGGATTACAGCTCCGGGACACCATGCCCAGCTATGAGCTTTTAAGTAAAGCACTCATGGCTTCTAGTAAGCAGCAGAGGAGATAAAGGGAGTCGCTCTGTGGGAACGGGATGCTCAGAAGTGTTAGAAGTGATCACATTTTGTTGAGGGGAACAAAACCGAAGTCAAAACCAAGCCTCAGAGCTGTTGGAAAAGCACAGGGCAGGAAGTGTCATGGCTTCCGAGGGAGTCAGGGCTCAGGCCAAGCTCAACAGATGCGGGTCACAGCCTCCACTGGGTGGCAGACAGCGCCAGAGGCCGGTGGGGGTGCAGTGGGGCTGTAGAGAGCAGCTTGGGGAATGAGAGGGCCTGCCTGCTGCCTGTCACCTGGCTTCTGCTCTCCCAGCCAAGTGGACAAGGATTTGGACACAGATTTATTCCGTGACTTCTGGAGGGGACAGGACAGGCAGTCATCTTCCCTGACTCCCTCCAAGTCAGTCTCCGGGCTGCATTCACACGTTATTGGTCAGACTCAGAGTCCCGGCTGGAAGGAGTCAGGACACCACGTCTGTGGCACTGATGTGTGCCTGTGGCCACTTGGCCCAGTGGTGTCCCTTTCTCGGGCTCTGTGTCCTGGGCTAGGCGGGGAGGGTTGTGCCTGTGGCCATGCTCACAGCTGTGAGTAGTGCACCATCCCCTCTATGTGTCCTTGGGGTCCCGTCCTGTCTCCTTCTGTGGGTTTGGAGCACCAAAGCTGGAGAGACAGGGCCTGGTGATAGCCGTGTCCTGGGTGTGGGACGGAGCACAGAGGTGCTTTGTCTTCCCCGAGCAGCCCCCACAGAACCCTCCATACCCCTCAGACCAGGCACCAAAGTTCCGCATGCCCGCTGTGTTCTTTCTCCAGTCAACACTTCATTCTGGTACCTAGGCTTCTCGCACACCCTGGGACAGGGCTTTGGTCCAAATGAAGAGCTTTTCTAATGGAACCATTAGTGCTGGGGGTCTGGGGAACCTCAGATAATCCACTCTCCATGGCAACGGCCTGGGGAACCTCAGCTGGGCTCTCAATGGCTTAGAAATTTCTGATCCATTTCCTGATGGTAACCAGGTTGGCCAAATCCGCAGGAGGAAAAGTGGCAGATTCTTCCCTGGAGGGGCCTCTGGCTAGGTGGGAGACAAGGCGATCCCGGGGGCAGCGTGAGAGACCTGCAGAAGCAGGACACCCTCACCAAGGGGCAGTCTGCTAGGTGTACCAGGTAGGGAGGGTCCCTCTTAGAGAAGGTAGAGCCATGAGTCTCCGTGGCTTACGTTGTCTTCTGTGCCTGCCTGGCTGCTTAGTATCAGTCAGCTTAGCATCACCATGACAAAAATACCTGAGACAATAAGCTTACAAAGAGGAAAGGTTTATTTTGGCTCATGCTTTCAAGGTTTCAGTCCATGACCATGTGGCCCCATAGCTTTTGGGTCTCTGATGAGGCAGAACATCACATCATGGCAAGAATATGAGGTAGAGGAGGATGCTCACCTAATGATGTCCAAGAAGCAAAAAGAGGGAGGAAAAGGCTAGAGTCCCAAGGTTCCCTTCAAGAACATGAGCCCAGTGATGTCGCTTCTTTGACTTGGACCCACCGCATAACGATGCCTCACCTCCCAAAGCACACAGACTGGGGGCCAAACCTTTAACCCACAGGCTTTTGGGGGGCACACACCCAATCCGTAGCACTGGCTCACCCCACATCAGGTCTACAGCTGGGCTTCACCTCCTTCGTCCTTTAGACTATTTGTCTACAAGATGATCATGTCTGTCTTGAGCACCTGATAGGGATGTCTTAGTATTTCCAAACTCTTTAATCCGTCCTCTACTCTTGGGTCTGAGCCCCCTGGATCTATTGTATTGTCACGAGTTACTTATTATTTGTCACACAGAGCCCAGACTTCATCATCGGATTCTACCCTGCATGGTGCCACAATCGCAGGAGACCTGGCTTCTGCCTTCATTTTAGGTGACCTCTCAACTTGGAATGTGAACATTTCTTAGTAGCACACGTGTCTCTCTGGGCTTCCACAACCCACTGCCTTATGCTTTTGTTCTGTTTTTCAGCCCAGTCGTTTTTGGGTAGCTCTCCCTCCTCTGCCCTAAATGCCACTATGTGTCAGCTTCATTCCTTGGACTTCTTTCTATTCCCTTTTCTCTTTGCTTGATCCTATCTAATCCTCTGGCTTTAAAACTCACCCTACCAGTTAGCAATTGCTGAATATTGCTGCGTTACAAACTTCCCCTCCGCTGCCTCTGTGTCAGGCAGCAGCCCCGTGTCTGGGGCTTGGCTACCTATTTTCTCACTACATGCGCCCTGCAGGGTTCTTCAGTGAAACAGGAACAACAGGGTCTATCGAGGAAATGGAGAAGGAGATTTATCCTGAGGGATTGGTTCACAAGATTACAGAAGCTGAAAAGTCCTGTGACCTGCTGTCAGCAAGCTGGAGGCCCAGGAAAGCTGGCTCAGAGGCCTGAGAATCCAGAGAACTAACCATGTAATCCCAATCTGAGTCCAAGGCCTCAAGGACCAGGCACGCTGATGTCCAAGGGCAGGAGAAGACGGATGGCCCAGCTCAGGAAGGGAGGGGGCAAACATACTGGACAACACCCTTCTACAGCGATGAGGCTGATCTTCTTTGCTCCATCTACTGACGCAAATGATAATGTCTTTTGGAAAACATGCTTGCAGACAGACCCAGAAATAGTGTTTGAGCAACTATGTGGGCTTCCCTTATGTGTCAAGCTGACATATAAAATCAGGCATCCAGTAGCCAATGCCAGAGCTCAAGAGAGCATAACATCCTTTGTGTTTGCTACAGCTTCCGGGCAGAATTGGGGCTAACACTTGGGACAAGGAGGGATTCTTGGCTACCTAGAGGAAGGGTGTGACTAGGGGATTATCTTATAGGAGACCAAGGGATCGAGTACAATAACTGAGTCTACACTGCACACCTGTGCTGACAACTCCTAGTGCCTCTGATCCAAGCTTTGGGCTCATATTCCATACTCCCATACTTCCGCACTTGACCCTCCTGATGGCTGTGAAAGACCAGCACTCAGATCACCTGTGCCCCTTCTTTAAGAAGTCATCTGAAGCCGGCCATGGTGGTGCACACCTGTAAATCCCAGTGCTCTGGGAGCTGAGGCAGGAGGATTGCAAGTTAGCAAATTTAGCAAGATCCTCTGTTAAAAAATGAACACAGGGCTGGGGATACAGCTCAGAGCCAAGGCCCTGGGTTTAACTTGTAGTACTAGGGAAAAAAAAAAGTCAAGTGAGCAGGTTGCTACAGATGAGCTGCAGTTTTGAGAGTAGGTGTTGGGCACAGGATCTTTTACCACCCTTGACTTCGTTTGCATTTGTCCTTCACTTTGAATTTCATAATGGTTGTAAGCATAAATGCTTAGCCAAGTCAATTTTGGATGATGCTGGAACCTTCCATTGACCCCTTCAGTGTCTGTGTCTCTGGCTCCCGCTGAGCCTTCTTGGGCCCTGTGCATGTCAGCTGGGTTGTGCAGGGTGAGTGGGTGTGAGTAAAACAGGTGTGGGTGGAAGGAAGGACCCTCACAGTGGCCACATGTCAGTTCCCAAGGCCATCTCTGAGTTCAGAGAGGCAGGACTGGTGTGTGATCTCGAAGTTCCACAGCTAACAAGATGGAGTATTCTGCAATCCTTCTCATGGAGACAGGCACGGTCTGGGGGCATCGCGGCCCAGATAGGCCACCCTCCAGCCAGAAGCCACCTCCCCAGATCCCGCACCCCCAAACAAAAGCTGCATCTGACTCCTCAGCCCTTGCGCACATCTGCATTATTAGCAATGCTAATACCATTCTGCAATGATAAATAATTAAACAATTATGGTCATGAATCAATAAGTTTAGCACATTTTTTCATCAGCAAATTGTACTGTATAAACAAGAAATATAAATTACCAAGTCTAATTTCCCCCTAAAATTATAAGCATTTTATATCTAATAATTAAAAAAGTATTAGAATTCAATGTAGGATAGTTAGAACTTTAAAGAATTTTTCAGTTTCTACCAAACACCATTAAATTGTCATGTTTTATGTCTCTGAATCTGATTAACATTTTGAGATCTGGTCTCAGAAATCTTTCTTTGTTAGCTCCCAGCGAAACCCCCTTTCAGGTTCCCATTTCTTCCTCACAGACGGTGCATCCGCTGGGCTCCAGCGTCCAGGGCTCTGAATCTGTAGGTCCAGCTGGTGAGCAGGGTCCCTCAGAGTGCTGGATGGAAGGCACAGGTTACACGCTCCCAGCTTGTGGACTCAAGTCTCCAATCTAGGCTTTTGTTGGGCCTGTTGGCCGGTGTCCTGTTTTTATGGTTTTGTTGTTATTTGCTTTGTTTCTCAAGTTTAGATTTACAAGCTATGTTTAAAAAATAATAAACCAGTAAACACAGTCACACTGGATTCACAGCCCCCCCAGGTCCTGATCTTGTCCTGTGCTCCTGATCTTGTCCTGTGCTTTGGCTGCGTAATGCCATCTTGGTGGCATGTGTATGGTCCAGATTGCTGCTGTCCTCACCACTCTCCACAGTCTCCCGGGCACCACGGCTGAGGATGCCCAAGACTGTCTCTGGGGGCCACTTGGTATTTCTTGTCCCTGACCCCATCTCTCATTTCTGTCATCTGCTTGGACTTCTCAAACCTAATTTAATAGCTTGAATTCAATGCCTCTCTACGTACTTACCCTATAAGATCAAGGTCACTGAGGCTCAGAATTCTAGGACATTTTACAGGTGGGGAAACTGAGGGTAAGAGTGGGAAATGGTTAAAGGACAGCTCGGAGTCGCTGCCAGGTGACTCTGTTATGCTCTCACGTGTTCACCTCCAGCCCGAATGGACTCCTGCCTTCCTCAGGATTCCTGATACTGCTGGTGACCCAAACACCTCCAGACACCTCCAGACACACCTTGGTGTTTCCTTACTTGCCACTCTTGCTCAGGCTCCAAGGCGGGGCACCTCCAAATTCTCTCTTCCTCTTGTTTGATTTGTCCACTTCCAAAAGGTGAAAGTTGAACAAAAAAACAAGAGGGAATCCATTTCCCACATTAGTCCCTCTTCCTGTTTCGGAGCCTGGTGTTCGGGGTTGAATAAATCCATGGCTGAACCTTGCTTTCTGTACCCCTTCCTCCTAGGGCACTGCCCTTCTTCCAGGCACCAAGTCACACTGGAGTCATCCTGTCCACTTCCCTTCCTCTCCCTCATCCCACACACCCAGGCACTCACCTGGCCCTTCTGACAACATCCTCACTCCTCCAGATTCCTCCTCTTCTGCCAGCCCTTCCACTCCCCCAGGGCTGTGACCACATCCCCCTGTTGGACTTTCTGCTTCCAGAATCTTAAGTGCTTTGAAAACATTTTCAGCTGCGCATGTTGGCACAACCTGTAGTCTCAGCACTCTGGGAGGCTGAGGCAGGGGAACTGTGAGTTTGAGCCCAACCTGGGCAACTTGGCGGAACTTAGTGAGACCCTGTCTCAAAGTGAAAACAAAGGCCTTGGAGTGTAGCTCAGTGTAAGGGCCCTGAGTTCAAACCCAAGTAATGAAAAAAGAAAAAGAAAGTCAACACAGCTGAGATTTCTAAATTGCAAATCTGATACGGTAGCCTCTACCCCAGCTCAACATACTTGACCCCATTGCCCTCGGGATGAAGTCCAAGCTGCTGAACTTGGGTTTTAATTTAGGTTAAATCAGGAGGCAAAGGTGAGTCAGTACTGGCATAGGAAGAGCAATTCCCAGGATGAAAATTCCAGGGGGTCCAAAGAGGAGGCAGGCAGGGGCCGTGCAGGAGGGGAGGGGCCCCCATGCCGCACTCCTCTGTTCCCGCAGGTCCCTCTGTGCGTCCTTTCTCCTGGCTCCTTTGCCTCCTGCATAGCCAAGTTCTTCACCTGCTCAGAGGGGCCTCCCTCCTGATCCCAGGATGTTTCTGTGGTCCTCCCCTGCCCCCGGCCACTGAGCTCTGTGTGACACGGATGGGTCCTGGTCCTCCTACAAGACATCAGGAGACTCAGATGTCACCCTCACAGAGCCCCATGGGAAAGCCAGGCTCACTGCACAGGTGCCCAAGCGCTTGAAGTGAGGAACGCATCTGCAAAAGCACGAGAGTGTTGACTGGGGCTTCCCGTAGTGCTCCGAGGAGGGTCCTGGCTCCGCTGTGATGGGGACTCACAGAACTCGTTCTTGATGCGCCCCAGATACCTCCCTCTGCTCAGGGCTGCCCTGTCTTCCATGTGCCTGCCCACAGTCTTCTTGCATTTGGGGACATTTTAGCCCTGTTGCTGTCCTGGATAGAGAGCAGGGCCTCTGTGACTTGTCCTCCCCTACAACTCCAACTCTGGAGTGAGACTTGGGGGACAGCAAGCCTTTGTCATTTCCTTGGGTCTGTTGTGACCAAGACATCTGCTTTCTTGCCTTCCAGACTTGGGCTGGGGACACAACAGGGGCTCAAAAAGCACCATGTGATTAGAAAATGAACAGAGACAGGTTACGTTTTACTGGGTCTGGAGTCCAGCCTGCAGGAATCTGTGCTGGGACCAAGGCCCCCAAGGCCCTCTGATGGTCATTTCTGGCCCCCAAGGAATGTGTGGACTCAGGAATCATTGCAGCGCGTCAATTATTAGTCACTGAAGGACTTTCCTTTTAATGGATTGAGACGGCCTAAAGAGGACAGCAGCCATCAGTTAAATAAGCAAAACTCTTGGTTAAAACAGATTTATCAGACCCAGAAAAAAATCTGCTAAGCAATCAACAGCCAACAGGAATTGCCTGGGGCCTGGATCCTTGCCAGATGTCAACACCGTGTCAGAGAGTAAGAGGAACAGGAGGGTTGCCGTGTCAGGACTGTGCGAGTGGAGAGTGAGCAGCTCCTACTGAGTTCTATAGGAATGCAGAGCCCGAGGCCAGGGCCCCAGGCTGGCAGCTTACTGGGGACACCACCCTAGTGAGGGGGTGCAAGACAGCAGTGGAGTCAATACAGAATGAAGTGCTGAGATGGCCATAGTATGGGCCACTGGTGCCTGATCTCGTGGACCTTCTAAGGAGTCATATGAAATGCGGTAGTCAAGGGTCCCCCCGGGAAACGACATGGGGACACGCTCACCGGCCAGTGCTGTCCCTCCGTGGCTGCGAGAACCCAGGGACATGAACCCAGGTGGGATGTGCAAGAGCCCATGGTGTGGACTCACTAGAGGGGTGGTGCCATACCTTGTCCAGGAAGGGAACCCGTGGAGCATGCAGAGCCTATTCCAGCTGGAACGGAAGCAGAGGCTGCTGTCCCTGTGGCCCCAGGTGACTTCTGATGAAGCAGGGCATCAGAGTGCTCCCACGGGACATCCTAGGCAGAAAGGTCCCTGTATATCCAGGGTGCTGGGGGTCTCAGCCTTCAGGTCCTGGTGGAGGCAGATGCCAGAGGGCCAGGGCGTCCTTAGAAGAGGTGCACGAGGAGCTCTGGCCTTGTCTTGGGGTCTGTTCTCGGCCCTGCTGCTTCTCCGCCTCCTGTGTCTCCGTCTGTGGGTGGAAGTCTCAGGGCCATGGGTGCCAGCGCCCGTATGCCGGGGCTCCAGATTTTGTTTCACTCAGTGGCTCTTAGCAACATGTTTCTTGCATTCTGCTCGTTCTGTTTCGCATTTCACACTTCTCCGGGCTGAGAGATCCATCTCTCTAGTGCAAACGCTTCTGACAAGGCTGGGGAGGAGAGGACCCCTGCCGGGCCTGGCCAGGGCTTGCTGGGGTGGGTGGCACGCGCTGGTCGGGACAGCATGGGGACGATGTCCCTGTGCCCGCCTCCGTGTCCCTCCTGGCCTTGCAAGTCCCTGTTGGAGCTGGCAAGTGTCCGGATGGCTCCTTCTTTCTGCTCCTTCATTCCGGCCCCAGTGAGCATCCCTGGGGATGTCTGCACCTTTTATGCCTTCTTCTCTCCGACAGTATTGGAATCACCCCCACAATCTCTAAACAGGCCTAGCTTTCACTTTTCAGGGCCATTTTTTTCTTTTTAGTTTTCTCTCCCACCTTCTCATGGGCTCTAACCAATTAAAAAAAAACCCTCTAATTTCCTGTCTCTTTATTGATATTTATACTGATTTATACTTAAATACTTTTTGCACAGGGTTTTTCCCTCTTCTTTTTGCAATACAAGATTAATCTGAACCCCTAGATATTTGTGCATCTATCTATGCTTCTATCTATCTATATTTTAAATTTTAAATCTATACTAGCATGCAGAATTAGCTCACGAGGCTGGATTACACAAAGCCAGCAGGTTTAAAAATATTTCAAAGATGTTGCTTTCATGCTTCAAATCCTTGAAAAGCCAAAATACATTCACTTCTGAAACTAAGTCTTGGGTTTTGCTGGGGAAAAAAAATAAGAAAAGTGTTTAATAGCACATATGGCATAATTTTATTTGACATCTGTTTTGTAACAAACAATATTTAGCTCACTTATTTGCTGAATGATACAGTACACAGTGCAAACAAAAAGTCCAATGAACAGTTTTTACAGAGTTTGTAATATATCAATATTTATTGCAAAAGAATGCAAAACTTAAACATTTAAGTGTGTTATTGATTGTAATATGCAAAACATTGATTACTGTATGTTGTCACTGCAAAAAAAAAAAGTGTACCAAACGCCTGCCGGGATACGAAAATGAGGTGTGTTTCGGCAAGAGGCGCCTGCTTGCTCCCTTCGGTGACATTTAGTCTTCAGCTTGCTCCTCCTTCGTTTGTGACATCCTATCGAAGACAGCTGTCAATATATTTAGGATGCTTTAGCTCATAACAGCCAAAATGGTGAGACTATTGGCTTAATTGCGAGGAGTGATTGATTTTAATGGAAACAACATTTAAAAACTCGGAATGCACTTTCTGTTGGCAGTGCTAATAGAACACGCTAATGAATTGAAGCCTCACACATAAATGCATAGTACTTACGGCAAGGATTAGCAAAGGACAGCAACGGTTGATGCATTTTTTTCTTTACTCTAAAGTTGAAATAAATTATTTGTTCACATAATTGGTCAGCAGGAACCAGGACAGAAATAAAATCGGCTAGCACCTGGTGAATAAAGCCAACACTAAAATTTCTGGTCAGGGAAGCCACAAGCAGGGCTCTGATGTTGTTTTTGTTATTGCCATTATTATTGGAAAAGGAATATTAGAAACAATCTCTAAGCAGATAATTGTTCAAGTTGTGGGCAGGAAGAAATAATAGGACTCACTGTTCCTCTGAGGGTCCGCGTGGTAGGTACACTTTCCCTTGAGCTGACATTGATAAAATAACAAATGCAACTGAGGTGCGTTTGCTTAGCTGGAGGGTTTTGTGGGCCGGAGCAGGGAAGGTCCAGGAGCTCCCAAATCAAGAGTCAAAAGAGAGTAACACCCCAGACCAGGAATGTTACAGGTTTGATCAACGTGGTGTGCTTTGCTGGCTTCCTAAAGAATAATGATACAGTGATGTTAAAACCAGCAGGTGACTTTTGCTGAACATCCCCCTGTCCCGAAGCCCACGTAAGAAATGTCAGCATTCATGCCGAGAGCTGCCTCTCACTTGTCTTAAGTATTGGGGATCGAACCCCGGGCTTTCACACCAAGCTACACCCCTGGCCCTTTTTCTAGTTCGTCATTTTGAGGCGGTCTCGCTGAGTTTCTTACGTTGCCCGTGACTGGGTTTGAACTTGCAGTCCTCCTGCCTCGACCTCCCAAAGTGTGAGGATTACAGGTGTAATTACCCTGGATTACCATGGCACCCCCCTTCTGAAGGCTCTGCTCTTGACTGCCCTGGGGCTGTAAGCACCTTGAAAAAGCCACGCCTGTGTCTTCGGTATTGCACTAGATTTTCCTCAGTGTCTGGTACTTGCTATGTGCCTGACACTTCTGGGTCCTGAGTGCTGGGGTTGGGGGAATACAGGGGTGGGCGGCCAAGTCTCTGCTGTGCAGTTGCTGGTGGCCTAGGTCTCCTGTGAATCCCAAAGTGTGCATGGGGGGGCAGTCAGCAGCTTGGAGAAAGGCAGAGGGGCTGAGGAAGAGCCCCTCGCTGAGAGCTGAGGTCACGGCAGGCCTCTCTCCTCCCGGGTGACCTCGAAGGTATGATGGTCCTCAGGAGCCAACAACTTCCCCTTCAGTGGGATTGGGGTGCCCTCCTGGAGCCAGAAGAGCAGGCAGTCTGGTCTGGGTCCCCAAATTCTCCATGATTTTCCCACCTCTGCACCCAGCTGCTGGCCAAGGTGATAGATTCTCAGTCCAACTGGCTGCCTCTACCTTGAACAGACTATATAACTTCAGCTTTTCACATCTCTAAGCCTCAGGCTCCATCTTTTTCAAGGGAGGATTAAATGAGATAATACATAGAAAAGCTGTACAGTGCCTAGCATGGAGTTAGCACTTACAAGGTACTAGTTTTTATTTGGGTAGTTTTTATTCATTGTTGTTGCTCTAGGTTACCTTAAGAACTTTGACCGTCATTTACTGTCTCTGAGCCTCAACTTCTTCATCAATAAGACCGAGATTTACTCTATCTTGTCCCTCTTAGGGTTGTGAGAGTAATTAAACTGGGAAGCTTCCTGGGCAGAGTTTTGCACAGGGCCTGTTACTAGAACAAACACACAAATGTCAGGTGATAGTAACAATACTGGAGGCATCTTCTGATCTTGCAAGACAGACCTGAGTCTGTTTGGAAACAAGAATGTATTTTGCCCATGCCAGGGCTGGAGCTTTGGGATCTGCCCTTGCAGAGGGGGTACACGGAGGTACAAAGAGCCATGACCACCCTCCTTTGCAGGGGAAGGTTCTAGCAGATGTCATGGCTGTAACAATTGGCATAGATGGCTCAGAACTCAGACCTGCTCATGGGGTGACAAGGGAGACCCTGGAGTGGCCCAACTCACTGATCCCCTTCCTCCTCCCTCCTCAGGAGCAATTAGAGGCCGAGAAGGAAACAGAAAGCAGAGACAAACAATATATGTCACAAGGAAATAAGAACATTGCACAACTAGAATAAATAATAATATATTTTTCTGGCTTTAATGAAACTCTATAGATATAAAAAGCTGGAGAAAGGGGATTTTTTTTTAACAGACCTTAATTATAGCAGGGTTGTTAGTAAATTTACTGAATTGCAAATGTAAAATATTCTGATGGCCTGAGTAAAACCACATATTTAAGCCTTCTAAATGAACATTTCTGTTTTTTGAGTAATTTGTACCATCTGTGTCAAAATTCTGAGTCTAAAAAAAAAAGCAGCGGAACAAATGTTGGTTCCATAAAACAGTCCTAGTTCATTGTTGAAATTGTCACACATTAACATTGCAGGCCATCTGGGAAGACAAAAGCCTCTAACCAGATTGCGGAGATGATTTTATTGGTCTGGTATTAATCAGGATGTGGCATAATATTTAAGCAGAGAGGAGAGATGAGGTGACGTGGGGCCCTCCATCCGCCCCAACCCTGCCCGAGTTGTACCATATCCCCCTTCCACCAGGGTGTGGGGCATTTTTCAGGCCGATTTCATCATCAGAAAATGTAAATAAAAGGCAAGGTAATATTTCCGGTTTGAGACCAGACACACAAAGCACAGAAACTTGCCGGCGCGGGTGGCTGGCTCGGCGGGGTTTGCCTGCAGCCCGGCTGGAGTGGAGAGCAGGGAATTTCCTTCTCTTGCTTTCAAGCACATCCTTTTCTGATCGCACGTGAGGCCCACACCCGAGGGCTCCGCACCCTCCGTGCCCGGCCCGCCCGCCTGGCGCTGAGCCCAGAGCTCAGAGCCTGTCCCTGGGGCCGGGTCCCTGCACATCTTCGGACCTGAGTCTCGGTCCCACCCTGTCTTAGCTCATGCAAATCGCATGAGTGCCAAACCCGAGAGCTCTGTGGAACTCTCTGTAAAGATCACGTTAGGATGCACAGCTGAAGGACAGAGGGACACAGGTGATAGCTCAGACCCTGCTGCAGTTCCCTTAGTCGGGTAGCTAAGAATCTGGTGTCCCCAGGGAGTCCCGCTTCCCACATCCCTCCCACAGTGTGAGCGCCTTACAGAGCACAGCGAGATGTCCACGTTTAAATACG
This sequence comes from Hystrix cristata, assembly GCA_004026905.1. Classification (NCBI taxonomy): domain Eukaryota; kingdom Metazoa; phylum Chordata; class Mammalia; order Rodentia; family Hystricidae; genus Hystrix; species Hystrix cristata. Next base: position 63,993 of record PVJO010000965.1, on the reverse strand, counting down.
TAAGGGAAGAATGAATTTTTCATGCAACATACCCCTCAACACAAGCCACCAACTTCGTCAGGTGTTTAATGGAAGGGCCAGTGATCTGTCCCAAGTGCTGGCTTGTGCCGAACTCAGGAGAGGTGGCAAGTCCATCACCAGGGTGACATCTTCCTAAGGGATTTTCAAAGGAAATGTGACTGGCTGCTGATTTCCCCTTCTGCGAGGTTAGAGTCCAAGCCCGTGAGCTGTGTGACTCTGCGATTGAAGCCCAAGGCTGGGGAGCCTGCAGTCTTGCTGCTGTGCATGCAGGAGGACCTGTCTGGCTGTGGTCTGGGGGTGTGGAGAGCTGCCCCGTCCAGGCTTCCAAGCCACCCGACGAATCCGTGTCTGGAGCAGATGCTGCCCTACTGTGTGCAGCCTTGCAGGGCTGTGGAGGAGTGCAGCAGGCTGGTTCCCTGTGGACTGCCATTGTCTTTTGTTTCTTGTCCTTTATGCATCAGGAGATGACGAACAAATAAGGGATCTTCCCAGACTGGCAGTGTCCACTTTTGCTCTAAACTCCAACATGGAGACGGGTTTTTTGAGCATCCAAAGCATGCTTGGTCCCATTGTGAGCAGAAAGGAGATCTCTGGCCCCGGGGAACTGAGTCCTGTTTTCAGGAAAACTTAACTGGAACAATGAAGGAAATGACAACAGGGAATGAACGTTGCTGGATCCCTAGGGTGCAAATCACTAAAGAATGATCATGGAGTATGGGATGCATTAGGAGGGTCTCCTAAACTGGGCAGGGTGGCACATGTCTGCGATCCTAGTATTTTGGGAGGCCAAGGCAGGAAGATTGCAAGTTCAAGTCCCGCCTGAGCAACTTAATGACTTACTGAGGTCCCACCACAAAACAACACAACACAACAAAACAAAACACAAAAAAACAAATCCAAAGAGAGCACTCCTACTCCCTTTCTGTGTCTGTTTGGTTTTCCCACTTGCTTCAAGACAGGCCAGAATCCCCAGGAGTCCCTACCAGGTCTGGCCCCTCATCCTCCCTGCTTCTCCCCTCCCCAGGGCCTTTGCATCTGCCCATCTCTTCCCGGAGGGCTCTTACGTGCCTCCCCAGTCAGTGTGGTCAATTCCTTTCCTTACTTCAACACCAGCTCGGGCAGTGCCTCTTTAGGGATGCATTCTTGGGTCTCCTGGCACCGGGTACGTCTCTTCACAGCACATGTGACACTCTTAATTAAATAGTTTATTGGGTAATTACTGTGCGTGCTTTCATGTCTGCGCACAAGAAGATCCCCATTTTCCCAGGGAATCGATGAGAGCAATGTTGGGGATCCTGCTCACATAATACACTTTGAAGGATGCGGTGCCTCTCTAGAACAGTTATTAATTATGTTGTGATGCATATTTGAAATAACTTATTATGCAAGATAGCGCATTCACCAGGAGTACTTTTCATTCCCCGATCTGCCACTGCATGTGCACTCTTGCCTGCCCGTGAACCCCACTGTCTGTGCTGTTGGGGTAGCTGTTTCTTCAGGCCTCTGCCTTCTGTGGTCTGTGGGATGCAGTGCCGTTTGACTTCGTGAGAGCTGTTGTCAAGAAATGTAACCAAAGCCTTGAGCTCCACTTGCTATCCGTGTCCTCCATAAAATAACCACTTACAGGATTGCTTTTTTATGTTATCTTTAAAAGGCTGCTTCCCAATGACATCAGCACCTGCAAATTTGAGATCACACCCCTCCACCCAGGAATAATTATTATTGTTCCATTTATTTTCTTTGCCTTTTATTTTATCAATTCCATCAGGTGACCTCTATAAGTATCCAAAATTAGCATCGATTGAGGACTTGCAGGACTAATACGTCTTTTCCTTCAAGTTGAAGAACAAAGTAATTGAGAACAGAGCCTGGCAATGTGACAGAAGACTTTGCAAAGACTCATGTGCATGGGAGTACCTGTCTTTTGAAGGACAATTTTGGGCAATCTCATGCGTTCTTTTCTGATGTTAATGGTCAGTCTTTGGTATCCCTGATCTAAACTACAAGTGTCATAGGAGCAGGGCCTCCTCTGGCTTGGTAAATGCTGGGTCCTCACACGGGTCCTGGGAATTCCCATTTACAGAATAAAGGCATGATGAAGTGCAACACGTCCTGGGGAGAGGAAAGGGAGGGCCAGGTGGGTGTGGACGAGGCATGGTGGCAAAGGGAGGGCAGAAGGGAATCTTCCTTCATAAGGCAGAGTGGGGAGGTATTGGTATTATAAAGCTAAGCCTGGGAGGCCTTATTCACACACACACATACACACGCACGCACACACACACATACACACACAGACTAACATAAACACACATATGCATACACAGACATAAACACATAGAGACACTGCCATGGTTTAGAGCTGAAATAACCCCCAAAATTCTTCCATTCGGGTTGGAGCCTGGTGGGAAGGGGCAGGTCACTGAGGGTACGATTGGAAGTGTATATTCTTGTCCCTGGCTGCCCTCTCTCTGCTTCCTGGATGCCATGCAGTGAACGGCTTTCCTCTGTCATGCTGTTTCTACCCCTTGGAGCCAGCCAACCATGAACTGAATCCCCTGAAACTCTGAGCCAGAATAAACCTCTCCTGCTTTGTTTCTGGTGTCAGATACTGCGCCACAGTGATGCCAAAGCGACTAAGACAGATGCATGCACAGAAATAGAGACACACAGACACAAAAAGACACACACACAGATATACACACAGGAACACACACAGACACACAGAAGCAGGAACACGCAGACAGATGTAAGTACTCAGACACACGTAGGTTCCCAGATGCAGAAACAGAGACACATGCACACACATGTACACACGTGCACACACAGTGACACAACCAACACAGAGACACAAGCATACACAACAGAACACACAGAGACACACACATAGATACAGACACAAACACACACAGGTGCATATATACATATACACAGACACACACACACACATACACACACGCTCCAGTGCTCCAAAGGAAAAGTGATCTCAGGCCTAACAGAGCCTCCTGAACATGGTGAGGGGGGCTCTGGGACTCGGTGTCCCCAGCTGTGGCCACAGCTCTGGTCCCAGGACGTGACCGCTGATGTTTGCCAGCTGTGCACTGTCCCAGGAAGCGCCTCTTTCCCTGACACCATTGTCATCTCTCTAATGTCTTCCACTTAAGTAGCAGCCACTGAGGTGTGGGGCTTCCTGGTGCCTAATGGCCCAGGGTGTCGCCGGGGGCTATTAACCCTACTGGCCATTAATCCCGGGAAATGCCCAGGCCCGTTACAGGCTGCGTGGCTGGCTCTCGGTGAGCAGTAACACACACCCTGCCGCCCGCGGGCCCTGACTCCCTGGGGAGCAGCGGGGAGCATGTGTGCATGTGTCTGCGTCTTTGCACACACACACTCACAGCCTAGGTAATCACAACCGCACGGGGAGATGGAGACCTGCATTTGGACTTTTCCTTACAAGGATTCCGAGTTGTCCCCAGGAGCTGACTAGAGGCCACAGGCAGCTTTGGTGGGCAGTGGGGGGACAGAAAGAGAAGGTTACTGCCACTGTGTGTGGGGCTGGGGGCGGGCTTGGCTCTTTTGGAGTGTCAGATGAAGCACGCTCATTTCCCCACCGTCAGTGAGGATAGCGAGGCACAGAAGGATCGCGGCAGCCCCGGGCAGAGCTGGGGACCTGGCTGTGACAGGACAGGCAGACTGGCTTGTGCTCTGCCTCCTCTAGCTCTGCTGCCCCAACTCTCTACTCCTGTGGCTGCTGCTGTGTGGTGGCTTCCACTGCCCCGTGATCCCCTCTGTCCTGTGGCCTCTGTTCCTCTGTGACCTTTTCTTACTGTGTTTTATCTTTAAAATATAAGCTCTAGGGTCAGATCTCCTGGACTCACATCTCAGCTCTCCTGTTTTCTAGCTGTGTGGCCCTGGGCAATCTACTTACTCCTTTAAACCTTGGTTGTCTTTTCCATAAAAAGAGAAAAACAACAGAACTGTTATGAGCATTAAATAGAACAACACAAGTAGAGCTTTTGGGATGGTGCCTGGAGCCTGAGAGAGTTGGGAGGGGCTTCCTCCTCCCTGCCCCTCCCTGCCCCTCCCTGTCCTTCTTCCCCTTCCTTCCTTCCCCCTTTTTCCCCTCCCTCCTTCCCCTCCTCCCTTTCTCCTCCTGTCTTTCTTTTCTCTTCCTCCTCTTCTGTTCTCCTTCCTCCCTTCCCTCTTCCCCTCCTCCCCGCTTTCCCCTTCTCCCCCTCCCCCCTCCTCCCTTCCCTTTCTTCCTTCTTCTTCTTTGTCCTTCTCCAATCTTCTTATCCTTCTCCGTATTTTCGGAACGTGTTCATCCCTTGACTGTGCTGCTTGTTGGACACCATGTCCCCTCCTCCATGGAGAGAACGTCCTGCCGTGGCTCACCCTCTAGGAGCAAACATCCTCCGTCTGGAGTCCCTGGCCTATGGGGGGCTGTCTTTGGCTCAAGGGCCAATCTCAGGTTTGGTGGCAGTGACTCCTGCCACTTTCAGGGTGCGGAATATGTGGCCTGAGTTCAAGGCGGCACCTCTCGCCCCACCTTGGAGGCTGCTGGCTGTAGCGCCTGTCTAGTTCTGTCCCATTAAGAGTCCCTCCCGGAGGCCGGCACCCCTCACCATGACACACTGTGGTGTAGGGTGGGTGACTAGGTGAATGGCACAGCCTACCACACCCCTGAGGCGAGCAGAGATTTGGCACAAGGACGCAGACGCACACAACAGATTGACCAGGAATCAGAATTGGCTAAGTTTTTCTGGAGTCCCTCAAGTAGTCTGGCTTGTTTTTATCTTTGATCTTAAAGGCTGATCCCTGCAGATGCCACACCGGAAGAAGGCAGTTCCTAGTGTCCCTAAGGCTGCTGTCCCAGGATAGGTCTGAGCCAGCGCAGGCTGCTCTGTCTTCATGCAGCCCGGAGAGCAGGGAGTGGTGTCCCCCACCCCGAGGGGGCTGGCAGAGACTGACACATGAAGGTAAAGGAGAAAAGCAATCTGGGGAATGACACCTGGAGCCACTCACCGAAGGACCAGGATGCAGGGAAATGTCACTGCGGCTGCACAAAAGTATCATATTATCAGCCCTCGCAATGGGCAAGTGGATTAAGATGCTATTAACACAGCAAATTAAGCTTAAAGGCGAAGTAAACAGAAATTAAATCAATATCCAGCACAGGGGGACAGCTGCTGTTCTCATAGGTCCCCAGGGACTGGGGCCGGGGTACATGGGGTTGGGGGTGGAGTGAGTCTGGAGAGGGAGAGATGGGGGTGTGGCTGGGAATCAGAGGTCCAGGTATTGAGCAGCAGACTCTTGGAGGGTTCAGGTGACCGGTCCCCACTGCAGGTGAGAGTCTCTCTGCCTGCGTCCACCCAGGGGAAGCCCCCCAATCTCCCTGTGCCTCTGAAAGGGGTGCTGGAGAGATCTGGCCTGCTCAGCCCCCTTTTAAACCCTCTTTGGCAAGGGTTCCTAGGTTCTCCTTTGAGGACAACTTCCTAAACTCTCATGGTCCACACACTTCTGGGGGTTTCCCCCACTGCTTGGCAAAGGTGAGTATCTTGTTCAGGCTTCCCTTATGAGGGAATTTTGTCTCCTTGGTCACAGGATTTGATTCAGGAATATTGAGCCAACCCACAGGTATGCCAGAGGCAGTACAAGAAATTTGACTGGAACTTTCTGATCTTATGAACTTTCCTGAAGTTTGCTGAGCAGATAGGAGACAGATCTGGCATCCTATTGCCCTGGGAGATCCTGAGCCAAGAGTGAAGCTACACAGGGGTAAGAAGATGGGGCTGGGTCTGAGTGCCTAGATCAAGCCGTACCTGAAGCTATTCTGTATCTACTTTGGATATTTTTGAGAAATCTGAGCCTCCCCGTCTCCTATTCTTTCATTCTTGAGGCAGTTTATATTGGAATTTGATTGTTTGCAACTAAGAGTCCAGCTTGAAAAATAATTGCATTACATTAAAAAAAAATCTATTTACCAAATTCCTCTCTGGAACCAGGGGGCACGTGGTCACAAGGCACAGTTGATGGTGATGTCCCTTGGTCTCCCTTGCTTTCCTGCCAGGCCTGCCCTCTGGATATCATTTTCTTATCCATCACACAGGGTGGTTGTGTGTCCTCCTGTCCTCTGTGGCTGTCCTTTCATCCCTCTTGTTGTGCAGAGTCCCCCTCCAGGGTCGATGACCTCTGCTGGGTGGGAACCGCCAACTTCACATTCAGCCCCTTCCCTCTGAGCCTCTGCCCTAATGTGTTTGGAGCAGAAGCATAATCTTGGGTTGGGGCAGAGTCTTATGCTCTGTCCTCTTGAGGTCCTGCCTTTACCAGCCTGACCCCAGAGCTCCCAGGGGATAAGGGTAGAGGCCGGGGACCGAGGGTGAGGTGACTTCCTCCTGGCAGCTCCTGTGGTACCCTCAGGACTGAGTGCAAGGCCACCCCCTTCCGGAAGCAGCCCAGCGGGCATCTGCGGCCCCAGAGAGCACTGTGCAGATTTGTGCTACGTCATAACTGGCTGTTCTGCCTCTGTTTCCCCACTCTTCTGTAGGGTCCCTGCAGGCAGGAACCAAAGCTTGTCCCTCCTCTGACCTCAGCAGGGCCCAATGCTGGCCTGCTGAGTGAGAGGGTGAACGAATGTCACATGGTCACGGCTGCCGGCCTGTGCCTGTGTTGCTCTCGGGGGTCACGGCCTTTCTGTGGGGACCTCTGGCAGTGCCCCCTCCCCACCTCGTTTCCTGTTTTTGGAAGATTTCTTGGTCTCCAGGGTCAGGTGTCCAGGCGGTGGGGAGGGGGCTGCTTCGCCGGGTTGTGCCTGTGGCAGGCATGGGGGCAGATGCAAGGGACTCTCCTGGACGAGGTGGCATGGCCTGGCCTCTTATATTTCTCTGCCTGATTATGGCTCTCCAGAGGTGCCTCTAGAAACCCTCCACACAGTGGCAGGAGGCATCAGGTGCCTGTTACAAAGGTGCTTATTACCTTTGTACTCCTTCAGGGATAGCCGCTGGGTAAGCCCTTACCCTGTCACACCCAGACCCTCCTGTCCCCCTAGCTTGGCTCTGACCCCATGGTTAGTGGCCACCAGGGTCTCAAGAGGCCTGATTCCTTCTGCTCCCCCCACCCCACTCTGGACCCCTCTCACAGTAGGGGTGACTGGGGTGCTCCACGCCCCAACTTGCCCTACAGGCCAGCTCCCTGGCTGGGTCTGGAAAAAAAGAAGGGGAATGGGCCTAGCTTCGAAGAGTTTTAAATTCCTCTGTTGGTTTTCCCCCCTCTCCCTCCCTCAGGTTCTGAATCCAATTCTAATTCCTGGCCAGCTGGTAGAATTAAAGGATTAAGAGCTACCTAGGTCTTATCCCGATACGAAAAGATTTCTCCAAGAGCCTCGTGGCTGGCATCCGAGGCTGAGGCGATTGCTCCCTGCCTGCTTTGGTATTGTTTCCAAAGCCTCATGGAACCACCTTTTGAGCTCCTGGCTGAGGCATGGAGGTTTCACTTATCTCTTAAGACTTCACTCCTAATTGCTCAATGTCGGACAAGCGGAGAGGACTCCAGGCATTATCTGTTAAGGGCCCTTTAATCCAGTTCATGAGGACAGACTGGTAATCAGGACACCTCGGGAGCCTCCTAATGTCAACGTGGAATTTCACACAGGCCCAGAGCAGCCTCCAGGAGGATCCCCAAGGACAGATAGCTTGGGAGGGGACACAGAGGCTGGAGGGGCTGGAGCTGGCCAGAAGGGCCGACCTTTGCAGGAAAAAGAATGCTGAAAAGCAGAAGGGGATTTTTAGGGTGCACTGGAATGGGCGTGTAATTGCACATGTGTGCATGTGTGTACACACATGTGCATGTGGACTTCCTAGACAGAGGCCAGCAGAGGGGGCCCCAGGCGAGGCCAGCCCAGCCGGGCAGCGAAGGGCGCGGGGCTGTGCAAGCTGGTGGCCCCCGACAGGCACGGTGGCAGAGGTGTGGATGAGTCAGCGGCGGCTTGTCTGCAGGCCCCGGGGAGCTTGCCGACACACACAGTTCATCTTCCTGGGCAGGGAAGGGGGCACTGCCGGCGCGCCACGCCAGATGGGCACACCTCGATCTATCAGTCGACTGTCGGCTCCTGCCCTTCATGGGACACAGGCGCGTCCCCCTGACGGATGACGCCTTCCTGGAGACGAAACAGAGACTCTGGGCAGATGCAGTTGCCATGCCAGACTCCCTCAGCACCGTGCCTTGGATCATCTACCTCCGGCTGACAAACACGGGACTCTCCCTCCTGCAGTGGGGAAGGTGGCTCAAAAACAGTGCCCTAAGCCAGGGCTCTCCTTCCTGCCCAGGTGGCCCTCTGTGTTGTGCCACACTCTTAGCATCTCTCCCACAGAGTACCCAGATCGGTCAGCAGCTTACTCCCTCCTGACCTTGGAATGTGCATCTCTTCCCTCCTACCTGCCAGACCCATCTGGAGCCCAAGGTCCAGAGCCTCAGCCCCGGCAGCCACTTTGTGCTGCTTGTGGTCCTGATGGCTGAGAGAGCTCCCTGCCACCCTCTGTGCACTGTGCTCGGCTTAGGCCCAGCAGCTTGGGCTTCCTGGAGAACAAATTAAAAAGTGCTAATTTGTGTGTTGGGATCTTTTATTTTACAGTATTGGGAATTGAACCCAGGGCCTTTGCACTGAACTATCTTCCTACACTCCTGCCCTTTTTAATTTTTATTCTGACACAGGGTCTCCCTAAATCTTTAAGTTGCCTCAGCTGGGCTCAAACTTGCGATCCTCCTGCCTCAGCCTCCCTGCTGGGAATACAGGTGTGCCCCACCAGACCCAAATAGTCTCGGTGTAGGTCACCTGTAGCAGATCCCAGGATAAGGATGCAGGGTGATGGTAGACATGGGAGACACCCCAGTAAGCATGGGGAGGAGGAAGAGTAATGGGGATGCAGCCAAGCCTCGAACCTAGTGCACAGGTGCCCTGGGCGCTGAGCTCCCATCCTGAGGGCACTCAGAGGTGCCACAGTGCACACTGTAGAGTGGCCCCTGAAGGAAAGAAAGCTGCCCCCGAATCCTGCCAGTGCCTGATGAGGGCTATTCCTGGGGTGCCATTTAGTCAGCCTTTCTGGTTTTGAGGGCCAAGAGTCATCCTGGGCTTTGGAGAGCATCCTCGGGGAGGCCCGTGGGGCCTCTGTGCCCAGCTGCAGGGAGCTGCAGGGCCGTGTCGGTTGCAAGGCCCGAGTGGTGGGGACAGGAAGGACCAGCACCTACACATCTCCTGGCCAGGTGGGCTGGATGACAAGGCAATGAAGACGTGCCCCACCAAAACCCTGGCCGTCTCCCCTTGCACCTGTGTGAGTCCTGCCGCCTCAGGAGCCTGGGGCCTGGCCCTCCAGCGCCCTGGATGGGACCCTCTCCCCACCGCAAACCCCGGGCCTCCCCTCCGGGCTGAAAGACCAGGCACCAGCCTGGGCGCTTGCATTTGGGGTGCTTGCATTTCTGGTCCAGACAGGACAGGCAGAGGTGTGGGCTAAATAAAGCATCCATTCTAGTGCTGAGGTGTGACCCTGGGCCATCCACCTGAGGGCCTGACTCCTCCCACCCGGGAGGGAGGCAACTTCAGACAGCAAAGGGACATTAGAATGAGCCATGGCACTGGGGCGGAGTCGGGGACATCAGTGCGTGCTCCGGTTCAGCGTAACATAGATGGCACCAGAAACAATAACGTCCCAGCGACAGTAAGCACACCTACCAGGTTGGGCTCACACTTGTGCTCTTTCTGCCTCAGTCTCCCAGAATGCTGGGATTGTAGGGGTGCACCACCAACTTGGCTAGCCTGGAGCAGCCTGTAAAGCCAGAAAGTAGGAAGTGCTCAAAATGCACCCACATACACAAACACACACAAACACATGCACACGCATGTGCACACACACACACAAATGATGGAGGGATCTCTAAGGGACATGGAACACGCTGAAAATCCTTTTAGTGGCCAACATGCAGGAAGTTTGAGCAACAAAAATGTAGTATTAATTTGCAGCCCTAAACATCCGTGAATTCATAATGTTACAGATAAGCGAATAAAAAATGAGTAAGTGGGTGTGAATAGGCAAATCTGTGCAGAAGGACTCCAAATAAGTTATCTGAATATGCTGCCCTCCAAAGGAGTAGATTACATTCCCATTCTTTAAATACGAGCTGCACAAAGTGACTTCCTTCCAGACTATAGTATAGTCAGTGTGGAAAGAGAGGAGGGTAAGAGTCACTTTCTGCGCAGGAACCTGCCCTCAGCCAGGTGGTCACAGTCAGCATCAGCAGCGTTGAGTCTTTTTGACAGTGTGGTGTGATGAGAAGGGCCTTTCGCCTCTGTGGTTTTTCCCCCAAGAACTCAGAACCCCAATCTCACCATGAGAAAAACATCAGACAGCCCTAGATGAGGGACGTTCTACAAAATGCCTGACCGGTATTCCTCAGATCTGTGGAGGTCGTTAAAAACAAGGGCAAGTCTAAAAAACCATTACAGTCTAGAAGGTGCTATGGACACAGGTCAACTAAATGTAGTGCAGTGTCCTGGGCGGGAGTGTGGAATAGGAGAAGGACATCAGGGAAGAGCTGAGGGAATCCGAGTGAAGGACGGGTGTTAGTCAGTGGTGGGTCCACACTGGCTCCTCTTTTACGGCATCCGTGCCACGGGAGCATAAGGTCCAAACAACATGGACCATGTACTGATACTCGATGCCTTGTCTTTATAACTTTTTGGCAAACCTAAAACTATTTGAAAGCTAAAAGTTTCTTTTTAGAGTAGAGCACCTCTCCTGGAAGGTGGTTCAGCCATTGACAAAAGAGGCCTGGCCTGGGGCCAGAAGGCTTCATTTCTGGCCACTATGTGACTATGGGTATGTTGCTTTCCTTCTGGTCCTCAGTTTCCCCACCTGTCAAATAGCAAGGTTGGATTTATGAGCCTAACTTTGACAGTCTGTGACTTCCCTCATGCCCTACTGGAGTAGCCAGAGAGCCCTTTTCGGCCAGAGGGACCGTAGGTGGTGTGTTTAGCAGAGCAGGAAGATGGGGCCCCAGGGCCCTGGCCTGAGGCCATCTATACAAGCACCCGCCTGGAGGGGCCTTCACCTGCGTGGAAATGCCCCAGGCTCACCTGCTGTCATCTCCCTGCCTGTTCCTGGGGCAGAAGAGTGTCAAGCAGGGGAGTTTTGATGATGCGGGAAGCAGCGATGTGTTTTAATACCTCGGCTCCTGGGGACCTCGAATGAAAATTTTAACAACTCAGAAGCTGTGCACGGAAGGCGCCTCTACTGCAGGTTCTCAGAAGGGTATTCCAACTAAATTGCAGGAATAAATATGCATCTTCCTTGTTTTTGATGAGCAATCACTGCACAGAGCTGGGATCCGTAAGTGGCAGCTTACTCCACGGGAAAAAAAACCCATCTGCAAGCGATCTGACTTCAGTGCTTTTGATCTTGTGCTTCGTGGCCAGAAGGCCACGTGCCTCACAGAACCCACCAAGTGATGACCTGCTGTGAAGAGCCAGGGAACAACCTGGAAAAAGGAGGAGAATCATTTAAGTCAGTGCATGAGGGTGCCCACAGAAAAACAGGGCTTTGCGGCGCATGCTGTTATTTTGCCAATAGTCCCTGAAAGGTGGACACACAAGCTAACTGCTTTCAGAGCAGGAAGAGAGGGAATGACTTTGTTAGCCCTTCCGGCATCCTCAGGGGAAGGCCTGCCCCCACGGCCCTATAGAGGCACCACTTCCGGGCTGCCTTTCCGGCCCCTGGGTGTTGACAGTGCGGGAAACATCTGGCCCCATTTTGCATCTAAGTGGCTCAGGCGCAGGACCCCCAGTGACATTTGTCCCACTGTCCCCTGCACTTGGTTGGATTTCTGCAGCCCCTGCATGGCCTGGGTTCCCAATGGTTCCTCAGATAGCTACTAAAACACCTCCAAGACGGACCCGTGGTGCTGTTTAATGAACGGCAGACAGTCTCTTACAAGCAGAAAAAAAAAAAGAAACAAAACTCTGCAAATCCCCAAACCTGTTAGCTGGAAAATATTCCAAGATCAACACATTTTAATTCACTAATTAATACAGCTAAAAGGCATTTTTCATATTAGACTTATTAAAATCACTTGTATTTAAGTGTTTTTGAACTCATATTTTCCGATGCTGTGCGTTTTTCTAAAGTGTTCTAGTCATGTTATGCAAATGCCTATTTAAATTACCAGGGGTATTTGTTTTCTATTTCTACTCTGTAAAACATAATTTTAATACAAGTTATTTGTGAAATGCACATTGGAAAAAAGAAAATAAGATTTGAGATGGCATTTCTATGATAATTTTATTGCAAATGTTGACCATGTTTTTGTGTTTGTCTGAGAAAGGTAATTCAAAATATACATAAGACATATTTCCGGGATTTATTGTCATATATGAACGAAATTAGCAAAGCAAAATTTGCCTCATTTTTTGAACCCGAGGCAGGGCGGTCCATCACCCCGAGAAGCACGTTTTACTGGAACAGTCACAGCCATGCAGCAGGCAGAACCTCGCGTCGCAGAGGAGAGGAAATCTCCCCTCGTTCTGCACCAGATTTCCTGCCGCCTGTGTGCAGACAGACGTGTGCAAGGCAGGAACACGGGCCTTTGAGGAGGATGGGAGGCTTGTGTGAAGCAGGACTTCAGTGCTGAATGCTGAGCGGAGGACCTGACCAGGGGCCTCGGAAGATCCCAAGAGGCCAATGTCACAGGCAGAGTCCAGCATGGGGGAGGTCCCTGCAAGGGGCCCCCAGCATGTTCTTCCTTTGCAGATTTACCTAACACATGTAGTCGTCCTACTACCAGCACTCTCTTGATACACACGTGATACACACATAATAAGATGTCTAGAGGCAAAAAAAGAAATCAAGAGGTAAAATCCTGGATGAAGGATTAAGCATCAGTGCTATTTCTGAGGTTCCTGGCAGCCAAGGCAAAAAAGGGAAACATGAGTTCCATGTATTGAGCAATTTTTGAGTCAGAGTATCTATTTCTTCGGAGAAGGGACAGTTTCCTCCTAACCTCCCTCTCTTGGAGAGGAGAGAGCCCTTCAGATGACAAAATAGGGACATAGCAAGATCCGTGCCCGGGGCGGTCAGCTTACAGAGGCTGCAGAAATGTGCATGAAGGGTGGCTGGATTCGCACCAAAGGTGTAGTGGTCAGCCAGAGCTTGAAGATATTTTAGTGTTGTTGTTAGGGCACCTAAGACAGAATGAGGCTCCATATCCAGCACCTCTGACCCCAGTCCTTCAGGGATTGCTTACTCTTACCTGGGCCAGCAAGGGCCAATGCTGAAGGGGTGACAGGCTGAAGAGGACAGACAGAAAGGGACAGGAAGAGGTAGCTGGTCTGCCCCCGCATGGAGTTTATAGGGGACAACAGAGATGACCCAGGTTTGGTGTCAAATGCCAAGAGGAGGTGTGCAGACTGGACTCAGCGGGTGAAGGTCTGACCCACTGCTGCAGATTAGAAGGGAGAGCAAGGTCAGAAGTCCAGGGAAGGCAGGCCGATACCAGGTTATGGCGTAGCCTGACCATTCAGGGTCCCACGTTCTGGATACTGTCCTGGGTGGCATCAGTGTGGGTGGCAAGAGATGAACCACTCCTGTTCTTTCCAGAAATGGTAAGTTCTGGAGCAGAGAGAGGCCTGTGCATCCCTGCAGAGTCTGGTCCCACTGCCCAGCATGCCCTCCAGCTCTGTCCTTTTCTACTCAGTGAGTGCCTGGCTTTTTGCACAGGCCTTTCACTCTCTGCAAACTTGACACGTTCATTCTCACCCCAGGGCCTTTGCACTTGCCGTTGCCTCCGCCAGCAGACTTCTCCCTTCCATCTTTCCCATGACTGATTCCCTCCTATCACCTGGGTTTCTGTGCGCATGTCTCCTCCTGCAATTGGCCGCCCTGCCTCACCATTCTAAGCACTCCCCACCCCGTTCCTGTTCCACCTTCTTCCTCCTGACACTTTTTGAGGGACAACATTGCCTTGTTTACTAATTGTCTCTCACCTGTCTCGCCAGAGAGTAACTTGAGGTGTCCTCCCTCAGGTTCACTCCTGTGTCCCCTGATACGGTGCCCTGTACAAAGTAGCCATCGAGATGTGCCCAAGGAACGAGTATTTCAGGAGTCACACTTGTAGAGCCGGGCCAACAGATCGCGCTCTGACTTGATCCTCAGGGCTCCGAGGCCCCCAGACCCCGCCCTGAGCAGCCCAGGAGGTTCTGGCTCTGCCGTCCCTCGGGACCCCGCAGCAGGAAGGGCAGGGATGTTCTGGGTTTGGTTTTTCTAATTGGTTTGATATGATCATGAAAAGTATCTAAAAATTGGACAGCTGGAAATGTTTTTCCTCCCATTTATTACTTAAAACAGCCTTAGAGTTTGAGGTTGTTTTTAAAATCAGATTCTCCTCACTAAAAGAAATGAAAAAAAATTGCTATGAACCCACTTGTGCATATTTTTGAAAAGACCCCGCAAGGTCACGACAAGAGGCCTCTGCTTGTGGGAACTGGGGGAGGGGACCCCATCTTCCAAACAAGGGCAAGGAGCGCCCAGAACGGGGTCTCAGCCATCCTGCAGCCATAGTATCAGGAGAGGAAGATAAATTAAGATGAGTGTATTGCACAGTTAGACATTAACCACGACAGTGAAAAAGTATCGTGAATGTTAAAGTAGCCCAGACTAAAATATACCGAGGTTAAAATACAGGGTAACTTTACAAATCACTAATAATTTCTTTGGCTTTCACTGCAATAACATTGATTTAATTCATTAGATTCCTTTCTAAATCTATATTTCAGTTTTAGAGTTGTCAGTTTCTGTTAATGACAATTTTGCCCCATCTGTTCCAACACGAAAATGAGGCTTCCTTGCCGCAGACAAGATAGATCTCCAAGAGTTGAAGAAGGAGAAGTCTTAAAGGTATTTCACTCAGATTGGGCCTGATTTGATGATTCACATGCCAAATGAAGCTGTCCACAGAAAACTTCCGGTGGATGCCCGGGGAGAGGGCCTCTTCCCCCAGTGTCTTCTCCGTGTCTGGCCCACAGCCCCCTCGCATCCGAGGGGGCTCCTGTATTATCACCGTTTCTTATTTGGGAGAGGGAATATTCAAAACATTTCCACTCATTTTTTTTTTAATGACAGAGCAATAATTCTGGGTGTCAGCATATCAGAATTCCAGCGGCTGTGATTAGAATAAAAATGAGTTGCTGCAATTTGGCCATTCAAATCGTCATATTACAGTAAGTCATTTCCGCAAGCCCAGCGAGCTTCTGTCTGCCTGCCGAGGGGCAGTATCTGGGTTTCCAGCTCGGTAAAAACGTCTTGATGACGCCCTACAGCCCGCCAGCCCACACATCTGTCAGTCTCCTCTAGGAGATAGTTTTGAGTGTGTGGGTGAGGAATGTGTGCAAATCTAGGTAGTGGATGATGACACTGGAGAGGCCAATGTGGGCTGAAAACGGGCCCGTTCTGGAAAGAACAGGGATCTGGGAGCACCCAGGTTTCAGGCAGAGGAGGGGAGGCCCTGCCCATCCAGATGTGGGGGAGGTATTCCCGGCCAGCAGCAGGGTCTTGTGTTATAGGAGGAAAATGTTCTGCTAATCATTAATTATGGAAAAATAAACCTACCATTAAAAGGACACAGTGTGTAGTACACGACCCAAGGAAAAGGAGATTTTTAAAATTGCAAAACCTTCTAGAAAAATATGCAGGCATTAAAACATATATGAAATTAGGCCGGATTCTCAAAGTTAATATTCACCATATGTATTTACATTCAACTCAACTCCAACAAATTGAGTACTGCATTATAGCTGGGAGAAAAGAGGAGATTGCCTCTCACACGGGCTGACATTAAGTTGAGTTACTGTTTTTGCTGTAGACTTCACCAGAAAGTCGAAAGACAGTTGAGAAAATCAGACTGAAAATCCTGCCCGTGGATCTGCCTCCTCATTTCAAATACAAATTAGTGAAATTTTTAACATTTCTCATGTCACACCTTGAGCAAATTAAAAATCAACAAAAATATTAAGGTTCTATGTTACCTGCTCAAGTGTACAGAATGTATAAAAACTTTAATCAAACACTTGGGTTTGCTCAGTTTTAAATTGTGTTAGTTTAATAGTTTCTTTTCCGCTGTTTATATTAATGACATATCCCCATCTAAATATATTGCCGGGCTGAGAAGCCGTCACAACATTTCCAAGGTTGAATGAATGCAGTTGTATTCGTGGTTTTTTAATAAAAAGATCTCTTTCTATTAAGTCTCTCTCTTTCTTTCTTTCTTTTTTTTTTTTTTTTTTTTTTGGTCATTCTCCAAAGATCGAGGCGCTCTACCATTTGTACAGTGGCCCTGATCCCGGGAGTGATGTGAATACACACAGCCACCACCTCATTTAGCATGTAGACGCCTGCTCTCCATCCGTGTGAAGATGATGAGCCCCGTCCCCTCCGTATCCGGCTGAGGAGGAGGCTGTGGAGGGGCCGGGTGATGCAAACTGCTTTTTCTGAGCATCACCTGAAGATTTCAACACTTGGGGAAATGTCTTAATTTGTTCTTCTCAGGTAGTGGTTGCATTTGCACCTCCCTCAGTGGGAAGGGCCCCACCACTCTGACTAGTTTGTTTTGGAAGGTTGTGCAAGAGAGTGTAATGGAGGCAGGGCAGGGTCAGGAGAACCTACTCATGGTCAGTTGTGGGACCAACATGTGCTGTTCCAGGCATCAGGTTCAAAACTGCCTTGCAGCCTGGTATGTGCTACTACACCAGGGAGGCTGAGGCAGCAAGATCTCAAGTTCAAGCGTAAACAATTTAGTGACTTATTAAGATCTTGTCTCAAGGTAAAAATTAAAAAGGGCCAGGGCTCAGTGTGAAGGCCCTGCGTTCAATCCCTAACACCACAAAATAAAACAAACCCCTCATTATCAGGATTGCTAAAAACACTTTCAGAGACTCCCACAGCCACCTGGCTAAACTTCCCACGTGGTCTCTGTGATCCGGGGCTTGTTCCCTGGCCTAAAATGTACAGATTATGCAGCAGGAAGTTCTCATGTGGGACTCTAATTTTGGCACAACCCAAACCGAATTTTCCAGTTTAACAAAACTGATCAATTATCCAGGTTCAGAGGAGGGCCAAAAGGGTGAGTCACGGGATGGTCAAGTGTTTTTGAAGGAGAATTCCCCAGGAGCCAGGAGAATCTGAACTTGCTTCTTCTAGACTCAGAGAAGATGCCTCCAACCGTCCAGCTTGACTCCTCACCTGTGCCGGGCGGGCTGGGTACCGCGGCTCGGAAGGAGTTTTTGTGACCTAGAGCTGTCCTTGGTGGGAAATAGACCAACTCTTTGGCTTTAAGACACAATTTATTAAATCGTAAATACCTCATAAATATAAATACAAATAAATGTATTATGATCCCTATATTTCGGTCTTAGATAAAGTGAACCCCATGAATCTCATCAAATTGTAAGTCTGGATTCAAAGAAAGACGCTCCTTTTGTGTACCTTTTCTTCAAAGTTACTTTTAAACTTTTGATTATTATGAAATATCAATCACATAGACCAAAATAAATAATATAATAAATAGATACATGCACACTACCCAGTGTGATCAAATCTTAGTGTGATGTCCTGTGCGCTGCGGGTGTCTCTCGGATCTGAGACGGTAGTTACTGCAGCCATGTGCCTGGGTTGCCTCCAGCCCAGGCATGGGCGGCCTCTTTTTGGAGAGTTTTATGTAGCCCAAGCCTTTGGCAGCTTGGGGACAGACACTGATCGGCCTAGAAAAGGGAGCACTACTTGGGAGCAGTATCTTAAACTTCTCCTCTGTCCTGGTCCCAAGATAGGGAAGGGGCAAGTCTCCACCTGAAGGGCATCCATTTGACCTGAAGGCCCGGCAAGAATCGCAGGTTGCTGTGTCCCGTGCGATCTGCAGGCGAGAGAAATGAGGTGATTAAAGCTAAAAATGAATATGCCTGACCTGGGAAACCGGCCTTCTGAAATAATTAGGCCACGAGACGCAGGATGAGGCAGTGCCAGGCAGGTGTCTGTTGAATGAGAGAGACTCCTCCAACCCCTCGTGTGCCTTTTCCAAATGGCTGGAAAGTACCTCTGTTCTCTCGTGGAACTGGTTTTAGAAACAATTCATTTCTGAGTCTGCAGCATGGGGGATTCAAGATGTGTCTCTCTAACTCGGACTGGATGAGATCAGCGGCTTTGCTAATCAACTAGAAATATGACTGGATATGAAATCTTTACCTGTTTAAGAAAATTATGTAATATATTTCAAGCAAATTAATTCCATCTGGACCAGTTAGAGCACATAATCAGCTATGTTATGCAAATAGTTATCTTTGCGGTTGAAATCAATAACTTATTTTCTTCTGTAATAAAGAAAAAAAGGGAATAAGTTTTTATTAATTATGTACAAAATGAAATCTTTTCTTGCAGGGCTCTGGGCTTCATTTCATTATGAGGCCTTTCCTTGTGCCAGTTTCTGGGGCCCTGGGCAGGATGTCTCCAAGGCCACCTCGATCAGGGAGCAGGGCCAGGCCAACGTCGGTGGGGCATCCGTTCAGGATGGGACATGCCTGGCGACGTCTGCCAGCCCAGCCTTGGTCTTGCCTTTCCCTCCGGCGTAGCTCTGAGGAGACCCTTATTTATAAAGCTTGCTTGACCATGGCCAGTCAGTATCAGCTCCAGTTATAGAGGAAGTTAATGACAATATTGATTATGCCATAACCCATGTTAATAGTGAGTGTATTGCCTCTTAGCCATAGGGCGATATTTATGAGCTATTTTTACCCTTCTGAACATGGCTAAGTCCTGCAGGAAATCACTCTTCTTACGCTTTCTTCTGATCAAAAGGAACATATCTTTTGTGACCATCCCGGGAGTACAATGCAGAAATGGCAATCATGTAACACTTCGTTTCAACTGGGAATGTTTGCATCCATTTACACACTCGTGATGGGTCATTACCACCTTTGTTTTTTTCCTGAATGTGGAGGAAAAGTCCTTCTAGCCCGTGCTCAGCTGCCCAAGTGGCTGCATTGGGCACTTCTACCAGCCTGGTCGCATCCCAGCTGGTTTTTCTACAAGTTCTGAGTCGGTCTTTAAAGGGGTGTTTCTCCAGGGTGGGCTGTCATCAAAGCCAAGTGGATCTTCAGCGTGGATCGTACAGTCACAATCACACACACACGGAAATTCCTCTGCGCTTCTGTGGGGCGGCGGCAGGGTTATTTTTGGCCTCCTGCCATTCCGTTTACGAGGTACTTGTATTTGACAAACAGATCTCGTTTAGGCGCAGATAGCAGCTCTCTTCCCGCCTGGTCACCAGGAGCAAGACAGAGTCTGACCTGGGTGCCGTGTCTGTTAGCTTGGTGGAGAAGGGTCATTTCTCTCCAGCCTCTATGAAGGCCCCTTCCAAACACAGCCTGTCCTCCTCCTGGCAAGGAGATTCTGCAATAAAAATCTGGGGATATCGTTTGCATATTTTCAGAAAAACAGTCGTGTTCATGAAGGTCTCAGGGAGCAGGCCCTGGCTTTTGGGGGACCCAGGAGACCCATGTGGCTGGGAGGGCATGGGCTGCACTTGGTGGGGTAGGTGGGTGGTCTTCAAGTAGAGGAGTGGGCTTGTACTTGAGAAACCCAGTATTTCCCAGGAGCTGCTGAATTTGGGGTCTCTTTCTCCCTGGCCTTCTCAGGCTTAGCTCCTGGCTGGTTTTACTCCTCCCGGGAAGCAGGTGGGGTCTCCTGTCCCTTTGGCTCAGGAAACCATGGTAGGCAGATGCCTCGTTAACCACCCTTCCTCCACCCAGGCCTGCTTATGGATTCTTCTGACCACGTCTGCCAGGCGGCCTGCACTGGCGGTGGACAGCTGGGCCGCTTGGCATTTTACTGTGAATGGCGGTTTCCCAAGGCTGTAACTGCATGTGCTCATGAACGCCAAGGGACGTGTCTTTCTTCCCTGCCTTGCGCCTGAGGAGTGCCCTCCCCAGCGGCGTACAGCCCCTCTCCCAACCCTGCAAGCTGCCCTGCTGCCCTGGCTGGGGGAAAGAGGGGAAGGGGGTGAGCAGAGCAGGCCAGACCAGCAGC
Organism: Hystrix cristata; assembly: GCA_004026905.1. Lineage (NCBI taxonomy): Eukaryota > Metazoa > Chordata > Mammalia > Rodentia > Hystricidae > Hystrix > Hystrix cristata. The sequence goes on along the minus strand of PVJO010000965.1, from coordinate 43,864 downwards.
CGTGCTAGAGGGGAGTCCCCCACCCCAGACGGATGCTTTCATGGTAACGACGCACCCTGGGGAGGCGCCTTATTGCTCTGCACAGAAACAATCTCTGCAAAGAGAAATTAATTGTTTTGTTGCTGATGAAAAAGAAATGGAAGAAGCTATTTTTAAATGCTCTTTCTACTTGGGGGTGTTGGGAGGGCAGGTCACAGGTGTCTGTCTCAAGAACCCCTGCCCTGAGAGGGTGTGGCTGCCCTCGAGTGGGCGACTGCTGGCTGGGGCTGGCTGGAGGAGTGGGCTCTGTTGGGTTGAGGTCCAGGCAGGCAGCGTCAACCAGGGAAGAAAACCAAGTGCAAGCCCCAGCTCTACTTCCTACTAACTATGGTCCCCGTGCCTCAGTTTCCTGATCTGAGCAATGTTTTCTTGTGGGATGGTTGTGAACATTAAATGAGACACCACACGTTCAGCTTGTAACATAGTAGGTGCCCAGCAACTGACTAATAGTAGGAGCTGGCTGCACGGGAGAACTCAGAGCTGGTGACTCTGGACTTTCCGGTGGGAAGCTCTACCTCTGGTCCCTGACTGTACAATTGGTCCGTCCGGTGTATGAATTCTCAGTCCGTACGTCCTGAGACCCTGACCCGCCTCCATCACTGACCTCGTAGACCCCTCTGTCCTTTGCTGCAGTCGGCTGGCCTTGTCTTCCCTCTTCGCCATGTTCTGCTTTACCTTTAGCTGAGCTGCTGCAGGTGACCACTGGACTTCCTGCCACACCAAGCACCACCCAGAACCCACTTCTGGGGCTGCCCCGCGAACACCAGACCTGCGCTCACAGATGCGTCCTCATGGAGCCTGATGGTGTGTTTACTATTTTCAGAGTGTCTGGGACATAACAACTTCCACCAGAGGGATTTTAACTCTCACTCTGGCTAAACGTGGTGAAATTAACACGGGCGGGGGTGGCTGGGACTCTGACTTCTGTAAGATGCATCTGGCCAGAGATGTGGCTCCTGTGTCACCTGGTCCCCAACGTTAACACGTATGGGGGCTGAGAGTCCAGGGACAAGGCTGTCAAGGACTCCATCAGGCCCAGAGACTGTGCAGCCACACAGAGCCCTGTGCTCGGAGGGCCGAGCTTGATGCAGCGTTCGGCTCCTGTCATATTGAGATGCTCCGTAATTTAATTTTTCAGCTGCAGTTTGGTAAGTGACACCCCTGTGGGACGCCGGAGCCATGGGGCCTCGGAGAAGGTACAACACACGTGTCTGCCTTTCCTTGCCACCGCACCAGCAGTGGCCCATGAGTGCAGAATTCCGGTGGACACATCGTGCCTGCGCATGGGCATTCGGCAAGGCTTGTGGCGAGTGCAGGGTGAGGTTTCCCTCTCCATCTCAGCCGGAAGCTGACAGCCCTCCAGGAGGCACTGCTTTGCTTTTGAACCAGAACTCTGAACAGGAAGAAGGCTGCTCAATGGCCAAAGACCCTATCACATCCTTTCCTATCAGTGCTACTTTCCTACAGTAGCCAACCCCTCACACTGAAGGCCACGGTGTGCAAGGGAGGGAAAGGTAAAACACCTCACCGTGCCAAGAGGAAGGCAGACGGCATGGGTAGAAGGTGCTTATATTGAGGGGTGAAATAAAAGCCGCTGAGTTAGTTCCGGTTAGTTCTGTACTAACCCCCCTGTTAGTTCCAAATGAAATGTAGATGCTACGACAGAAACTGTGTAATTTTGGCAACTCTGCACATGAATTAAATCTTTGCATATATGTATTTGAATCAGGCATGGCACAGTATAAAGAGGAACAGTAAAATTCATGCTAATAATGTAAAGTTTTTATTTTCCTTTACTCAGAATGATATTAAATAGCAATTCAAAAACACCATGACAAATCAAGAGAAAGACAGTGGAATAAAGAAACATGTTTTATATTTCAGCACCTCCAGCGACATAATTTCTCTGCTTTATGAGCCAGGGACCCACATTCGCTCTTCAGTGGGTCTTGCCCGGCAGCTGTCCCTGTGTGTGGGACCCCAGTGGGACTGGTAAAAGTGTGACTCTGCAACAACCTTGTGAGACAAGAAGGACACAAGTAGAATAAAGATAAAAGCAGCAATAGCTTGTCTCTGTGTTTACGACGAGTTAGGCTCCCTCCTAGTGAGTGTCCATGAGTATTTTCAGTTCATCTTGAAACCCCCCTTTGCACTCAACGGGCAGAATTCATATTCAGAGCCCAGCCAGAGCCAGTGTTCTTGGGCTGCTTGTTACTTTGCTGCCCTCATTTTGCCCGTTTAATGAGATGGGGAAACTGAGGCTCAGAAGAAAGCCCAGAGTGGGACATACAGCCGTAGGCCCAGGACTCGGTCTCCAACTCACATCGCGCACACTTCTGCTTCTGCCCTGAGCCGGGTGGCCCTGCTTGTGCTGTGGGCTCTCCTTCCTCCCGCCAGGCACACCTTCTGTCACTGTGAGCTCTGGATTGCACACTGATAACCCAGAGATAACTTTGTTCCTTATCCCTTTTCGGGTGATGACTTGGGACCTCAAATAGCTGTGCCCGTCCCCTTGTTGGTGCCTTCACACACACAATGACACGCTGACACACAATGCACAAGGGGAGCAGCATATGGACCCTTGTACACAGGTGGGCACAGACACACACATACACTAAAGTATGCACAGATGAGCGTGGACCTGTACAAACGCCAACACTACTCAGAGGTACAACATACACAGGCGGACACATGCACACACACACGTGCGTGTGTACGCTGCTCAGACACAAGGGCGCAGGCCTGTGGGCAGACCTGTGTGCAGAGATAGCCACAGGCATGTGCTGAGGGGATACACAGGCTCACACACATGTGCACACACATGTGAATGCAGAGGCAGCCAGACGTGCTTGTGAACACACAGAACAGATCAAGGTCCCTCTCGACCTTGTCAGAAGTCCCACTAAGTCCCACTCACACACTGCACCTGCAGGTGCTGGTGTGTGCCCACCATGTTCCATGACAAAGCCAGGAGGCTGAGGGGGTCTTTGCTCCAAAAGCACACCCTTGCAGGACAGAGGGAACTGAGGCAGGAGACACAGTTGTGTGGCAGGAAACCACCTGGGGGCCATGTGGACCTGTACAAGTCAGGGTGGCCTATTGGTGGGCAAATGTTTGTTCTGTATTTAAGATAACTACACACTGGAAATCACAAATAACAAATGATTGTATGTATGCCACGTGTGATTTTGTCCCCTGTGGTCCTTTAGGGGGCACCTCGCTGAGTGGGAAAGGGCGCTCCTCGCTGCAAAATGATGGCAGACACGAGCTCTTCGCAAATGCAAGACAGAAAGGAGAGATCAGGGGCTTGAGGTCCCCAGGGAGCCTTGATCAGTGCACAGTGAGGCTCAGGGGGCGCTGCTCCTGATTCCTCCTTCCTTTTTCCCTGTGTCATGGTGATTCACCTGCCTGGAGCAGATAAATTCAGGAACTCATATTACAACGTCTGAGAGTGGTCAGCATCCTTGCTTAACCCTTCTGTAGGTTCCATGCTTACCCCTATCACCCAGACGAAGAAACTGAGTCTCTAGCCTGAGGTCTTGTTGAGGGAGGGCAAGTGGTTGCTTCCATTCCAGGGCCATCTGGCTTCCAGGCCCACCTCTCAGCCACCTGGGCTCCTCTGGGAGTTTGGAGGCATCATTTGAGCTCCTACCTACAGAAACAGCTTTCGCGCTGCTTCCACGTTTGAAAGGGAGTCCAGGGGACCTGGGGAAGGCTGTATGGGAGGCAGGTGCTCTGCAGTCATCGGGGCTGAGCGGGCTCAGACATATCTCCCAGTGAACAGTGAGAACAAAAGCATCCACCTTGAGATGGTTTGGGATGCTC
>PVJO010000965.1:0-35000 GCA_004026905.1 Hystrix cristata | reverse complement strand
GTCTTTCCCTTTAGGCCAGTGGTTCCCAAGTGGGGCAGGATGTGTCCCTCTACCCCCAAGGACATTAAGCTGTCTGAAGACGTATTTGGTTGTTATAGCTGGGGTGCTCCCAGCATCTATGGTAGAGGCCAGGGAGGTTGTTAGACATCTCAAAATACACAAAACAAACCCATATGATAATCATCTAGTTTAAAGTGTCATTGAAACCAGAGCTGAGGAACTCTGGATATGACAGAATGACCAGCGTGTGCCACACAGTTCCTACCCATGATGGATTCTCCAGCATCAGGACCCAGCCCACCTTCATCTATTCCATAGCAAGTGGAGACCAAATAACTGTTTCGTGGATGAATAGAGGTTCAGAGGGTGCCAGGTATTGGCAGGGCTCTGACTGGGTCAGAAGCTGCCTTGAGATTTCCTGGAAGGGACCTGCTGGTCTCTCTTGAGCTTAGTTTGCCTCTCTGTTCTCTGCCCAAATAATGACTACCTCCCTGCCCGGCAACCTCTGTTAGCTGGAGGACAGCTGCAGGGTTCCCAACCTGGGCTTGGCCCGCCTGGAGTATGTGAACAAACTGTGCAAAAACACCTGCCCAGATGCTCTTTCTGGGCTGGGGCTGCTCATCCTACAGGTGATATCTGGAGAGGCTTGGGCCTGCGGATCGCATTGAGGACTGCAGCCTGGAGTCTGCCCCCTCCTTCCCTGTCTCCTGGGCCGGTTTGCAGTGAGCGGGAGGAATGTGATTACTTCTCCTGTGCCCTAAACTATTTTTTTTTCCTGTGCCTTAAACTTGAGCCTTGTATCTTAGTAGGGATGCTCAAGAGGCTTCCACACAGCTGCTGAGATTTTCCCAGGATCCCCCCACCTCTCACCCCGACCCTGAACAGAGGAACCAAGGAACAAAGGAAGCTCAGCTTTGGAACAGGAACATGCTTTTTTTTTTTTGCAAGCCCTGCAGGACCCAGAGAAGAGTCTTACATCACCCTTAAGCCAAAGCAGGATCAGTTTCTGGCCTGTCTCTGTCCCAGGGTGGCTTGAGGCTGATGGCTACTTGGCAGGGCCAGAGTCCCCGGAAGTAGAATCTGTGGGGGAAGAGGAAGAGGGAGAGATCACTGCTGTGGTTTGAAGGTGTCGTCTCCAAAATGCATGTGTTGGAAACTCAATCCCAAATGCATGGTGGGGTGGGAGGTGGGGGCTTTGGGGAGACGTTCAGGTCACGAAGTCTCCACTTTCACAAATGGGTTAACGCCATCATGAAAGGAGTCGCCAAGAGGAGTTTGCTCTGTTTTTTGCTCTCCTACTTTGTACTGCATACAGACCCAGTGTTCCTCTTCCATGGAGGATCAGAATTCAAGGCATCATCTTGGAAACGAAGAGGCGCACTCACAAGGCACCAAACCTGACAGCACCTCGACCTTGGGCTTCCCAGCCTCCAGAACGGTGAGAAATAAAGTTCTATTCTTTCTAGTTACCCTGTCTCAGTATTCTGAGGGCAGCGCATACAACAGAGATGATGGCATTGCCCCTGCTTCGGGGTCCTGGGGAGGGAGTCCACTGGGCCTACAGGGAGGGATGTGGGCAGGAGGAGAAGGAACCATATGCACCATAGGTCTGTTCACCTCCTGGCTTCGTCAACGGGCAGTTTCCTGGAGGTGCCACCTCTGCAGGGAGGCCACTTTTAGAGAGGGCGAGGGCAGTACTGGGACCCCAGACTGAGCATCTGAAGATGAGGCCTTGAGTCCCACCCTGCAGTGAGGCCTCTGAGATTCAGCGACTCAAGATCCTCTCTTTACTACTGACAGGTGCAGCCTTCTGCCGGCATGTCTCCTGGCCAGGGTCTGGGGAGTGGGAGAAGATGGGCTATCAGGATGTGGCTGCTGAACACTGAGGGAACCTTCTGAGATGGGGCAGGAGCTCCCCACAGCCCTCCCTCCTGAGAGGCCCTGGGAGTCCCCAGGGAGAGCCCACTGGCTGGGCTCAGCAAACGGCTCCTAATTTACTTCCCTTAACTGCCCTGAAGGCCTCGAGCAACAGTTAAAAATCACATTACCGCCTTTTATTGTCTCTAATTTTTACCCAAACGGTTTCTGCTGCGCCAGCTAAACAGCTCTCTCCATTCACATCGCACATCCGGGGTCCCTGCCAGTTGCTGGCAGGTCTGAGTTCCTGCAGGGTCTGGAGAGATCAACCCTCAAATGCTCTTCTGCCCCATTTGCAGTGGGGCGCTTTTCCTCTCTCTCTGCAGTGAGTAGGGGCATAGGGGCCCCAAGTCTTACTCCTGGGAGGGAGGTCTGCATCCACCTGGCACCTGTGTGCTGTTTAAGGGGCGGGGTGGTGGACAGGGTAGGTCTGCCCATACTTCTCTCACCCTCCTTTGACCCTTCAGCTCTCTGAGTCTGAGTGCTGCCCTGAGTAAGGGAATGTGGCTCTTCAAGCCATGTGACATGCAGTAAACCAGACCTCTTTGGTTGTGAGAGACAGAAACCCAACTGAAACTGAATGCACAAAAGAGGAGCCAGGAATGGTGGTGCACACCTGTAATCCATTCTGGGAGGCTGAGGCAGGAGGATTGTGAATTTGAGCCCAACCTGGGCAACTTAGATACTTAGTGAAATCCTGTTTCAAAATAAGAAGTTAAAAAAAAAAAGAAAAAGACCAGATGTAGCTCAGTGTGAAGGCCCTCAGCTTCTTTCTGGGCAGCAAAGACAGATCTGCACACTTCAGACTCCAAGTTGGCAGTCTCAGCAGAAAAGCTGCTTCCATAGACTCCAAGAATGACCCTATCATCTCTCCGGGCAGGCTCAGGTCACAGCATTGCTGAGCCCCTAACGAGGCACAGGACAACAATCAGGCTGATGGGCCCGGTCCAGGCCCCACGTCCTCATTGTAGCGGACAGTGCACTGAGGAAGGGGGCCAGGCTTAGCATGTGGCTGGAGGATGTGGAAAGGAGTGACTTCCTAATGGGACAAACCAGGAGCCGTGACCATAGTGGGAACAAATTTCAGCCACTGGCCTGGGTCAGATCCCTTCACTCCTTCCTCCTTAGCCCCTTCTCTTGATCACAGGCTGAGTGACAGGGCTGACTCTGCAAAGGCACCTGGACAATGCCTCTGTGACCGGCCATTGATTTTCTCCCTGGTGGCTGCAGCCGGGACAGTGCTTGTCTGGTGTCAGGCACCATGCCCTCCTCCCTGTCTGCAGCTTCACCTCCCCTTGAGCAGGGCCCAAAGCTGCCACACACTGCTCCACACTGTCCAGGAGGTCACCAGCCCCGTCCACTCAGGACCTTCCCAGACTCCCGCCAAGGGGCAGGAGAGGCCTTGTCCCTGGTCTGATCCCGGGGGAGGGTCTGTGTGTGAGGAGGGGGCTCCGGTACTAACAGTGGGCCGGGTGGCTGCCAGGGCTCCTGTTTACCTGCTTCTCCGTTACCTGCTTGACCACTGAGACAGAGTGAAAGCTATCAGCACAAGGTCACGATTTCCCCTCATCACAGGTGAGGAAGCAAAGGCCCAGAGAGGTTAAGGAATTCACCAGGGCCACCAGCAGGCACTGACTGGTGCGGACTGGGGCTGCACAGAGCCTGAGTTTATCTGTCTCCCCGTGTGGGGGGTGTCTCTGAGACTCCTGCTGTGAATGTGGCCCCTCTCATCTCTGGGCTCATTCCTCCGGAGACCTCAGGACACACCCATTCAGCTGGGTGCGCTCTGCCACACCAGCCTTTGCATCCGGGCGGCCAGGGGTGGTTGGAGAAAGCCAATCCCGGAAGGAAGAGCTGCCCTCAGCACCCAGACGCTGGGGCTGGGATGGCGGCACAGGCTTGGGGCATCCCACTCTGGTGGGTTGGAGACAGCTCGCTCGCAGCCTGCCAAAGCCCCTCTTCTTCTGGGAAGAGCCAGCGTGAGCAGCGATAACCATCACTTAATTATCGAAGGAATTCTATGCTTCATAAATTGTTTTCTTTCTGAGAGGAAAAGGAAAGATTCTGAAAATAGGGTTTTGGGTGTGTTTCAGGAGAACAGGATGGGGCGCGCTTGTCTCTCTCATTCTTAACCAGTCCAGTGTCATCCGGCTCCGGCTCTCCCAGGTCGCCATGGCAATGGGTTTTTGGACCCAGGCACCCATCTCCAGGCTCTCTGTGGCGCAGCCCCACCGGCTGTTCTCTTCTTTCTTTGTCATTCTTACTATTAATGACCCTACACTCTGACCCAGCAAGGGGTGGAGGTGTCTTTGATTTTTTTTTTCTTTTGGGTGAGGTGACTAAACCTCTTAAGGGCTGGTGTTTCCAAACAGTGCTACCCTGAAGATAGAGGGTGATGTTACTAACTCCTGTTCACAGGTTAGGTAGCTAAAAATCCTAGAGTCTATAGCAGCAATCCTCAAGCTTTTTAGCAACAGGAACCCATTTTGTGGAAGACAGAATTTTCCATGGTGGGGATGAGGGATGGATGGTTTCAGGATGATTCGAAGGACTGCACAACCTAGGTTCCTCACATGCGCAGCTCAAGTTGGGTTTGCGCTCCTGTGAGAACCTGATGCTGCTGCTGATCTGATAGGAGGCGGAGCTCAGGCAGTGACACTTGGACGAGGAGCAGCTGTAAATACCAATGAAGCTTTGCTTGCTTGCCTGCTGCTCATCTGTGCAACCCGATTCTTAGCAGGTTGGGGACCCCTGGTCTATAGCATCTGTGCCAAGTTCCCAGGCAGTCAGGGGCAGGGTGGCATTCGGACTCCTGGCAGCTGGCTCCTGGGTTCCTGGAAGCAGGAACCTCCACCCACACAGACCAGGCCTCCAGGCCTCAGGTGCCCTCAGCACACTCCGAGTCAACAAAGACTTCCTCCCCCTTTTCCCTGGCATGGCTTACTGGGGTATGATTTATCTGTCACCCAGCGCCAACCCAGGGAGCTGGCCACCCTGTCAGATGCCATTGGCCAGATGCCTTTCTTTCTCCAAGAGAGATGACTTGCCTGAGCTCTGGCAGCCAAATCTGGGGCACGCTGTCTAGGATCGGGACTCCGTGCTAGTGGCACCTTTGAAATGACAGCCCAGGGCCATTACTCCTTTCCTGTGAGAGCTGCTTCCAGGTCAACATCCTCAGCCTACATCTCCATCCATTCACTGATGTTGTCAACTTCACTGGCCAGGACGGTATAAACTAGAGAGTCATGTGATGACCACTCCTCCCTCCTTGTTTCCCTCCCTTCTCTTTCCTTCTTCAGTATTATGCTCATGACTGCCAAATTAAAATGCAGGTTTGCATCACATACTCAATTGCTATCTCTTTGTCCATCCGCCCATCCATCATCTTTCCATTTTTTTTCATTTAATGAACATACATTTCAAACTCTGCCCCCATGATAGCAAAGATCTTTTCATTCCTTGAGTTTGAGTGTAGATGCCCTGTCCCCAGCCCTTCCTCTACTGCTCACTCTCACGTGTCACTAGGCATTCAGGAGTGAGGTAGCCTTCTTTCTCAAGTGCAGCGATGACAGAACTTTCCCTCTCTCTGTCACGGTGGCTGACTGCTTCTGAGCTGTCATTCTCTGGATACGTGTGGCCCTGTCTTTGAACTTAAGCAAATTTACAGGCCCCCAGAAGAATTGGTTTGTCTGAAGAGAACAACCAAGGACAGAAAATTGAGCCTCATCCTTGAGTTGTATGCAGATTTCTCACTGAAACACAAATCCTTCATTTCAAAAGGTCAGCTGGAATGGTACTTAAAAAAGAATTGCAGCTGGCTTCGAATAGGACACTGGAAACAAAAAAGTCCCGTCCAAGAATACTCTTTGGCCCTGTGCCCACAGCTTCTTCTGATTGAATCGGCTACATTATCATTCTCTTCCAGCTCCTGCCGCTCAGGCTTGTGTGTCTGCAGATAGCCGGTCATTTGGATAGGTGGGCAGGCTGGTGGGCAGGCTGACGGGCAGGTGGCCTCTCTACCTAAGCAGACCTTCCCTGAGGTGTGGGCACTGCAGTAGGCGGTCAGTGGCTTGTCTTCAGCCTCACTCATGTTCTCAACCAGCCTGACACCAGCCTGGCTGTTCTTGACAGCCTCGTGGCCAAGCCCTGGCCAGAAACAAGTGTCTCTCCTCTCCACACCGTGTTCTGCTTGCACAGAGCCCACAGGCCTGAGCAAAGGCCCTCTCTATTTTTCTAAGGCCACCCCACATGCTAGTTCCTTCCGATCCCCGAATCCTTTTGGTTATGTCCCCAAGGCCTTCTGAGGATCACACAGCACTTGTCCCTGTCCAGCCATCAGTGGCGACGGCAGAGACAGAGGCTCCCCAGAATATTCACGTGCTTATTTACTGATCTACACCCACCTTGTTCCAGAACACTTTAATGTGGATGACAAAAATATGTACAGTACAATAGTATTAAAATAGAAAAGAGATCAAGGTGAAGGCAAAATAAGTTACAAATAGTGCACTGAGTCCAGAGAGAAAGTCAAAGTGGGAACTTGTACTTGTAGAAGGTCATGGGAGGTTGGAGGGGGGCTCCATTAAGTAAACCCAATGGACAAATGTCAGAATTTTCTATAAAATAGTAAAAACTGACTCATACTACAAACATACACTGTTTTGTTTCACCAAAGGATTTTGTGAGAAGTATTTTTAAAGGAATCCTCCTTTGATGCATTCGAAATAAGATATGGTTTATAACAACTCCATTTACACAGAACTTGTAAGAAGCAGCTGTGTAAAGAGCTGTTGGTTGGTGTCCACTTCTGGGACTCTTTTACTTCTGTCCCTTGGAGGTGTCCCTGAGTAGGTGGTGTCACCTGGACAACAGTTTTACTTCTCTGTGGTTTTCCCTAAACCAGTCGATGAGTCAATATTGCTGAGCACCTTCCAAGTGTCCTGATCCTCTGGAGGTGCCCAGCCAGGCCAGGGGCAGAGATTGGCGCACCTCTGGGGGTGGGAACATCCCACGGAGCTGGGCTTGGCCATCTTTTGCTGGTTTATTATTTGCCCATTTATCTCTTAGAGAGTCTTTCCTCTGTTTTTAAAATTAATTGGAAAGGTCTCTTTATATAGTGAGGATAACATCTGACATTTGTCACCAATTTATCTTATAGATATTTGCTTATTTTGTGGTTTTAATTTTGTTGCTAGACTTTTAAAATTAATTTTATTGTAGAACTCTCCTGTGTCAGGTCTGATCTAAGTTCTGGGCTAAAATGAAGTTCAGAACGCAAACACAACCCTTGGTAGGTGACAAAGGGCAAAGTCATCACTGTTTTAAGTGTCCCGAGGAGGTAAATGAAGCCACCAGAGACCATGGGGGGTGCTCAGAAGGAGGTGAGGGCCTTATCCAGGTGACAGTGGGCACAGGAGAGGAGTGGGTACAGGCTGAGGGCAGACAGCAAGGTCCAAAGTGGCTGCAGTGTGGCAAGAGGCAGGAAAGGGGCCAGCAGGCGCTACACCATCTGCTAAGGGTTGAAGGCGTGTTTGCGTTGGTGGAGGTTGAGCTCATGAGATGAAGTGAGGATCTAGGACATCCAGGAACAGGAAAAAGTGTGCCACCCAGCTGGGGGCGTGGTCAAGTGTGAAGGTGGGGCGGGTGTGGGAAGAGGGGATCACACCTCGGGGGGTGTGTCTGAGCTTCAAGGGCATGTCCTAATGCGCAGGTTAAAGGTTTGGCCTTTCAGATTTCAGCTCTGGAGCGAGGAGGCCGAGATCCCTGCAGTCTTTTTTTTTTTTTAATTTTATTTTAATGGTACATTTTAGATGTACTGAGTGATAACATTCATCATAGCGGATTTGTACCTGTACATGATATATCTTCTTGCTTTTTTTCCCAGTCCCCTCCCCTCCTTTCACCCTCCCTTCCCTTCTTATTTACAAAAGCTTTGTTTCCATTTGTTCCTTCCATTTCTTATTTCCCTTGTCCCTTGGTGTCCAAATGGGAAAGGGAACAAGGGAGGGGGAAGGGGAAAGGAACAGAGGGATCCCTGCAGTCTTAGCCGGGAGCAGGAATCCAGGGGAATGAACAGCAGGTTGTGGAGGCTCAGGCCTGTAATTCCAGCACTCTGGAAGGCCGAGGCAGTAGAATAGCAGGTTTGAGCCAAGCTTGTGCAATTTACTTATCGAGATCTTGTTAAAAAAATAAAAATAAAAAAGACGGGGGAATGGAGAATGCGACCTTTCCCTGGTGATCTGCACTGGTGGCTTCTGGGGCCTGCCTGACCTGACAAGATGGTGAGCCTAACCTAGGAGGTGCTGGCACTTCCGGAATCTGCAGGCTTGACTGTTCTTGTGGGGCCCTGGGCGGCGGCCCCTGATCAGCCAGACGCTGGCCCGGTGTCCCCAGCAGAGCTCTGCCCCGCGATTCGGGGGCCCGCATCTCTGACCCTTTCCCACAGTCTGTGATTGTGACGAGGATTCTCCTTGGATACAGGAAGGAAAACCAAAGCGCCCCCTGTCAGCATCCCTGCTGATATGGACGGTGTGCTCGCTCCAGCTGGGCCACACTCTCTGGGTCCCCATCCGGGGCCCTCTGCGCGGGCTCAATCCAGAAGGTGTGCTTTTCTGATTTCCAACAGGCATGCCGCTTAACTGATCTCTTCTCACGCCCTCCCTCCTCCTAGCCTCTCTCTCCTCCTCTTTCTCCCTATCTTGGAGTGACGTCAAAAAATCTCAGAATAGGGCAACAGGCCTCTAACAAGAGGAGAGAGAATTAAGCCAAATTAATTACTACAAAAATAAGAGGAATTAGGCATGATTTAAGCAGGTAACAGAAAAGAACTGAGCTGGGTTTTTCCCCCTCCCGGAAGGAGGCCACATCAGCTGTATTTTTTTGCCAACTAGAAGGGCAACATGGCTGCCCTGGTTGAAAACAGCCCTCCTTCCTCGTTTAGCACCTTCTCCTGGACCGGGATTGCGGGTTTGCAAGCCGCTGACCATGGTTGAATTTTATCATTATTAAGGTTCAGTGCTAACCTCCTCCCCTTATTTCCTTCCCATTTAAAGTTTCAGGGATAATAAATTCTTTTGATTTAGCAATTACAGGAGCACAGAATTAGTCAAACGCGGGCGTTGAGAACAAAGTAGAATGGGGACCCGGTGAGTTTTTGCAGAGATGCCACAAATACTTACAGGCTTGCTGCTGAAAGATCTGGGGGAAATGGTGCTTTGTTAAATCTGAAATTGGATGGGTTTTAATTTAAGAGCATAGCTCCAGCCCTTACCTCTCTCTCTAAGCAGAAAAATAGTTATGTTTGTGGGTGACATATTCCTGAAGTCAATTGTGCTAAACCACTGTGCCAAAATACATTATATTGACTTGTGGGGGGCTGTGTTTTTCCAACTACGACACTGAGTTGGCTAGTCATAAAAATAAATAAGAATTGGATATCATTTCATTCATTTTTTGTATTGTATTTGCAAAATGCATAAGAATATAATACAATGTGTTGCAATATAGTTTTAGAAAACACAATGATAAAATTAATCCTGGATACAGAATGATGTATGTGGGTGGATTAAAGCAGAGAACAAGGAGGAGCAGGGTGCTTTGAGGTGCTGCCAGGTCAGGTGCTGGCTTGATGTCTGTCTTCTGTGGGCCGGTAGAGGCCAGAACACAGCTGTGACATCCCCTGACCAGGGGAAGGGGCTCTCTCAGGGCCACCAGAGGAGCCAGCCCCCCCATACAAATTGTGTGCAGTGGCCAGAGCACTTCCTGGAATTTTCTACCACTGCTGCTTGGGGACCGGCTTGAGGCTTGGTCTCCAAAGGGCTGGACCTTGTTGGGAAAGAGGTGACAAAATGTCCTTGCCCACTGGGATGGGTGAGGGGAAGGGGAGGGGGTTTGAGCCAAGCAGGATGAGTGCTTGTTTGCTGCTGATTTACTTTATGTGGCAGCTCTGAGCTGGAATGGCCACAGTGAGATGTAGACACATCATCCTTGGATTTACCGAAAGTTACTCAGCAGACATACTGGGCCATTCACCAGGCAGTTTGTGCACTTGGGCCTGCAGGGGCGGGGAGCACCCCAGTTCTCCCTGGGAGCTCCAGGGTGGAGGCCCCAGGACCAAGCCCTGCATGTTCCTTGGAGAATACTTGTCTCATCTTGTAATCTAGGGAGGGGGCAGGGACAGGCCCCAGACTAACACTGTGTCCTCTGGTTCTGGCATCTGTCTGTTACCCTTCCCAGCTCCCAGTGCAGGCACACACATGTGAATATGCACACACACTCAGACACAGACACAAATGAAGACACGTGCTAGAGATGTACACATGGAGATGCAAATACATCTGCATGTGGATTTACAGGCTTATATGTATAGAGGCATGCAGATGGATGTGCACATGTGCACACACATGGAGGCAGAAACACACAGCCCAGTCCATCCTATTTCTAGGGCGTCTCCTGGGTGAGACATCCTCTCCTTTCCCCTCCATAGCAACCAGGATCCCAGTTCGTTCTCCTACTTCCAGGACATACCCTGGTCCCAGCACCTCAGCATCCCCAGCTTCCCCTGTCCTCTGATGCATACACTGTAGCAGGCAGAAGGCCCTCCTGGTTCAGGCCCCTTGGTAGGGCCCCTTGCTCAGGTGATGAATCTCCCATTTCAGTTCACCGTGGCCCCTGAAACCTGCCTGGTATGGCTCCCACCTCCAGCCCTCTTTCCTACCTACTTCTTGGTCCCTGTGCACCTAAGAGCTGCACAGGTCTCTGTGGCTGCCCAGGGCCCTGTCCTTGCCTCCTTGTTAGTGTCCACCCAGCGCCCAGGTCAGGTGCTGCTCTCTCCAGGTCCCTGCTGCAGTGGCCACCTCCCTTCCTTCTGAGCAGATGAGTTGTATAGTCACCTGTGTGACTATAGGATCATGTCTGTCCCTCTTCCCAAACTCTTGGCTCAAGGGGCCCATCCGGTTCCCTCTCTGCTGTCTGCACATGCCCTCAGGTGTTCTCTTGAAGGCTGAATAAGAAATGCCCACTGAGGGCCGTGATACCCACAGCACCTCCCTATCCCACCTGGAGAGCTTCTCATTTTTCTCAGTGGGGGCTGCTGAGCCCTGGGAAGTCGCCTGCTCCTGACAGTGACCTAGGCAAGGACCCCAGTGACCTCATTCTTAGCTGGCCTCACAGGTCCCTCTACTCTACCCCTGGCAGGCTTGCTGGCAGCCTCCCAGGATCTTCCAGAAAAACTTGAAGGAAGTTCCCTCTACCCTCACGTATCAGATAGACCCCTCTGCCAATGAAGAAATGTTTAGAACTTACCGGGGGCAAAGGCAGGGGAGACACTGGGGGACAAGGGCTCGTGTGTGAGTGTGTGGTACAGGTGGGGGATGTGCCTCTTACTCTGTGACCACCCCCCAGCAGGAGGCTGCGAGAACCAGGATAGAGGTGGGGCTGTGTTTTCTGGAACTTGGGGACCTGAGTGACCCTGGGGGTCAGGAATGGTGGAGAATGAGGGGTAGTGGGCAGGGGTGCAGCCCTTCTACAGCTCTTGTGCTCAAGCCCCAGCAGGAAGAGCCTGCAGGTTCTTGGGTGTGTATTTGGGGCAGGGGGAGATGAAGGAAGGAAGAGTGGCTGACCCAGAGACCACAGAGCGTCTCGGGTGGGGGCGGGGCCAGGAGAGGCACCAGGCTGCACAGCATCTTGTCGCCCGTCAGCTGATTGTCCCTCGACCACCTGTGCCACAGTGCAGGATGGTGGCCTGTGCAGCAGACAGAGGAGAGGCAGGGGTAGAAACTACCTCAGACACCAGCCTGGGAGGTGCTGGCCTGTCTTGGCTGAAGCAGCGCCTACCTCAGTTCCTTGCAGCACCCTTGGAGCGACTTTGGTGGCCTCAGAATGGGGACAGTGTGTGGAGGTCTTCGCATGCTCTCCAGCCTGGGGCCTTAGCCTGGGTAGCGCTTTGAGCCCAGTCCTGCAGCAACCTTCCCTGGACCAGGTCCCAACTGGCCTACCCCGCGGCTTTTCAGACCCGGTTCTCAGTTTGGCAATATTGCCTTGTTATCAGGCCATCAGCTGACAAAACTGTGGCCATTTTAAGAGTAGAGTCTCCAGGGACTCGTCCAGCTTAGCACCAGGCTAGCTTACCCCAGGCGCCCATTAGGCACCATGGATGCTGCTGATGAATATGAGAAAGGTGTGTGTGTTAGTGTGAGTGTGATCATGTGCACACATATGTAAGTGAGCGTGTAAGTGTGTGTATTTCTGTGCCTGTGTGCAGGCGAGAGTGTGCATGTATGGCTATGGTGTGTGTTCTGTGCACATGCATGTGTGTAAATATTATGTGTGTGTGCACTGTGAATGTGCACATGCGTGCAAGAGGTGATCAAAAGATATGGTGAATGTTTACGTTTAAAAACTTATTACAGTGAAGGAATTGACAAGAAAGATGGGACAAATGAATTCAAAGCCAGGGAAAGTGTTCTGAGGGGAATTAATGGCCATGTATCTTTTACTGTAATAAAAATTTAAACTTAAACATTAACTGTATTTATTGATTGTCCCTCTTTAATCCACCATTTGCAGCAATTTCTGTCAAGTAAAAACATTACAGTGTGTCCTCATCCATCTTATTTACCAGATCTGGCACCATGTGACATCTGGCTCTTCCCCAAAGTCAAAATGACCATGAAAGGTAATTTTTTTTTTAATTAAAGGTAAATGTTTTGAATAAACTCAGGACAGTGAGACAGCTATGACAATTTGACTAAAGACACTGAGGAAAGAAGACTCCAGAGCTGCTTCAGAGAGTGGCAAGAACAATGGGCTAAGTGTTCCAAGTGAAGAGGACTATTTTGAGAGGGAGTAATAGCTAAGTGCCCTTTACTGTAATACATTTTTGAACATAAACATTTCCCTTACTTTTGTATCACACTTTGTATGTGTTATAGACTGAATGTGTCCCTCCAGATTACTCTGTTGAAGCCCCCAATCCCTGATATGATGGCGTATGCAGGTGGAGCATTGGCAGAAGATTAAGTTTACATGAGGTCACGTGGGTAGAGCCAGGATGGTGGGATCAGAGCCCTTTAAGAAAAGGAAGGGACATTAGGGCTCACTTGCTTTCTCTGCCATGTGAGCCCATGGTGAGAACATACCCATCTGCGGCCCAGAAGCAGTCCATCAGATACTGAATCTTCTAGTGCCTTCATCTTGGGCATCCAGCTTCTAGAACTGTTAGAAGCAAGAGTCTTTGAGTCCTTGTCTATGGTGCTTTGTGATAGCAGCCCGAGCACATGCCGAATGTGTGTGCATGTGTGTGTGTGTGTGTGTGTGCGTGCATGTGTGTGTCGCTTTGTATTGATATTTCCCCAGATCCTGGATGCTGTGGATGGATCTTCCTGGGGTAGTGAGGCTGAGTCCCCCTAGTCCAGGGGGCCCCTACTTACTGTCTCTGCACACTGTCCCCTGCAGGTTCCCAGGCATGTGCCCAGCAATGCCTACGGGGTTTTCCCTTTTCAGAGCTCTAGATTCAAGCCAGCACATTCCTACCAGGCCCCTACTGTGCCCCCTGGGGGTGGGGGGGCGGGGAGAGGATGCTCCTGGTGGGCGGGGCCTGTAGTATCCATCACCGGGGTCCAGGTGTGTCTAGGGAACTGTTGAACCAGGTGAACTTTTTTCACGTGCAGTGGTATGTGAGTTGACAGCTGTGTTCCCACTGCCCCGCCAGCTGCAGGAGTCTGGGTGCCAGGCCCTGGACGAAAGCAGGACCCGGGTTCCCAGCCTGCTCGCAGGCACCCCCAAGACAGGACTGATGGTGCTTCCGTGGAGGCAGAAGGGCCATTCTAAGCCCAGTCTGCAGCCTAGATTGGCCTGAGTAATTTGAGGGAGCAAAAATATTAGGGACTTTGTGCATATCTTCGTGGGCTCCAAGGACAGAGCTGTGGGGCCCCTCTGGAGCACCTCCACCACTTTGCCTTGAGCTCCGGGCCCTGGGCAGCTAGATGTTATCAGTGTATTAGTGACAGGATGCTTGGTAGTGGGTGGCAGTGCTTGGAAGAGGAGATGCTGCCTGTGGTGTGTGAGCAGAAGGGAGACTGCTGGGGTAAGGAGTGGGCACAGCAGGCTGGGTGGACCGGAGAACTTTGGAGACTGGCTCCAGTGGCCCCAGGTTTAGGGTTTAGGTGGGAGGCACCGCGGGGCATGACAGCCTGCATTCTCGGGAGGGAACATGTGTGGCCACCGGACGTGACCCTCACAAACACGGGGGCCTCTGGAAACCAGGCTTCGGGGGGTAAGCTGGCTGGTCTTTTTGTCTTTAAGATGGGGGCTGTAGGAGGGAGGTGACGAGATCTGTCAGCAGCTGTTTCCATGCGCAGTGTGCCTCAGGAGGGCCGAGCAGAGCATTCTGGCAGCAGGTGGGAGGAGAGATTGCGATTTTACTCTCCTGGTCAGGTGTTGGGCACATTTCCTGCTCCAAGTCCCCTCGCCAGTGTCACCTATACCCTTGATTAACATAGCAAACATTTAGCCACAGTGCCCGTGGGCTTTGGGCGTACAGCCCTCTGACCAATGGGCTACAGGAGCTGCCACACCCCTGGGTGCTCCTGCAAAGCCAGACCTCCGTGTATCCTGAGTGCCTTCCTCAGGGGCAGGTGAGATCCTGATCTTTGTTGTCTTGGCTGTCACAGGACCCTTCCTGGAAGGCCACATCTGTTCTTGGAAGTGAGCCCACCAGCCCAAACAGACAGGTCAGGTCCCAGTACTGCAACCTGCCTTATTCAGGAGCCACTAAAGTGGCTTTGAGAGTCATTTGGTGCCAGATGTACAAAAGGGCTAGGGCGGTGAGGTGGGAATGCACTCAGCACTGAGGCCACTAGGTAAGTCCCCAAAGTCACGTCTCTCCAGAAAGCATCTGTCAAGCAACACGTACCCCATGAAGACACTTTATTTACACCCAGCAGGCAGACACTCCGGGAAACCACACTGTCACGACTCAACCTCTCAGAATGTCACGGCAATTTAAAAAAAGTATACGTACCATACACTTTTTGTCACATCTTAGATGTCCTTCCGCCTACAGACGCCGTCAAATAAAAATTAATTTTGCTTTAAAAAAAAAACAAGCTGCTTATTTTTGACACTCAATGTCTGTTCATTTGCAGGGGACACGTTCTTACATAATGAATCATCGTAACGCTTAAATTAAACACAGTAAAAGAATGGTTAATTCCATAACACGCTGACAATTTAACCTGGCCAATATTTTTATTGCCTTGTACAATAAACCTAACAGAGCACAACTTGCTTTTGACTGGTGGAAAATCGGTTATGAACCGCCAGGGAGCGGCCAATTTTTCAAATGCAGCCATTCAGTCATACTATGGCCACTAAGACTTTTTTTTTCCCATACACTATTGCTGTTATAATCTTTTGAGGATATTTTATCACGGCAATAACCTCCTCAAAATCAGTCTTTACTGCAGTTAATGACTGGACAGCTGGAGCTGTAACCGGCCTTGGCTTTGCCCCCAGCTATTAGCTAACAAACCAGTTGTTATCTGCAGGTAACAACCAATTTCTTGTGGAATTTTCTTGATAAAGTGCTTCATTGGATCAAAGTTATTTCTTCCCTTTTCTGTCCCAGCTTCCTGCATGTCAGGGAGCTTAAGGCAAAGGAAGGAAAACTGACTGTTTCCTAAATACCACGTTTGAGCCAGCCAAACCGCCACACCCCCCATGTGCCGCTGGTTGGGTTTCCGCCGCTTTGTGGGTTTGTGAAGTGTCATCTGCATGAGCTGTGGGCACGGCACAAAAAGTCTCTGTCGGATGACTAGACAGAGAAAAGCGCTAGTGTCTGGGGGATGCTAAGCACATGCCAGGCAGGGTGGGCTCTTTTGGGAGTCTGGGGAGAAAGTTTGGCTGTGGGGTAAATTATAGGCATGGGAGAAATCTGCTGGATCAACAAGCACCTTGGGTTTAATGATCTTGTGTTTAGATTTACACATCTTCCTTTTCTGTGTGTTTCACTTTGGATCACCCTGGGAACACGTGAGTTTTTAAAACTAGTGATTTAAAGTTAGGAAATGCTCATCTGCTTTACAGTGAGCATATTTTTTAAGGACAAGATTACCAAATTGGCATGTCAGTGCTGTTGTTAAGACACGTTCAAACAAAGGATCACTGCTTTGATGAAATATTACAGATTTACCTGAGTAAAATTCAAAAAGGAAATGTTATAGAAACCAAACCAAGGCACAGTCGACTGCCAAAGGCACAGTCTGCCCTCAGCACCCACAAGTCCTTCCTGCCTCTCTGGCTGCCTCAAGAGAGAGTAGTGCTTCCTGTTTCTCTAATGATTGCCTTTTAACAGCCAGCCCTCAGCACCAGGGTGGATGTGATGCTTTGGCACCAGAGTGAGGAGGAGGCACTACAGCGATCGCTTGTTTACGGCAGCAGTTGGAAATTCTGCAGGTTGATCAGTGTTTACTGTGTGAGATTAAGATTCGATTCCTGAAATCGCAGCACTGATTGCCGTAACTTTACATAGGTATCTTTAACGAGCAGGGCAAAACAAAAAAATTAATGTTCTTAACAGTGAAGTAAGGTTTTTGTTTTTTTTTCCCCAGCCTGGAGAGAAGACCAATTAAAATCACTTCAAATTTTTAAATGAGTTTTAATTGGAGAGAGTGGAATTCTTTTCAGAATGCGAGTTTTGCTAACTATTTGAAATCATCCTATATCTGCTCATCTGAAGCTCACATTGCTTGTAAATTAAAAAACAATTTTAAAAAATGAGCACAATATTCATTTTTAAATTAACTCTTAGGTGACTCTCCCTGGTCCCCACCCACGGTGAGGCCTAATTTCTTAAAAATATTGTGAGTCATTCTGGGCAGGTCAGAGAGTAAATCAGGCTTTCTAAAAATTCCCAGATTCAAATACTGCCACTGGACTAAAGCAATTCTGTGATTTTAAATCATTTTGAATTTCATAAACCCAACTCTTTAACCTTTTGTAAATGACAAAAAGTGTAACGCATTCTTAACATTTCTGATCATTCCACACTATGCTGGCCCCATAAAGCTCATCTTTTCCAAATTTAAGCACTTAAAAATGTGAAGTGCTCCAATAAATTTAAATTGGCATATGCTACGCATATCAATGGGAAATGATTCAAACATTAGAGGCTGGAAGTGGTGAGTGAGGGCAAGCAAACCAGAGCATTCATTGTCACAGGATTGATTTTTAATGACTTTCTATTGATTTGGTGCCTTTTAAACCTGATGGCCTAAGGTTGGTCCCGCATATCTATCACACTGTATCTTGGGCTGACTTCCTTTTCCATGGTGAATGTAGGTTGCGTTTCCCCTCTGCCAAGAGTCTCTTAAGTGGATGTGAGTCCTCTGGGATAGGGGCTGGCTTGCATTGAGTCTCCTAGGAACAAGCATTGATTGGCCCCCTGGAGAAGCAAGCATGTTACTCGAGACTAGCGGTTGTAAGTGACAACATCCAATTGGAGCCAAGAAGGGATTTACTGGTTCTTTGGATAGGTCAGGAATGGCTGGGCACAAAGACTCACTTTGCTTTCTTTTTCTCATTGTCTAACACCTTTTTGGCTCCACCTATCCCTCATCTCTGCTTTTCCCTGCAGATCGCATCAGGCAGAGTTCTTAGGATGTGTTAATCCCTGAGAGTTCTGCTTGCATATCCTCATGCTTCTAAGCCAGAGAGAGAGAGAGAGAGAGAGAGAGAGAGAGAGAGAGAGAGAGAGAGAGAGAAACGCTACCTTAATATTCTAAGAAGACCCTGAAGAAGATCTCATGGGCTCATGGGTGCAACTTGGGTCATGAGTTCTTTTCTGAGCCAGTCTGTGTAGTCACGGAGATTCACTGTTCAGTTTGGCCACAACCTCACTACTTGACCCAACAGTAGACTAAAACCCAAATGCTTGATTTGGGAATGGGTGAGAACTAAAGCTAAATCCTGTTCTGGGGCCTGGAGGTCTTGCCTGACTTCCAAATGTTTCTGGTTCTTTCTGTTGGAAGCAATATGAGGGTTCATTTACCTGTTTTTTTGAAGTTAAGTTGCCATGGAATTTGCAACCACTAGTGAAATACAAATGCAAGTTATGCATGTCACTTGAGGTTAGGAACTATAAGCGCTCCAGGCAGTGGGTGATTTTATGGCTTAGTACCAGAGTGAGGAGATCAAGAGCAGAGCCCCCAGACAGCCAGCCATGATGAGAGAGGAAACAAACATTGCTTACTAGAAACCATGGTGATTGGAGATTGTTTAATGACAAAGGGTAACCCAGCCTACCTTGAGTAATGTGGAGATCAGTATCAGAAACAAGGTCCCACCAAAACCTAAACCCAAATTCCTTGGGGCATTGACTTTTAGTGGGGTAGTATGTGAGTTAGCCTTCTGTCACTGTGACAAAATATCTGAGATAATCAGTTTATAAGAGGAAAGGTTTATTTTAGTTCACAGTTTCAGAGATTTCAGTCCATGGTTGCTTGGCCCTGTTGCTTTGGGCATGTGGTGGGTCAAATATACCACAGGTAAACATTTCAGATCCAACTTTAACAAGCAGTGAGAAAACCATCGGACACTGAAAAGACAGACAACTGTACTGTGCTGCGGTAAAATACTGGGTGAGACTACTGTCACCTGTAGTAATTTAGAAAACAGGAAACTAGCACCCAGCTCTGGGGGAGAGTTTAGAGGAAGGAATAGTCATAGTGTGTGTTGGCTGCTGCTGGCTGCATTTGGCAAGGTATCATAAGAAAAAAATGAATTTTTTGAAAAGATCAGGTTTGCAAGCAAGAATGAAAGAGCATACTTCAGGGACATGTAGGGTTCAAAAATATACTTCCTTTTTAACCCCTAATAGTAAAAGATAGAATCAAGAAATACCTTCAACAACAAGGCTAATTAAGAGTTAGCTTCAGAGAAAAAGAAAATTAAGAGCACAGGTGACACCACCATTGCCCAAACTCTGAATGAATTGAAATATTTCGGAGTAAAGACTCATTTAAGGGCTCGGGGCTCCTTGATTACTTTCCACTGGATAGACTCTTTCCCCAAAGCTTTCTAAATTTGGAGTATCTACAAGATGCAATAAAAAATACAGTGAAAGTTTAAATTTAAAAAAATTATTACAGTAGAAGACACATTGCCATTAATCCCCCTGAGAATATTCTCTCTCAGGTAATATTCTTCAACTTCAAATGCACTTGTCTTATTATCTTTGCCACTGTCTGGAGCAGTCCTTGAAGTCCTCTTTAGTTGCACTGAATGGTTGCTTCAGTGTTCTGAATTGATTCAAAGAGTTCACCTTTAATGGTCATTTTGATGTTGAGAAAGAGGCAGCAGATGCATGGTATCAGACCCAGTGAAAAAGGTGGTTGAGGACACGCTGTGATTTTTTTTTTACGAGCCTGCTTTTCTGTTGAATGGCCCTCGGCAATAGCATTCACTGTGTTTTTGATCACACCTTGCAAAGACACTCATGGCAAAAGACTTCCAGAACTGCACCAGAAAGTAGCAAGAACAATGTGACAAACGTGTTTAAAGCCCTGGGGAGTATTTTGAGGTGAATTAATGACCACATTCACTGTATGATATGATCACACCTGGTATTATACATAAAATTTAAAGAAAGAAGTGGAGAACTGGAGAAAGTGTCCTTCCCTCTTCTATATTAAGAAAACAGACAAGCCACATTCTGCTGGACCTATCAAACAGTAAGATCACAGAACAATGAACTAACCCCAAATCTAGAAAGTGACAGGAGTCTCTAGGGAGAGGAGGTGTGTGGTACTTTCTCAGCTAGGACAAAAGCCACCAACATTAGTAACAAGAATTAAGCTCCAGTAGTAGACAAATTGGTGGAGGATGAGTTTGTGAATGAGACAATATGAAGCCCACGAGGGCTACAGATATGGCAGTATATGAGTGTTCTCTTGCAAGCTTTTTCTCAACAAATCTCACTAGGAATTGACAGGGAAGATGGGGTGGGGGTGGGGTCTTATGAGCGTTTCCCTTGTGTGGGCATGGAGGAGGGAAAGAATCACTGTAAGACCTGTATAAAACTCTTCCTAGACTACTCTCCTGCATCTTTCCTATGGACAAAAGCCTTACTTTGCAGGAGAAAAAGCATCAAAATTTATTGTACTCACAGCACTAGAAAAACCCATTGCAGCTGGATAAGGGAATAAGAAAAGATGCTCTAGCTCTGGAGAAGGCGTAAGAAAAGATACAGGGCCCATAACACAAAGCCCCACGTTACAGGCCCAGACTAAGGAAAGGTGTACCTATTTCCAAACACAAAAATCTACATAGTTCATATGTACATAGGATGTACAGTTTTCAACAAAAATGGTAGCCTGCTTATGAGAGGGCAGAAGTCATCATATCTCAAAGGAGATGAGGTAATAAACAGGACCAGATTCAGATACGAAGCAGATGTCGAAGCTGACAGAGGGTTACAAAGTACTGTGAGAGACAGTTAAAGGATGTAATGGAAAAGATGAACGGATGTGTAACTTCAGAAGAAGGGTGGAAGCTCTAAGAAGAAATCCAGTGGAAATACTAGAAATGAAAAACATATAACAAAGGTGAAGAGTATCCATGACAGGTTCATCCAAGTGCTTGATATTGGAGTGAACAGTAACCTTCACAGCTGACTGAGTTGGAAGATAGATCAAAAGAAATTATCTAAGTGAGATACAAGGAAAACCAAAATGTAAACAAACAAATAAACAAAAAATAGAGCATCGAGAGTTGTGTATACAAATAGTATACTGTATGGGCTGCAGGAATCCTGGAAGGAGAAGAGTGAAAGAATGGGACAGAAAAATTATTTGAAGGAACAATGGGTAAAAGTTTTCCAAAATTAATGGTAGACAGAAAGCTACACATCCAAAAAGCTCAAAGAACATCAAGCAAGTTAGACATACCCGCCCTCATAAAACAAAACAAAACAACATCTAGGCATGCCATAGTCTATTGAAAATAGAAAACAAAGAAAAAAATCTTGAAGGCAACCAAAAAGAGGGAAAATGTATACTAGATATGCAGGAACAAAGATACTTATTGCCCGAAATTATGCAAACCAGCAGACTGTAAAGTTTCAAAAAAATATTGCCTTGCTAGAATTCTATATTCAATGAAAATATGTTTCAGAATTTAGGAGACAAAATCTTCATCAGTCAAAGAAGAAAATTAGATTTATTTCCAGGGTATCTGTACTCCAAGAAAAGTTAGGGAAACTTCTTCAAGCAAAAGGAATTTGATACCTGACAGAAAATTGGAAGAGTATCAGAAAGAAAATAAATGAAGGTAAAACAAAGGTTATTTTATTTAAAAAATGTATTTATTTTTCTGGTAGTAGAGAGTGAACGTAGGGGTTTTGGGTGTGTTAGGCAAGCACTCTACCACAGAGCTATAACTCCACCTCTATTTTAACTGTTCTAAAATACAACCATCTGAAGCAAAAAAGTAGCAATTATTTTGTTTATACATGTATGGAACATATGATAAGAGTACATAGGATTGGAAGCAAGAACTGGAGATACACTATTATAAGATCTTTACACTACATGTAAAGCAGCATGTTATTACTTTACTATTACTAAACTCAAAGTAAAGGTGTATATTGTTGAACTTATGGTGAACACTAATAAAATGATGCAATGCATAAATAACTAATCAATAGTGGAAATAAAATGAAATCATAAAAGTATTCAATTCAAATCATGGGAGACCAAAGATATGGAAAGATAAAATGAACAGAAAAATGTAGTAAAATAATAGATTTAATCCAAACACATCAATAATAACTCTAAATGTGTATGTCTAAATGCACTAGTCAAAAGGCAGAGACTTACAGGTTGACTAAAAGAGCAATTGTGAAATACAATATTATATATAAGAAACTCGTAATATTTTATAATATACCGGTAAGAAAACTATACAGAACTAGGTTAAAAGTAAAAGGATGAAAAGAACTCATCACCAAATTCAAAGACACAAAGATTTCCCCTTATGTTTTCTTCTAAGAGTTTCAAAGTTGTAGCTCTTATATTTAGCTGTAACATAAATTGTTATGTTAGCTCTTTGATCCATTTCAAGTTAACTTTTGCAGTTGGTGTGAGATAAGGGTGTAACTTCATTCTTGTGTAAGTGGATATCTAGTTGTCCTAGAATTGTCTGAATGGTCAACAGGATGGTCTTGGCACCCATGTTGAAAATAAATTGACTAATGCTCAGTCCTGTTGTATCACTCTGTAGGTCTCTCCTTAAGCCAATATTATATCTTGGTTACTGTTGCTTTGTAGTCAATTTTGAAATCAGTAGGTATGAGTCCTACTGATCATCTCTTTAAAGATTACTTTAAAAAGTAATCTTTAAAAAGTAATCTCTTTAAAGATTACTTTGACTATTCTGGGTCCTTTACAATTCTTGTCAATGTCTACAAAGAAGCCGTTGGGATTTGGGTAGGGATTCTATTGAATCTGTGGGTCAATTTAGGGAGGATTGTCATTTTAACAAAATTTAGTCTTCCAATGCATCAACATGGTATGCTTTTCCATTTATTTAGCTGTTTAATTCCTTTCAGCAATGCTCTGTAGCTCTTAGGATACAAACTTCTCTCTTATTTTGTTAAATTTATTCCTGAATATTTTATTCATTTTTATGCTACTCCAAGTGGAACAGTTTACCTAATTTCTCTTTATGATTATTTATTGTAACTGTATATAATTAGAGTTAATTTTGTATATGATCTTATATTTTGCAACTTTGGAGCTTATTTTATTAACGGCAGTATTTTTTTTTTTTTTAGTAGATTCCTTTGGATTTTCTGTATACAAGATCATGGCATCTGTGACTAGGAACAGTTTTACTTCCTTC
Organism: Hystrix cristata; assembly: GCA_004026905.1. NCBI lineage: Eukaryota > Metazoa > Chordata > Mammalia > Rodentia > Hystricidae > Hystrix > Hystrix cristata. The sequence goes on along the minus strand of PVJO010000965.1, from coordinate 12,185 downwards.
TTTCCAATTTGGTTATTTTTTAAAATTTCTTTTTCTTGTGCAGCTGTCTTGGTTAAAATCTCTAGGAAGTCAAATAGAAGTGGCAAGAGAGAATATCCTTGTTTTGCTCCTGATTTTAGGCAGAAGGCGTTGATCTTTCCTTGTTGGATATGAGTTCATTTGTGGGTTAGGTGATGGTATCTTTCATCAAGATGAAAAAGTTACCTTCTGTTTATAGTGTGTGGGTTTTTTTTTTTTATCATACAAGGTGTTGGATTTTGTCAAATACCTTTTCTATGTCTAGGGAGGTTATCACATGTTCTTCTTTTTATTGTATTAACATGGTATATTGCATTAATGGATGTTTAGACGGTAAGCCAACCTTGTATTCCAAGGATGGATCACATTTGGTTATGGTGTAAATTCTTTTTATATATTGCTGGATTTGGATTGCTTGTGTTTTGTTGAGGGCTTTTGTGTTCATATTCATTAGAGGTCAATATTTTTCTTGTGATATCTTTGTCTGATTTCATCTAATGAAGTTGGAAGTGTTTCCTTCTCTTGTATTTTTTGGAAGAGTATGTAATGAATTTTTCAATCATACCTGAAGAGCAAGTATTACTTCTTTATTTTGTAATGTTTTTGTGTTTGTTAGAATTCATCAGTAGAGACATTGGTATTGGCTTTTTTTTGAGCATAGTATTTTAATTACTCATTCATTGTCTATTTATTTTAAGTATACTGAGATGCTCTACTTCTTGTTGAGTTAGTTTTGGTATTTTGTGTCTTCTTAGGAAATGTCCATCTCGTCTAAATTATCTAATTTGTTGGCATGCAGTTGTTCGTGATGGCTCCTTACAGAAATAGAAAGTGTTGACTTTCTATTTCTGTAAGGTCAGAAGCAGTGTGCCTCTTCCATTTCTGATTTGAATAATTTGAGTCCTCTCCCTATTTAGGCAATATAGCTAAAGGTTTATAAATATTATTTATCTTCTCAAACAACTAGCATTGGTGTTATTGATTTTCTATGTTGTTTTTCCATTTTCTGTTCCATTGATTATCACTTTAATCTCTGTTTCCTTTCTTTAATTAGGTTTTGCTTGTTCTTCTTTTTCCAGTGTCTTGAGGTGGAAAATTAGGTTGATTTGATACCTTTCTTCCTTTTTTAAGATAGGAATTTACAGCTATAAATTTTTCTCAAAGCATTGCTTTAATGTAAGTCTCATAAGTTTTGGTATGTAGTGTTTTCTATTTATTTCATGTAAAATATTTTCTAATTTACCTTTTGCTTTCTTTTGTGACTGATATTTTCCGTAGGAGTGTAATGTTTGATTTTCACGTATTTGTGAGTTATTGATTTCTAATTTCATGTCATGTTTTTAAAGAACATGCCTTTTTGGGGGGATGCTGGGGATCAAATTCAGGACCTTGCACTTGCTGGGTAAGCGCTCTGCCACTGAGCTAAGTCCCCAGCCCCTTGAAGAATGTGCTTTGCCTTACTCAGTCCCTTTAAATGTATTCAGATTTGGTTACTGCTGGAGTATATGATCTGTACTGGACAAGGTTCCATGTACATTTGAGAAGCATCAATATTCTTCTACTGATGGATAGAGTGTTCTGTAGGTGTTTACTAAGTCTAGTTGGTCTACTTGGCATATAATATTCAATTCTATTTTTTATCTGCCTAATTATTCCATCTTTTATTGGAAGTGGGTGTTAAAATTTTTAAGTATTATGGTTCAATTATCTGTATTCAAGCCATGTGAGTTTTTACTTCGTATGTGTTGATGTTCTGTTGCTCGTTGTAATTGTATTTTCTTGATCCATTGACCCTTTTACCATTATAAAGTATCTTTTATTTACAGTAACTTTTTGTGTTAAAATCTATTTTCTGGTAGGTATAGTTCAGCTTTGATGTGGTTGTCGTTTGCAGGATACATCTTTTTCCATTCTTTTACTTTTATCTGAATCTTTGAATGCAATGTGTCCCTTGTAAATAGCGTATAGTTGGAATTTTTTTTTCTAGCTTGAAAATTTCTGCCTTTTGTTTGGGGTTCTCTCTGTGTCTCTGTCTGTCTGTCTCTGCCTTTCTGTCTCTGTCTCTGTCTCTCTTTTGTGATCCTGCTGCCTCTGCTTCCTGAATAGCTGGGATCATAGCACCTCACTCATGCCCAGGGTTTAGACTGTTTAATCCATACAAATTTAGTGTTATTATTGGTACAATTGGGTTTATAATTGCTGTCTATTTTTTTGCATATTTTGTTGTTTTTATCTATTCCTTATTTTCTGCTACATTTTGGATTTGAATATTTTTCATTTAGAATTTTCATTTCTTTTTTTATTTATTAAAAATAGATTCTCTATCCCTCCTCTCACCCTGCTAGCAAAAGGGCCTTTCTTAACATTGTTTTCCCAACTGATAACATAAGAATTTTAATTTCTTTAACAATATTTTTTACCATGTTTTATTATTTTTCTTACCGATTGCTTTTGGGCTTACTTTATATGTCTTAATTTATCAGCATCAGCTTTATTCTTGCACTAACTTAATTCCAGTAATTCCACATTACTACTATACAATTTTATTAGCAAGCTCTCTTCCTGTGGTATTGTTGTTAAACGTTTTGCATCTATAAAGTTTACAGAACCAACATATTCATGGGATTTATTTTCTGGTTCTTTCTCTCTCTCTTTCTCTCTCTCTCTCTCTGATACTCCCATTACATGTGTGTTAGTGAATTTAACGTCCTACATTTCTCTGGGGCTCAGTTTATTTCCTTCATTGTTTTTTCTCTCCATTCTTCAGATTGCATAACCTCCATCAATCTGTCTTCAGGTTCATTAATTTTTTTTTCTGCTTGTTCATATCTACTGTTGAGCCCTCTAGTAAATTTTCCACTTATTATGGTTTTTAATTTCAGAATTTTAAGCTTTTAAAAATAATTTCTATCACTTTACCGATAGCTTCTGTTTGATGTGACATTGCTATCACATCTTTTACTTCTTTGGTCAGGGTTTCCTTTAGTTCTTTGAGAACATTTTTATCGGATACTTTGAGGTCTTTTCCCGATAAATAAGACATCTGTTCACTCTTAAAAATATTTTTATTGTTTTCTTTTTTCGAACTGAAGTAATGTTTATTTGCATATTAGAATCATTTTGGAAACTGGATATTTTAGCTAATATCTTGTAGCCACCCAATCTGGGTACTAATCTCTCCCCATCTAGGGCTTATTATTGTCTTTTTTCTTTTTTTCAGTACTGGGAATTGAACCCAGGACCTCCACACTGAGCCACATCTCTAGCTCTATTTTTTAAATTTTGAGATAGGTTCAGGATAAGTCACTAAATTACCCAGGCTAGGCTAGAATTTGGCTCTTGCCTCAGCCTCCTAGAATACTGGGATTACAGGCATGCACCACCACATCTGATCTATTGTTATCTTCTTGATTCTTTTTGGTTCCTGGTAAAGCCTCTTTCCTTCCTCCCTCCCCACCAGTAGGAAGCTTCTGACACCAGTTTTTAAGCTCTATCTATCTCCAGCTGATTGTTCCATTGCTTTTCAGAAGTTCCTTAGAGCATAAATTGTTCTGCAGATGGATCCGATTAGGTTAGAATTTCTCCAAAGGGATAGATCTTGATGCCCATGTAGTGTATTTCTTCTGGTGCCAGGGGGGTATTCCCAGTTGCTATTTTCCTCTCAGTCTCTAGAGAACTAACTGACCTATTTCTAGTAATTCTATCAGTCTCCTTCCGATTGCCTTTTATCACAATTTATACTGTTTTTGAGGATAACCTTTTGCTTAAATTTATAAGTAGTAGATTGCAAATAAAGTCAGTTCTTTTGGGAAGGGATCCAGAGCTTTCTGCTCAAATGTCTCTCTGTTTTAAGGTCCACTCTTTCTTCTGGGTGAATCTGTAGCTCATGACTCTGGAGCTGAGAGCGGAAACAGTAGTTTACTTCTCTTTGAGGGATAGCTCCGTGCCAGAGCTTTGTGCTCTGTGGCGGGAAAGATAGTGGTCTTGGATATTCTTGTTTGCCTCTCCTGACCCAGAACCACAAATGGACAAACAAATGGCCCAGGGCAAGGACAACCCAGACTGCAGTATCCCCAGCACATCACACCCATGGTACAGCCTCCATGCCGTGAGTGGCCACTCAAGACGGCTCACCTGTACTGACTTTGAACACAGTCTCAGAACACAGTGCTGGGGCAGAATGAGAGAGCTGGAGTCCCGCTCTCTCTCCGGGGATGCTCGGGGAGGAGGGACACTGTGTTCTTGGCTATGCCTGTCCGCAGTGCAGCTTCCGTCTAGCTCAGCTGGGACAAGGGAGGGAGACGGCAGCTTTGGTTCAAATGCCAGAGACCTGTGCTGTTTTTACTGAGTTCAGTATATTGTCTTCATTTGCTCATCCTAATACCTTAGTATCATTTCCAGACTCTCTAAATAATTGGACATTTTATAAATGAATTTTCACCAGTTGCACTGACCATGTATCTCCTTGTGCTGTTTTGACAGATGTGACTCAAAAAGTACTTTGTTAACTTTATAAAAAGCACCCTCAAAATTCCTATGGTTAGCATTATATGTGGTGGGGAAAAATAGACTTTTCCCTTGATATCAAGAACAAGGCAAGGATGCCATTTCTCACTGTTCTTATTCAACTGCATAATGGAAGCCAGTGTAATAAGGCAAGAAAAACAATTAATCAAGTAGACAAATTGGAAAAGAAGAAGGGAAGCTATCTGCTACTTCTATACAATACCATTATCCGTATAGAAAATCCCGGAAAACTGACACAAAAAATTCTGGCACAAATAAGTGAGCAAGGTTGCAAGCTACAGATCAATATTAAAAAAAAACCAGTTGCATTTCTAAGAACTAGCAATGCAGAAATGTAATTCAAAATTTACAAAACAGAACATTTACCATAGCACAAGAAATGAAATACTTAGATGTGAACCTGATGCAATGTGATCTGTATTCTGAAAGGTATAATGTCCTGAGGAAGGAAATCAAAGGTCCTCAATAAAAGGAGAGAGATCCCTGATCGTGGAGAGGAATGTTTAATTAATCTTTGAGCTGTTAATTCTCCCTAAGTTGATCTAGAAATTGATCACAACTTTTTCAAAATCCCAGATTTTTCATAAACATTAACAAGTTGCTTTTTATTTCTATATGGAAAGATGTATAAAAAGAAACTAGAAGAGCTAAAATAATTTTGAAAAAGAACAAAATTGGAGGATTAACATTAGCTGATTTCAAGGGTTACTGTAAAATTTACTGTATTACCTGATACTAATCAAGGCATGGTACTGATACTGATAAAATTGTAGTTATGTAGATCAGTGGAATAGAGTCCAGAAAGAGACTCACATAAGACTTTTACAAAGGAAATTCAGGGGAGAAATGAGAATATTTTTGGGAAATTGTACTCAAACAAAAATTGAATATTCCTAGTTGAGCATAAGGGTGTACACCTGTAATCCCCAGACTTGGAAGGCTGAGACAGGAGGATCTCCACAAGTTTGACATCAGCCTGATCTACATAATGAATTCAAGGCCAGCCTGGACTATGTGCATAGCAAGACCCTGCCCTAAAATGAAAACAAAAATAAAAATATAAATAAAGCAATAATGACAACAATTGTATATTCCTATGCAAAGAAATGAACTTTGGCCCAGACTTCCTAGCTCACCCCTCAAGGGAAAAAAAAAACCCAAAAAACAGAAACCTGACTGTAAAATGTGGACCTATAAAACTTCCATGAGAAAAGACACCATCAAGAGAATGAACAAAACAAGAACTGGGAGGAAATATCCACAAATCATACTTGGGACAAGAGACCAGTTTCTGTATATATAAATAACTTGAAAAGTTCAACTACAGGACAACAAACGACCCAATTTTTAAACTGAGCAAAAGATCTAAATAGATACTTCACCGAGGAAGACATACAGAGAGCAAAGCTTTCTGGGCTCATCGGTCATCAAGGAAGCATGCCATCCTCCTGTCGGAAGAGCAGCATCAGGTGCCGGCAAGGATGGCGGTGTGCTGGCAGCTTTTATCACAGAGTACGAGTTCAAAAAAAATGAAAAAGCAGCATGGCAGAAACAAAAACTGGAATGAAAACTACAGCAAATGAATTTGATTTTTCTGTAAATGAATGACGCAATCACACTGGAAGAAGTGGACAGGGATAACCCCCCACAAACCTAAGTTATTTTGTAAAATATTCAACATTTCACGGGATGATGTAGCGGTGAACACAATGAGAACTCTTTGTTTTACTCCGTCTACTCCCATTAGTGAATTGTTTCTCACGGGGTGTGGGGTCCCAGAAACTACTTTATGTGTATGAAAGAGTTGAACGATAAGGATATTTTGGATAATGACAGTGAGACTTCTTACTGTTGGCAAAGGAGTTACAAAAAGGAGGCAGGGAAGGCTGGAAGACGGTGGACTGTAATCAGAGGTACTAGTGTGAATTCACTTTAAAAACACAGAAATGCATACAGATTCAGACATAAATACACACACACACGTGTGTGGATGTAAATAAATAAATAAGTATTTCAAGTTCTGCTTGGCAAAATGGGGTAGAAGCAGTGGCAGTTCAGGGACAGTGGATACACCTGAGACTCCCGTCTTGGTTTCTAAGTATTATTCTTCAATAAAAGGACCTAGAGCTTCTCGGAAGTGGTCGATTCCAGTCCAGGATCGGGGATAACCCGAGAGGAGCTGCAGCTCCTTCTTGTGTCAGGGACTCAGAAATTGCTCAGCAAAGAGGGGAGGCAGGCCGAAAGGGCCCAGGAGCTACCCAGAAGAGGCCAAGCGACATGAGCCTCTCTCAAGTATATATTCGTGTGTCTGTGTGAGCAAACAATTGAATAATAAATAAGTGGGAGAAGGCATAATTAATCTTTACAGAAGGATTCTGGTCACTAAATGTAGAAGAAATGAGGGAAACAGAAAACCATATTAAACTCGGTAATAATTGTTGCAGGTGGGATCCGCGGACGCTGAAATTAGGAGGCTGAAGTTTGAGCAGATACAGAAGGTTTGCCTGGCCTCAAAGTGCCTCCCCAAGATCATTATTAAATACAAACAGTACACTGGTCAGTGACAACACCTGGTAGACACTACCCAAGACAAGCGATAGAGAGTAACCTCACCAGAGACAAGACGTGGGGACATCCTGGAACTCTGACTGGTGCACTTAGGAGGGTACATCACTTCTGTGGAGACGAGAAGTTAGTCTTCACTCTTCAAAAATTCATGAGGGATCCAGGGCTCACTGCCCCTCACTGGGCCTCGGTCTCCCTATACATACCGAGGAACTAGGGTAGATGGAGAAGGTACTTTCAAATGTTTTTGTCAAAGAGTCTTTCCCTCCCCAAATAAAAACAAGACAGGATGGCTATAGCCGGCTGTAGTGGTACGCACCTGTAATCCCAGCACTCTGGGAGGCTGAGGCAGGAGGATCACAATTTCAAGCCCAGCCTGGGAACTGTAACAATTTATTAAGACTTTGTTTCAAAATTTTAAAAGAATGGGAAGGAGGGCCTTGGGTATGTAGCTCAGTGTGAAGATCTCAGGTTCAATCCCCAGTACAATGAATGAATGAATGAATGAATGAATGAACGGAGTTGGTGGTTTTGAATCTGTACAAAAGTGCATAATCTTCCTTAATCAGGAGAAACAGAAAAAAAAAAACCCCCAAATTAAGGAACGATGTAAAATAAAGTTGCCCAGTATACAAGGTCAAGGTCGTGAAAGACCAGGAGAGACGGAGGAGCTGTGGCAGATTGTGGGAGAGGAAGGAGACATGGAAATGAGTGATCTTGGCCTGCTCAGTTTTTATAATCATGCTATAGTTATGCACGACGTTAACATTGGGGGCTGGGTGAAGGGTACACGAGAATTCTCTGTACTATTTTTGAAACTCTTCTGTAAAATTATTTCAAAATACAAACTCGAAAAAAGAAACAACAAAAAATAAGGAACCAGGGAAAGAGAGAGATGCGAAGACAAAGAGAACAAAGAAAGTGGTTTGGGAGACCTTATCTCAGCAAGAACTGTGGGCATAGTTACTGGCACATGGAGTTTACTAGAGGAGAATAAGATAAGAAAATGATTCATTCTGAGTGAATTATGTTGCCAACCGAATTGTCAGCTTGAATTTGTGTGTGTGTGGACACTGGGGATTGAAACCAGAGCCTTCATACTGACCTGTATCCCCAGTTCTGTTTTAGTTTTTATTTTGAGATCTTTCTAAATTCCTAAGTTGCCCAGGGTGGGGTCCAACTTGTGATCCTCCTGCCTGGGCCTCCCCGTGTGCCGGGACCATGAGTGTGCACCGCCAGGCCCGGCTCAGCCTGGACTTTTAAAAGGGACTCCGTTTGAGTCTCTTTTAAATTCACCTGTGACCTCCTGAGCCTTTCTGGGTGGAAAGACACTGGACAAAACTGGTCAGTCCTCAAGGAGAAACATATTCCCCAACACAAATGGAAGGGGTCAGAGACACTCCAAGGGCAGAAACGGGACCAGAGAGATACAGCTATGGAGCAGGACCAGAACCTGAACCCCTAAAGGGTTCCAGGTTTTGAAAAAGGGACATCCGTCTGGCAGGACTTGGGAGAAGCTGAGGAGTGTCTGCCGGGACTCCCCTTCGCCCCTCTCTGAATGGAGGTGTTAATCCTGGGTGTCCGGACCCTGTTCTCATTCACATTGGGCTGTCTGATACCTTGCCTTCCAGTTCGGTGACTCTGGAGCGAGACAGCCTCCATCAACCTGGGGCTGACATATGTGATGTGAGCGAGGAAGCGTGAAGCTGAACGCCAGAGGGCTCAGTCCAGTCTGTGGTCCCCCCCAGCACCGCACGTCTCCCTGTCTCTCTGTCTCCTCGGGTCACAGTGAGGTCGCACTGCCTCGCCCAGTGGAGAGAGGCACGGCCACCTAGCCTGCTTTGGCAGAGTGCCTGATGGCTTGTGATGGAAACATTTAACTCCTGGCGTAGGATTCTCCGATGATCTTCCCCTGCCTTGCTCACTGGGGTGATCCGGAAGGTGGCAGTGCCTCAGCCCGGACCCCGGAGTAGGATGACACGGAGGTGAGCCTGGCTGACCTGGAATCAATGTGTAATTAGAGTGAGAAGTAAACACTCGATGTCGATGTCTTTAGTCACTGAGACTGGGGGTGTCAGTCACCAAAGCCCGTCCCAACAGAAGTCACTAGACAAGGTGAGGGTGGACACCAGGCAGGACACTCCAAATGCCCACTGTCACCAGGGGGTTGTGTCCCCGTAGGACCAGGCTGGAGTGTGTCACCGGGCAACACCAGCTGTGCAGCGACAGCCCCAGTTTCAGTGGCCGTTTTCTTTCTGTTGGGTTGGGGAGGGTGTGGCTTGGAGAGCTCAGAAGACTGGCCACAGGCACGGGCCAAAGTAAAGTCGGTTAGGCCCTTTTCTCTACAGCCATTTTGGTTTTTATTCAGCCTTCACGGATGCTGGAGTGGCCACAACAACTTCCTAGTCTGTCAGGAAAAGAAGGAGCAGCGGCAAGCCTGCGTCTCAGGGAACGATGGCTGGATCTGCTGAGTTCCTCTGGACTCAGGCTCAGAGTTGGGTTCTAGGCCTCACCGTGCACAAGGTCCCGGAGTGGTCTTGTTCTGTGTGTGCTCTCTGGGCTGCAGTATCCCCGTATGCACTGAGGAATTAGGGAAGAAGAAGGAGATGCTTTCAAATGTTTGTTTTGTCAGGGAGTCCTCTTATCTAAGAAAAAAAAATACCAGACAAAGTAGCTCTGAATCTGGTCTCGACTGTCTCTCCCTGTGCTCAATACAGCAACAGCCCTGCGTTTTCTCAAAGGAACTTCAGTGTGCCTTGGAGTCCAGGTTGGGAACTCTTACGGGCTCATCAAGCTCAGAGAGGTGACGCCGTTTCAAGGCTGCTCTGGGTTCGAATTGCTCGGTGTCCCGTGGTGCTAGAAGGAAGTTACCTTAGTATGGTTTTCTCATCTATAAAGCTGAGCTCCTGGAACGGTAGGAACCAGTCTGCAGGCTGTGAGAGGTGAAGGAGCGCATGCAGGTAAAGGCCGGAGCCTGTGCCTTGTGAGGAGTGCTTATCTTTATAATGACCTTCAGTCATCCTCACACACCCGACCCCACGGGGCCATTTTGCCATCTGCCCTGCTCATCTTACACAACACAGGCGTCTCTGGGTACTTGTTCCTAATCACCAAAGTCTCCTCTGTGCCTCATAGTTCCCCCCACAAGATAAGCAGAGAAGGAGAAATTCTTAAACAGGCAGTATGCTGAATACATTTGGCTAAATTGGTCATCTCCAAAGTGTTGTGTCCCAGTCAAGGCCAACAATTTCCCAACATGCCCTCATTCATCAACAGAGCTGAATGTACTAGGTTAGAACACTGTGGTAGTGTTTATAAAACTCCGACACGCGTAGCTCCAAAACAAAAAGTATAACACCAATACCAATGCCGCCACCACAACAGCAAACACCCTTTTAAGGCCCTCATCTGGCCTGCGTATTGATGAGAAACCAATTGATCTGCCTCTTCCCCACAGCAGGTCATTATTCTCATCGGACCGCAGACACAATCCAAAGCTGTGTGTTGCAGTGCGGCTCTGAAGGAGTTAAGTGAAATAAAGAATATTATCAATATTGTATCAGTCACAGATGAGAAACTACATACCAGGATCAGTGTAATTCATTCATTGGTTTATGGACACCGAGTCCTCCGGGGACTGTCACAAATCCACTTGATGTTCCTGAGTGTGAGATTTAGCATTTGGATCTTTGATTTAGCTGAAAGATGTGTAAAAACTCATGCAGTCAGACAACTCCCTACAGGCGATTCATCTGTGTTGGCTTTTACGTAACAGTTATTCCAATCAAGTGTCAGCAGTAACTGAAGCTCTATAACTTGCCTCTGAATTCAGACTGCTGAGATGCAGGGACGTGGAGAAGCCGCGGCAGGGGCAAGACCATCCCTCTGGGAGAAGGGAAGCTGCTGGCTCCCCAGTTTCTCAGGTGAGGCAGCACCCCTGGGAGCCATGGTCAGGGGAAGGATGCAGCTTCTCTCTCAGCTGGGCCTTGTGCTTCTTGAGCAGGGCATGGAGTGGGGGTGGGGGTGGCGTGGGGAGCCACGACCCCTGGAGCTGTGGATGCTGCGTGCGCTCTGAGTTATTGTTGGGGGTCACGGTGGGGCCCCAGCTTCACGGCTGCTCGCTGGCTAGCTCAGCAGATGGCTGGGTCAGACCTGAGATGGGAGAATCCATGTCAGAGCTAGAACTGCAGCTCATGATTTGATGGCTAGCACATTGCCGTGTCCCTCCCCACAGCTGTCTCCATCCAGCCCTGTCTCTTTTGGTTTCTCATTACCTGTATCCAAGGTGAGGGGGAGGAGGGAAGACAGGAGAGTCGCTTCATCTTACCACACAGTGGGAATAAAAACACGACTGGATTGTGCTGTGCACCATTTCAGAGAGACAATCGCAGCAGCAGCAGTGCCATGGCCTGTCTGTGTGAATGGGCTTTGAATGCCGCTGTTACAAAGGAGGATGCTTGTGAAGGGCTTGGTGAGTCTCAGCACTGGGGGCAGAAAGCCCTACCAGGAATGGAACACTTCATCCTCAGGCAAACTTTGGAAGAAGGTTTATTTACTACTCCCATTTTACAGAGGGCAAAATGGAGGCACAGAAAGGTTAATAACGTGACCAAAGTCCTGTGGCTGGTACAGGGGCAGAGCTGGGCTTCAAAACGGATCTGCTGACCTTAGATGAGATGCTCACCCTTGCTGGGTCAGTATGCTTTTGCTTTTGTGTGGTAAGCTACGCCATCCTACCTATCACCTTTCAAGGACTTCTGCAGGCTTGTGAAAGGACACAGACTGTACCATGTATATTTTCAGGACATTCCAGCTGCCTGAGGAAATAAGTCATAGGCAGAGGAGCTGTGATTACAGGTTCCAGAGGAGAAATCTGTGGGTTGGGACAGGGAGCCTATCATGGTGGGCTTTGGCCCTGGAGGAGCCCAGTGATGTTTCGGCCAGTTCCACACTCAGACGCTTTCCAGAGGTAAATGCTTGCCTTCCAGCCAGAGAAGGACTGGTTGCAGGGAGCAGAAATCCACTGAGGCGGGGGGAGGAATGAGCCCAGAGAAGACACAGGTGAAGACGTTCTG
>PVJO010000964.1:0-195831 GCA_004026905.1 Hystrix cristata | reverse complement strand
AAAAAAAATTGCGGATCCAGGGTTCAGACTTAAACAGAGTCCAGCAGCATAATACATTATACATGCTGGTTATTATATTGTCTAAATCTATGAAACATAATGCATAATCAGTGACTAAAGGTGGTTTCTATTGGCTACTGAGGGAAATTGTGTATTATTTCATTAACCAGGTTTCTAGAAATGAAATAAATCAGGCATGGGTTTAAATGAATAAGCTTTGCTCCATTCTCAAATCTCAAAATTCACTTGAACCTCCCCCAAATACTATTATAAGTTCTTTTCATATTTATGCAACACTCCATTCATACATAAACAGACACATTTTTATGAAATATGGTTTTTACACAAATGGGGCATCTACACAGTGATCTGCTGCCTCAGTTTTTCACCTAACAATATACCACAAAAATTATTCCATATTAACATGATAGATCTAGGGTTACTGATTTTTATGTGAAAACTGTCCAACTGACCTCCATTAAAAAAAAAAAAGCAGAATTCTCAGATGTAGTGATTTCTTCTTTTTCAAGACTGCTCACAGAAACATTAAGGAGAAGAAAAAGCATTTCTCCTTCTCCCACAATCTGGCATAAAATTTTCATTTCACAGAGAGAGGAAATAAATACAGCCCGGCAAGCCAAAGACTAGGTAAAAGGCTGCTATTTGCAGATTTAAATCACTTCTGAGATTTAGCATTACAATTTTCAGTTTCAAGAAAGACTTTTGTTTGTTTTATGAATTTCACCTCCATTTATGGTGTTAAAAAGACGCATTCCAGTTAGTCACCAGAAGAGTAAATGACAAAATCTTTCCCTTTTCTCTTCTGCAACAAATGTTTGCCATATTCAGTAAAAAGAAAAAACCTTTAAGAAATCTTAAAACCACATTATGTTATTTTCTATTCAATATCTGTTTGTGGGCATGCGCACACATAATTCTATACCCGGTAATTTGAGCAGTCAAAGACTTTGATGATCAAATCTGTCTTTTTCCTTGATTTTACTGGCTTTTACTCACCATAGCCATATCACTGCTATGCTTGATAATTTTGAACTGTGAACTGAGGTGGAAGGACTAGACTTAAAAGTAGGTGTTCAGTGAAGTCTCTGATGGCTGGCCGTCTCTGCAGATGGTATGTGCCTTCACATGTAGCAGGTACTGTGTGCTGCGCCAGTCTGGAACCACATAAAGTTTACCTGCTAGTTTGTGGCACCCTAAACCATGCAAGTAAGAGAGAAATTACTTCTATAACACAGCCTTCACCAAGACCTACACATTTCCTGTTTCTCTTTGCTGGTGAGCAGATTTTAAAAGTTGGTTGTTCTCTGAGAGTATGGCAGCTCTTAGCTGTCAAGTCCCCGTGGGGCTGAGTTCCAAATCCTATTTTAGATGCCCTAAGACCTAATCTTTCCTGAGGGAGTGGAGCATAGAGATGTGAAGATACATTGACAGGATAATTTCAGAGTTTTGATATCCTATCTTGTTTCCCATTCCCTGGAGATGTCCTCTGTTATATAAGCCACGTTTTGCATTTTAAAATGTTTATTATATTTTACACATCATTTAGGGTAGAAGTTTTTTAAAGATCAATGGTTATACAACTTAGGCAGAAGATCCAGAAGGTCTTTAGGTAGCTTTTTTCATACATTTGTTAGTCTCTGGGGATCAAATGACCCTGGAAGTTCTGAGAATATCATTGTATTGTCCCTGTGAGAGAAAAAGCAGACTATAAGAAGTATTATGCACTAGCTAACAAGGGAGGGACAGGAAAAAGGAGGCTTGGGAATTGTAGAAGAGTTTTATGTATGGTCCAGAGTAAGAGTTCAGATTTGAAACTAGAAGGCCTATCTGAGTTCAAACCCTGGTATAGTTGAGAATCGTCCTCTGATTCCTGGCCAAAGTAGCTCCACCTTGAATGGGCCCCTGTTTAGCTGCATGTCCTGTCTCCAGGTGCTGAGGCTGTGTGCCAAATTATGGCACAACAAGGCCATCCGTTACTGTGGCTAGACAGTGCTTACTGAGACCAGCAGAGTTTTCCAATAAGAATGGGATGGGAGTGACATACATGTCACTTTTCCCAAGGTCCCTTCTGGCTTTTAATCCTGATTTTGCTGTTTTGATTAGAGCCCCATAAATCCAGTAGCTTAACAAAGAGGGGTTGATGATCTCGATAGTACTATACCCTGCAATGCATCCTCCACTCTGTAAGTAATCCCTAATAAACTCACATACTCACCGCGCTGGACTGCTGGACTGGTCCACCCTGTTCTTTGGACGTTGACGCCCTCTCAGTTCAGAGGCAGGTGTTTATTTTATATCTTCCCAAAAAATTCATACCGGGGCCTTTACACCGTGGTCAAGCCATTTAACTTTTCATTGAGAGTAAGAGAACCTTCTCCACGGTTTTACTTTAAAATCTAAGTGGAGGTGGTAGTACCTGCTGGTCAGGTCAGCTGTTCAGGAGGCTGAGCCCGGACGATCACTGGAAACCGTGTGTCCAAAACCGGTCCGGGCAACATAGACAGCATGTAAAGAATTAAGTGGAATAATTTGCAAACAATTATCTGAATCCCAGCTACTCACGTGTATAAATTAAATTCAGTAGTTACCCACGTGTGAGCTCACTATGGTGACAGAGATTTCAGGCCGAGCAACAAAAACATATCGCCACAAGGTGGCAATCGTGCCGAGGAGCTCACCGAGGGACGCGTGAGGGCAGGCAGAAGTCCCGCACAGCAGGAGGCCTTGCCAGAGCTAATACTGCGTGTGGGGGCCCTGCCCAGGAAGGACGGAGACAAGAAAGCCCAGACAGGACTCACATGTCTTGATGACGTTGTTTGGGCGCAGGATGGAGTGTCTGGGTCAGCGGGTTCCGGGGAGCATCAGGGGTTTGGGGAATGCTGTAACCCCCGGGTTTTGGGTTTTCCTGATCTATGACTACTAGACGTTGGGTGTAGTTTGAGTGTAGTTTCACGGAGTACACAAAGCAGTCAGTCTTTTTTTTTTTTTTTTTTTTAACCCAGGACCTACAACCTCAGCCCTTTCTTATTCTTTTTGAGACACGTTTTGCTAAGTCCCTAAATTGCCCTGGCTCAGCCCCGAATTTACAATTCTCCTTCCTTCGCCTCCCAGAGTACTGTGATTACAAGCATTCGCCAGCATGCCCAGCTCAGGCAGTCTTTAAATGACTGAAAATAGACTACATATTAAAATAGTAAGATATGTAAAACTTGGAGTTGGATGCTGGCAGGATTTCAGGTGACGGTCCTAGACTTCTGCGAAGAAGAAAAGCAGGTGCCAATTTAAAAGGTTCATCTTTAACCCGCTGATAGAACTCATTCCCGTGTGTGTGGATTTACACCCACATCTAAAATGCAAATGATCGGTATTTTTGTTTTTCTTTTCTTCATCTGTCACGCAGATCCCTCCTCTACCTTCTGCACCTCTTTGTCTCCCTGAGAAGATGAGCGTGTGGGGAGGGCGCCCTCCGGCTTCCCTCTAACAGGGCTGGAGCAGCAGGACGCGGCCCCAGAGGCTGCGGTGTGATCCTTCTGTCTCCAGCAGCGCCCTCCCTCGTCCCTGCAAAGCCCCTGGGACGGCTGCGCTCCGCCACACTCGGAACGGGCTCTAATCCTGACGTTCTGTCCTCTCCCAGGCCCTCGGCGGCTCCTTCTCCCGCCCGGATTCCTTTCACTCCGCTTGTCTGTACCGTGATCCCTTGACCGACAGCCCTGGCAGTGAGGAAGTCAACGCGCAGCTAGGGCTTGTTCCAGTCTCGCCGAGTCCTGTCTCGGCTGAGAGAGGTCAAGTTTCTTCTCCCTGAGTACTGCAAGCTGTGTCTTTAGATTTAAAATATTTTTCAGTAGATAATCCATTCACATGCTCAAGAAAAAGAATAACTCTATGTCTTAGTTACTTTTCTCTCGTTGCCGAGACAAAATACCCGACACCCAAAGGTGGGGGAAGGAAGGTTTATTTAGCTCACAGTTTGTAGAATTTTCAGTCTACAATCAGCTGAGTCCAAGGCAGGGTGGCAGGGCAGACAGGCAGCAAGGTAAACAAGGGGGTAGGCAAGCCTCTTTCTGCCCCTTGTATCTTATCCAGGCTACCTGGCTTTTGGGTGGGTAGCACCCGGACCCTTAATCCTAGCACCCTTAATCCTAGCATCACATCTCTGATCCCAGCAGAACTATGCCAAACCGATCAGTGGACTAATTTAGTAATCACACACTGTAAATCCAGCCCCACCCACGACTGCATGAGGCTTTGAGGGGGCATCTAGACACAGACCATAATACTATGCAAGTGCAAAATGTGACATGTAAAAAATAAAATGTTCCTATTCTTCCAACCTTGCTCCTCCACTAGCCCAAACTTCTTTCCCTTCCACATGAAGATCTCCAACTCTGTGGCTCTTTCCAGAATAATGCCTACTAAAAAAGACACAAATATAGATTTCAATCTCATACGAAAGGTTTATTATGCACACCATTTTGACTCGTGAGGGTTTTATTTATCTCTTTTTTATTAAAATAGTTTCTGGAATATTTTTATAGCTATATAGCATGACACTATAAAAATAAATCATAATTTTTACCACTTCCTACTGATGGATTTTGAATTGATTCTAACCATTTGCTATTATGGAAAAAGGTGAAAAATAAATTTAAACTGTATTATTGAGCATACTACATGTCAGTGTATCCATAGAATACATTCTAGAATGTAGAACTACTGGGTCATAAACTGTATGCAGTTACAATTTTGATAAGTATTGCCAAATTTTCCTCTTACAGTTCCACTCATTCACATTGCCCTGGCAGTGAAGCCTGCCGCCTTCCCCGAGGCCTCTCCCACGGAAATTGTTAAACTGCCTTGCCTGGGAGCTCTCTGGCCCCACCTCCTGCTCCAGACTGTGGGGCGGAGGAAGGTTTACATGGAAGTGCAGAGAGCGAAAGGAAAGCTCCCAAGGTGAGAAAAAAATTCAGCTCTAATTTATTAGGCTCAATGTAAATATAAAGGGAATTGTATATCGCCGTTTAAAATGATTCCCACTACATTGAGAATGTCCCTTTTATTTTCTACTTAATTTTGCATCTTTATTTCCCAACATGCTTCATCTTTTTCACCCTCTAAAGGGCGACGGTGAGACAGTGCTGGAAACTTTTTTTTCTCATTTCACTAGCTTTTACTATTCTGACCAGTGCTCCCAATTTATTAGTCCTTAGTGGAAAGCACATAAAAGTTCCTTTTCTTGTCAATCTCCCCAAGGGGCTAGCCACAAAAAATATCATTTCTCCATCTCAGAACTGAAATATCTGGTTGTTGGGGGTAGTCCCATAAGAGACTGCAAGGCATAAATACAGGAAGAAGAGCTTCATCCCTTTGCTAATGTGTTCACTGGCAAACCTCCCGGATGTGAGCGTAGTGTCAGCGAGACACGCTGCATCTGCCCCTGCTTTGATCTCTACACTGGCTTCATTAATAGAACAAACTCTTCCAATGTATTTGTGAACATTAGAAAGCACAAGTGTGCCAGTAAATGCTTAGTACATCATCTCATAGAAAAGGACTCTCACTTTAGCATTTGTCAACTTGCATTATAGAAATACTCCCTCCGTGGCCAGTTCTAAAAGCCCATGGTGACGTCCCCGAGCGCAGAGCTAGGAAGAGACGTGCAGTACACACCGCTGTATTGGTTTCCCTCGGGGAGTGTTTTCACCGCAGTGATGTAACAGACGTGCAGAACCCGAACAGCACGTAACTGCATCGAAAACTGGAATTTGAAAGGTCGGGTTTTCCTTTAGACACAAGTGGCCTCTGCAGACTTCCTCAGGCCCGAAGCATAGATGAGTGGACAGAGTATGCAGATGCTTGCACCAGGCTGTCAAGCCCAATTTCACTACCTTATGCGATGATGGGAGAGGCCCATGTGCAGGAGGAAATGAAACACGCCCGAACATATCTACTGTTTCATTATTTTTTTTAATTAGTACATGTTTGCGGTACATCATGAGTATATTTATGTGGGTGGTTGGTACGTGTTCATGGCACATCCTATTTCTTTTTACATCCCCCTCCCCTTCCTTCTTCGCCCTCCTCCTTACCCCCTCCCTCCAATTCCTACCCCTCTTCCCATTTGCCGAGTATCTATGTCCCTGTTTCCTATTGTCCATCTTTTATTTTGCTCTTTGATTCATTTTACTTTGGGGTTCTTATGTAAGAGAAACCATATGATTTTTCAACTCCGATGTCTGATTTACTTCACATAACATTGTTGAACACGAGTTCAAGGTGCATCCATTTGCTTACACATGACTCAAGTTTATCCCTCTTTAAGGCAGATCAGTACTCCATTGTGTAAAAATACCACATTCTTTATCCGTTCATCTATTGACAAACATATAGGCTGTTTTCACAATTTTGCTACTATGAATCGCGCTATGAACACGGGTCTGCATGTGTCACTGTAATGTGATGGCTTTAACTCTTTCAGGAAGATACCTAGAAGGAGAATAACTGGGTCAAATGGAATTTCTATTTTAAATTTTTGAAAACTCCTCACACTGATTTTTATGGTGGTTGTACTAGTTTACATTTACCAACAATGTAGAAGGGCTCCTTTCCCCCCATAGCCTTTCTAGTATTTGTTATTATTTTGTTACGGTTTGTTCCTACATGTCCCCGCCAAACCTCATGTGGTCATAGGTGGGGCTTTGCAGAGATGGCTGAGTCTAGAGTGTGTGATGCTGGGATTAAGGGTGTGTGATTACTAAATCAATCCACTGATTGGCTTGGCACCCCCCTAATCCTGGCAGCCTGGATAAAATGTAAGGGGCAGAAAGAAGCAGCTAATGCTCCTTGTTCACCTTGCTGCCTTCTGCCTGTCTGCCACACCACCCTGCCTTAGAGCCAGCCGATTGTGGACTGAAACCTCTACAAACTGTGAGGTAAATAAACCTTTTTGCCTTTAACTTCAGGTGTTGGGTATTTTTGTCTCAGCAACGAGAAAAGTAACTAATACAGAAATTGGTACTGGCGAAGTGGGGTCCTTGCTGTGACGTTGACCAGCCCTATGGCTTAAGAGCCTTTGGAATTAATTTGCAAATGTTTTGAGAGACAAGCCAAAGAAGCAGCCCTGGAACATTGTAATTTATTATATGGGAGACTGTGCTCAGAGGGTGGAAAACCAGAGTAACTGATGGAAATGCTGCCGGTTAGGATGAGGCTGGGAGGCCTCTGTTGAGAAAGACCACATTGGCTGCCGGATCCCAGGTGGTATATGTATGTTTTGGCAGAGGTTGGTCTGCATTTTGCTTGTGTTTGGAGATACTGCCTGAGTGGAAGGAAAATTTCAGTGCAGTCTGTTATAGGGACAGCAGCATAGTTACTGTTGAGGGCTTTTGGCCAGATCTGTGTTGAAAATCAAGAGGGGAGAACTAGCAGGGTGACCTCCTGGGGCCTTTGGTCGAGGAGAGCTGTGGATTGCAAGGGTGAACAAAAGAAAACATGGTTGTGGAGGAGAAACAGGACAATGGAAAAATGACCTGAGGCCTTTTGCCAGAAGGAAAGAGTGTATTTGGCACGCAGGAGATTCTCGGGGGCGTGTCTCTTAATGTTGCTGTGCTCTGTTGTTAAAGTTTATGGAAACCAAAGAATTTTAAAATTTGAAGCCATAATTCTACATGTAGGTGGACTGTACTGGGTATATTGTACTTGGTAAGCAAATTATTGTTTCAGAACAAGTGAAAGACAGAACAGAGTCATTGTATATTTGTATGTATAGTTTTTGGACACCTGTTTGTAATCACTGTTGAGAATCCTTTGAGTATTTGTTTCTGGTGTGAGACTGAGTGTGCTAATTGTATTGTTAATGTAAATCTGAATAGACTAAGATGTGTTAACTCTTTACAAATCTGCCACTGGAGATTCTAGTTTAAAGTAATGTGTCTGGTTATCAAGTTGACCAGGGGTGGATTATGGTGGACTTATTGTGGTCAACTTGCGCAGGATCGCCCAGCTGAGCTGAGTTGCTGTGATTCTGAATGTAGAGGATCCACCTGAGGATTGTTGCTGATGAAACATACAGGAGAATGAGAGCAGAAGATGGGGGCCAGCTGTTTCCCAGGAGAAGCTCTGTTGCGGCTGGTTCTCCTGAAGAGAACTCGGCTGTTCTCTTTGCAGAAGGAGCTCGGGGCCTTGCTGTTGTCGGGGATGGCTGCTGTTTGCTTTGGGTGAGCTCTGGTCTTCATCTCTGCTGTGAGTGTTGCACCCTGGCTCCAGTATAGATTTCTTCAGCCTTTTAGTGCAGATACAGACTTACATGGGATAGTGCCGTGGGCTCCCAGCCCTTGATTGAATCTTTCAGGTCTCCAGCGCATAGGTAGATGTTCTACACTCTTCCTGCATTTAGCTTGTGTGTGTGAATGTTGTAACTTGTAATTGTCCTGTATTAAATCTGCTTTTTTGCAAAACCATTGACTCTAGAATGGTAACTAATATAATCTGATATCTTGATGATGGCCATTCTTTCTGGAGTAAGATGGAATCTGTGTTTTCTAATTTGCATTTCTCTAATGACCAGCAATGTTGAATATTTTTCACATATTTATTGGTCATTCCTACTTCTAAGTAGTGTTTATTTCAGTTGCCCCTTTTTGAATAGGTCTTTTATTCTGAGGGGGTCTCCTTTTTTTTATTTCTGTGTGTATTGTAGATATTAATCCTCTGTCTGAGGTGTAGCTTGTAAAATTTTTTCCTTTGCTTTGCAGAAGATTTTTAGCTTGATATAATCCTATTTGTTGATACTTGGTCTTGTTTCTTGTGCAGTTTGTTCAGAAAGTCCTTGCCTACTCCTATGACTTCAAGAGTTGTATCTACCTTATATACCAGCAGGTTAAGTGTTTCTGTTTTAACAGTTAGATCTTTGAACCATTTTGATTTTAGTTTAGTACATGGTGCAAGATAGAGGTCTACACTGAGCTAAATCCCCAATCCCTGGATTTAGCTTTGAATAAATCCTTCTTACCAAAATAAATGGCCTTCTTTGATTTGGTCAGTGGCAAACAAATGAACTTGAGCATATGAACCTAAGTGGCTCATAACAAGTACAGGTATAGCAAATTGTTATTTTTAGTTTTTGACTTGCAAAGTTCTTGAAAATTTCTCCAGTGTCTCTCTTGAGCTAATATAAGCGGGCTCCAACAAGTTGCTGAGAGGAAATATAGTTACAAGCAAACCAAACTACTGAAGGACATACTTATTTTTAGACCTTGAAATAATCACAATCACACAGTAAGAAAGACCGCTTAGTTCGTTATTCAAATACAATTTATCTTCTCTCTTAAAAACAAATCCATTTTTTTTGTTAGGTGTAACAGTATGTCCAGCTAAAATACATTTCCCATCTTAACATAGAAAAAAGTGAAAGCATGTGACTGAGTTCAGGCCAATGATATATGAACAAAAGTTGTTGAGTAGGAGTCTTGAAAGCTTTCTTTAAAGTGAAATGAATTCATCTGGCATCAACTATTTCACAACCAACTTTTTGTTTTTTCCTACCTGTACATGGTGGGTGGAGTCATGCCAACCATCTTGTGAACATAAGGCAGTGCAAAATGTGTAAAATTCTACAAAGAATGACGAAGAGAAAAGTAGAAGTATTCTAAGATATTTCTAATCTGGTACAATAGCCTACATTTGGACTCCATAGTATATGACAGAAAAGTTAATGTATTTTTAAGCTACTTAACTCAAGTTCTTTGTAACAAAATCAAATACAATTTCTAAATGATAATATAGTCAACGTTTATTGGGTCTACCATGTGGCACAAAGCACCATAACTATAAGTGTGATTTCTAAAAATTAGCTTCATTTGTGCATTAGACATAGGATGTGATTTTATACACTCATTTGTCCAGAAAGGATTATTTATGTGTCCAAAATTTCCCTCTGAAAGTAGGTGTTCTAAGAAAAGAGGGGTTCTAAGAGATTTATTCTTCGGTGCAACAAAAGGAACCTACTTAGTTTTTGCTTAAAGAAGTGTTAATAACATAAATGATGTATTCCATTTAGTTTTACCTCAGTTCGCTGTTTTAATAGCAAATATCAATTCACAATGATAAGTTAAGTACAACTAAATGCAGGAAGCACTATTTTGATGTTGTCTTTCTCACACAGATTTAATTGTGATTCTCCTCCATTTCTCCATATAATTCCAAAACTTCCTACAACAGTATATGAAGTAGACATCTAGTATCAGACACAGCGTCTTTGCTGGAACTGTAGACACAACAAGTAAGATATCTACAATGTTTTCCCCCAAAATAAGAGCTAGCTGGAAAATAATCAGCCTTGAAAACTAGAGCTCAAAAATGCGACCCCAGCCAGCCTATCCTGGCTTTACCTGCCTTACAGAGTAGCCACCAAGCAAGAGAATAGTGATGGCAGATAAGGGAAGGATAGGCTGACTGGGGCTGGCATTTTCCATCTCTAGTGTTCAGGCTGATTATTTTCTGGCTAGGTCTTATTTTTTGGAAAGAGGGTAGTTCCTTCTGATGAGTCTGTAACAGTGCCTGAAAAATGGAACAACTCAAAAATTGGCTTCCAGGGCTGGGCACGGTGACACATGCCTGTAAACCCAACACTCAGGAGGCTGAGGCAGGAGGATCACTGCGAGTTCGAGGCCAGCCTGGGCTACATAGTGAGTTCAAGCTGGCCTGAACTACATACACATTGAGACCTTGGCTCAAAAAAAAAAAAAAAAAAAAGAAAGAAAGAAAGAAAGAAAGAAACTGGCTTCCGGGAAGAACAGTGATCATCAGCCTGAAAAAGAGCCTTTAGCATGTTTGTCAATCATTCTTATCATTTCATCTGTGGAGGAAGGTAATGAGCACTTAGGTTTATCTCTTAAGGAGTAAAGCAGCTTTTGTTATAATAAAGCATTTTCCTAAATTTAGCTTTTGAAAAAGAATCACGAGTCTTTTCTAAAAGACTAAAGAGACTCTTTTCAGATTATTTTGCTTCATCTTGCGGTTCAGGCTGTGTTTTATACTTTTTAAAATGCTAAAATGAGAATTGGAGGGCCTTTGTCTTTGTTTGATTTGCTGTTTTTGAGTCCATAGACTGAAGCCGATAAAGGACATTGGAAGCTAATGACCTTTGCCAGGTCAGTGTCCATGTCCGCACCTCCAGCAGGGACTGTCCCTCCATTTCATAGAAATGACAAATATGCCAGGAAGACAGTCAGAATGCCACGGGAAGCTGCAGAGGCACAGCCCAAGATTTATAGTCATTTATTATTAATATACCAAGAAATAACTTTTAAAGATAATCTTGGCAAAATGACTTCATTTATTTCTTCAGCGTATTACAATTAATGGGCAAAGACTGTGAATTTATTACGAATTTTGTCCTTTGCATTGACCCTGCATTGAACTATGAGAATTCTAAAGCAGTAAAGAAATGCCAACATATATATGAGGACTTAGTGAGATTTTCTGATTTTGTTGCTATAAACATATTTGAAAAATAGACCAGCTTTGTACAAGTTAGCTATCGATTCAAAGAGAGCTGCTGCTTTTCTGGTGCCTGCAACATGCAGAGAGTCGGGAGTGCGGGGGAGAACTCCAGAGTCTAGGGCTCCTTGCTTCTGGCTTTCTGTGTCTTCACAGGATTTCCAGCCCAGAGCTCGAGTTAGAGAACCAATGAGACTGTGAATTCTGTGGTCTGCTCTCTGCCGGGTTCCACGCTAAGGCACTTAATTTGTGCTTTCCCTTCGACTTCACAAGCAACCCTCTGAGAGGCGCTCGTCGTTATTGTCCTTGTTTCGCGGGTGGAAATAGGCGGTCCCTCACAGCTATGGTCACACTGACAAAAGGCGGGGCCTGAACGCCATTGGCTCTCCCGAGTCAGAGGTCTCCAAAGCTGAACCCCAGTGCCGTACTGTGAGCACCAGGAGACGGTCCACGCATGCCTGAGAATTTCGCGGCGGAGCTAGAGGCCTGAAGAAATCCTTTTGAAAGTTTACTCCTTGAGAAAATAAGGCTGCACTTGGTCCATTATTACATCCCACTTGTGTTACCTAGCATCGGCTACACTGGTTGAGACCTTCGTTCTTCATGTGAATGTCTTTAATCTCATGGTTTCCTGTCTGCCAAAAGATAAACACCCCGAGGTGCTTGCTGCAGTATTTTGTTGTTTCGGCAACTCTGTGCAAAGGCAGGCCCGGTGTGGAGCTGTGAACCGGCAGCGGGCCAGGAGAAGTGCAGAAGAGAAAGTGAAAGTCATCAAAAGCGCGTTTGCTTCCCTCGGTCAAAAAGCCTAAGGCTCCTTTTCCGGAAACAAACACTCGTCCCTGACCCATATCTGGTTTCTCAGCAATAAGTGACTAGTGTTCTTTTCTGGGCTTTGGTGGATAGAAAATTTTAAAATAATGAAAACGTAATCAAGATTTTATGTATATTAAGTCAAAATAATGCTAAAGAGCCTATGTTTAAGTTGATCATTCAAACCAAAACGCTTTTGGATCTTGCTGTATACCGTTGACCGTTCAGAAATTCAGAAATCCACTAGAGAGAGTGTGGCTCTGTACGCCCCTTGGAGTTTTTTTGGTTGTTGTTCTTTATGTTTTTGTTTTGGTTTGGTTTTTGTTTTGCTGTTGTTTTGTGGGATTTTTTTGTTTTTGTTTTTGTGTTTTTGTTTTTTGTGGTTTGGTTATTTGGATACACTGCAAAGCTGCACATCAGAAGGCCGGTCAAGCGGTCATTCTGTGCTACACACTCTGGGGCTGTGACCTCTGGCAGCTTTTCTCAGAGGCCTCTTTTAACAGGGAAAGGTACTGCCACATGAATTACCACCGAATAGAATACCACAAATCTGTGATGTCCAGTTACGAACGCTCCAAGGCCGGCGCAGGTCTGGAGATGCTCGCAGCGCGGCTCTGTGCGGAGGCACCAGGGAGCAGCCCCGGCTTGGCGGCTTCCAGAGCTGCCAGCACTCCCGGCTCACGGTTCCCCTGGCGGTCTTCAGAGACTGCAACACGGAGTCTCTCTCCGCCCTTCAGTCCTCGCATTTCCTAGGCACAGACATGTAAATGTCCTCTGCATTTTTTCATTCTTTCCTTTCCTTTAAAAAAAAAAAATGTTTTTTTCCTTGCAGTGCACGCCAGGCAAACACTGTGCCACAGAGCTATACTCCCAACCTCCTTCTCAGCTTTCAGGGGCTCCGGGAATTAACTTGTCCCTACCCGGATAATCTCCTGGTTTCAAGGTTTTTAACATCTGTGAAAGTCCCCTTTCTGCTATAAGAGGTACCCAACAGGCTGCAAAATTCATGTATCTTTGAGGGGCCATGATCCCTTCTACCACAAATGGCCGTGCAGGTAATATTTTGAGTAGCACTGCAGGCCTCACCTCCACGAAACCAAGAAAATCCCCCTGGAGCCAGCCTAGCAGGGCTTCATTCCCCAAAAGACAAATGTGACCCTTCCGTGACAACCTCATGACTGTAAGTTCAAGAACAATTCAAACCTGTCAGTAGACTCCACAGAGAGTAAATTCTGTAGCACATGGAAGAATAAAATTGAGCAGAATGGCTTTGCTGCCGCAACATGACATTTTTCCAGTATAAATCTGAAACATTTCTGATTTGGAAGCGCATGGGATAGATGCAAACAAGCCATCAGTTTAAATCACAGAATTTCAGAAATGAAAAAGCATATTAACTTTACTGCTTAGTGCACTCGACAGTATTTCTGATCAGTGATAAATGAGCATAGCAAGGGACGGTAACTCACTGCCCATTTGGAATTTGCACAACAGTAATTGTTGGAAGTTTCTTCCTGCCATTGTGCTGAAAGATTCTCATTGTTATATTCGCATATGGCTCTGACTTTTCCCTTTTGGAACCACATAAGCAGAAATCTAAATTCCTACTTGCAGCTGGTTTCTAAGAAGACACGTAGAACCATTCTGGACAACTAAGAAGATTAAAGAATCTGATCAAGCTTCCCTGTTTTACAATGTGATTCAAGAAAACAAAAAAGAACCTAGATTAAACAATATGTAATCATTTGTGAGAAGTAAAAGAGCTGTGACATGATAAATCCAATACAGTATTTTTATTTCATGTTAAAATATCCTCCTTCGTTTTTGTTACATGGAAAAAAATTTTGCTCTGGACTTTTAGTTGGACAGTTTAAACTTGAAACTTATCTTCAAATCCCTGGAAATCACTTCAGGTGTTAATTCTAAGATTAGTAAAACAATCTTCAATTTTCTTCTTATGAAATATAATGTGAAATTACACTTTAAAATCAGCTAAATAATGGTGCCCTTATTCTCTCATAAGCTAGAGTTTTACTGTATCAACAAAAAGAAACTGAAAGGTGAAATTCTAGAAAAACAGAAGCAGACAGCTGGTAAACAAACCTATTTGCATCCAGACGTATCATTTTCAAAAGCAGTTGAGTAATCTAGTATATATCTCATTTTGTTCGTGCTTTTCTTCCCACATTGCCAAAAAGTTTTAAATCCATATTTGTGAATATATAATAAAAGTTAAGAAATTCCACTCAACAACCTTCTAAATGTTTTATAAATTAAAAAATAAGAACATTCTTTCTGCTTTTGAAAGCTTGCTGGCTTATAAGAAGTCAAGTAAACAAATAAACTAAAACCCTCAAAAGATTTATTGGTTTTTTAAAAAATACTGAAAAGCTCAGGAAGCTAAAGGGAGAGTTTTTAAATGAGGAGATAATCTCAATCACAAAAATGTCAAGTTTCTGAAATGATGAAAAGCAACAAGTTCAGAAAGGGAACGTTTTGATTGACAGATAAGAACTTGCACAAAAGCGTTGGGAGTTGGTTCCTGTGTCTTTTGTGATGTTTTTGAATTATAAAAATAATGAACCTACCATGTCGTTCAGAGATATTTTTGCAATTGAAGTGTTATTTGGTTCAATTCTTTTTGGTTTTTATTAAATATAATTTCTACTAAAATGTCCTTTTTGTCTGATGACCTATAGTTCAATCTAAAAGTAAACTTTAAAACAGAATACAAGGCAAGTGAAATCTGTATTTGCCGTAACACTGAGTCTGCCTGAATGAATATATATAAGGTGAAATGGTTTTAAACAAGTGTTAGGATTTACAGCTAGAATGTCCCCCAAAAACCTCATGTACTCAGAGATGGGGCTTTTGGAAGGTGATTGGAACACAAGGGCGCTAAATTAACCTGTTGGTAAGTTCACCGATAAATGTGCTGTGAGGAGTAGGAGCTGGGGACTGATCAGAAGAGATTGTTCGCTGGGGGGTGACCTGGAAGCCACTCCTGGCTCATTCTGCTTTTGGCTGCCATGTCCCTCCGCGAGCTGTTTCTACCTTGAAACCAGCCAACCATGGACTCAAAGTTTGAGCCAAGCTAAGCACCTTCTCCTTTAAGTTGTGGGTGTCTGGTTTTTTTTTGTCCCACTGAGGAGAGAGTAACTAAGACCACGGAGTGTAGTGCAATTGAATGATCTTTTAAAATCAGTATTCTTGGATAGTTATAATAAACAATATAAATACCAGATTCAATTCTATTATTTCTATTTCTAACTTAATGGCATTGTATTTATGAACATTTACATTTATAGAACATTTTGGTTTAAACTGGGCGTTGTCATTGTTAAGTTTAATTGTGTAAACTTGATTGGCTTGGCAGGCTCTGGGAGGATTAGTGAAGCTCAATTCTCGATGTGTCTGAGTGGGTCGAGAGACTATTTATTTCCCATCGTCCATTTTTATGGCAGTTTACTTTGTCCACAATAAATACCTAGCACATACACATCTAGCATGGCAGGAGAGAAAAAGTTAAAGATGGTGATGGGAAAGGTATTTGGGCTTTGCTAAATGAAGAAATGGTCTAACAATTATTGCCATCTGGGAGAGACAGACAAGAAATTATAATTTCAATCTCTAGATGCTGTCCAAAGTATTCCAGAAATCATCTGCAGGTGGTTATATTTATGACGTTGGAAGTTTAACTAAAAGAATTCTAAGACATCCTATGTATTTGAGTTCACACATGATTTTACTAGAATTGTAAAGACAATGGTATTTTACTGGTTTATGATTCTTTGGAATATTCATGTGTAGACTTGACAAGGTAATCCATCTCAATATGCTCATGATATGCCATTGAGTGGACTTTTGCAAACAAGGCAAAAGACAGTTTTCTCTGGACGCACTCATTATGCATATGAGCACTTGATTAGAAATATGGTAACGGGAGATAAATGATCTCTTGAAAGGTCATTAACGAATGGTGCTTTCATGTTCCAAATAATCATAGTGTGAATTTCACTGGCTCATTAATCATTATAAGACAACTATTATCAGAAGATGACTTTACTTTAGGGCAATTGTACTTGATTGAAAATAGCAGCCAATTAAGAGAAAAGGACAAATGATTGGCAAGAAGGGAGAAAACATTATATCTTATACCTAATGACTTCATTAACTGCTAAAACATGCATTGTTTAAAACTCTCAGATTGTTCTGGCTATTCTGAATTAATTTTGTACAAGGAAGGTTAGAAGAGTAATTTCTAAATAAGGTCGAAAGAATATCCAGGTTCTCCTCCATTAGTAATAAAACCCAGTCATACTGGGAACTATTCTGTACTTCTGTGAGGGAATAGATTGAAAACTCATTCCTCTTGGAGCTTCATGGCAATGTTCTGGACAATGGGATGTAATTTCAAGTGTTATGGAGAACTAGGAAGAACACTTATCATAGGTCTACTCCACTGGGAAGTGTATTCTTTTACCTGCTCACTTCTTTCTTCCTTCTGCCCCAAAATCAGATTTGATGAATGACTTTTTAGAAGCTCTCTGAAATGTCACATTAAAGAAGGAGAGCAGTTGTCAAATAGCCCTGGACACCTATTGGTTTTTGTGAGAGAGAAATAAAACTGTATCTTATTTAAGCAACAATGGCTTGAGTTTTCAGATAAATACAGCCAAACTGAATATGATAATATTCCAATGCATAATTTATGAAGCCCAATGAAATTACTCTCTGGAGCACAATGGAGGAAAATATTGTGGTGACTATAGGAGTTACCTATAGGAGTTCCCTATCATAATTTACGGCATAGCATCGATTCCTGTTCTGTAACACTGGTGGCGTGCCACAGTGGGCTGTTTGTTATCACTGAAACTCTAAAAGGTTCGCCATCGCTAGTCTGTAACTTTTCCTCAGCTTTTGTGCACCCATGAAACTCTCTTTGTGGGATCATGAAGCAAGACGCACCCTCCTTTGAGCAACAGGTGGTGAGAGGCCAACCTTGACCAATGGGACCTTTGAGTGATAAAAAGATGAAGCTGATTCTCCCTGAGTCTTGCAAGGGTCCCCCTTTGTAGCTCACCGGATACTGAGAACCCTAGTTATGTGCTTCTCTTAGCCCTTTTGCTCCAATACTTTATCATAAGCTATTATGATTATCATGTGTCTTCATAATATGAATATATATGATAAGTATGTCATATTGTTATGTCCGGAGGTAGACTGTGAGCTGCTGCCCTGCTAGAAAATGCAGCTCTTGGCGATCGTAAACCAAGCTACAGTAAGGAATTAAAGAAATCAAGTTTAAACTAAGAGAAGACAATTTATTTAAAAGTGGCAAAAAGGAGGAAAAGAGATGATAGATAGCTGAGTAGGGAGCATTCGAAAGCAAAATACTCGTGAACTCTTCTCTGTAGGCCCTTTTAATCGGGTTTTTCCTTGCGTTGGCCCTTGGAATCTGATTGGCTCCTGGGCTTGTTGGTCACCTCTGCCTCGATTTCTCTTAGCCCTCTGACCCGTGTCTTCTGGCAGAGGGCAAGATTATGGGTAGGTGCCTTAGGGCCAGGTTATCTAGATGTAAGGATCAAAAAAAGGGGGAGTCTGTGATTTTTATGTTAATCACACTACCTGGGGCCCTCCCAAACTAGAACTAGTTCCTTTGCCTTTGTCTCTTTAACTACTGGAATCTAGCTGCCTTTATGTCTCTAACTATTGGATTATAGCTGTCTTTGCCTTTCGGTGTCTGAATGTATAGGTCAAAATTGTCTATTAATTTTTAACAATGTCCAGTGAGGCCTTTACCCTACCTTTCCCTACCCGTGGGGACCCTTGTCCCTACGATATATATACATATATTCATCTTTGCTTTTGTTTGAGAGGGCCTTAGTTTGTTTCACATTTTCTTAACTAAACAAATAGTTTTTGTATTTCAAATTGTACTTAACACAGGAAGGCCAGTAGAATAATAGGTTAGGGAGACAAAGGTATTAATTCAACCTGGAAGTCAGATCTACTGCAGTTGTCATGTGAGCTTAGAATTCTGACGTCCGCTAACATAGAGGACTTTCGAGGATCTAGTTTTGCTTTCAGCAGATCCCTTCATGAAATCATAGGTCACTATTACAGCAACTGGTAACAAAGAGTTGGAAGGATATCGGAATGAAGGCAGGTGCTTTTACTTTCATCACTCTGGAATCTACTCTTAGTTGAAGTTGGCCATATCACAGCTAATGTCACCAACCAGTAAGAGTATTTGGAGTGCATAAATCCGTAACCATTCCTGCAATAGCAAATCAAGGATAATGAACCCGTGATGCTAACTAGGCAGACTTTGGAACTCATTAGTAAAATTGCAGCACTATAGCATTTGATTGACCTGTACCGGGTTTTATCATAGCAGAGATGAGGCTAGAATACCTGACTCTAGTTTCTAGACTTCTACCCATAATACATATCACATATGCTTTAGCTCTGGAGCCAGATATCTGGGTTAGACACCACATATTCTAATTTATAAGCCATGTGAGTAACCTTTTAAGTGTCAGTCCTCATTTCTCATCTGTAAAATGGGAATGATTGAATACGTTAATTCATATTTTGTGTATACAAGAGTGCCTTGTATGTGTAACTGATTTGGAGCTCTCACTGTAGACAATAATTAATTGTAAGTCTTATCAGTTTGTGGACTAAAAATAATAGGGCAAAAATGATTCAGCAATTTCCAAAATAGCACAAAATGAACTCATGGAATATATAAGCCAATGGTCTCAATTACGGTGGTACCTCGGTTCACGAACACTTTTGTTTGTGAAATATTTGGTCTCCAAACAGAAGCACTGGGCGAAATTTTGTTTTTGTTTGAGAACTCTGCATCAAGTGACAGACATGACCGTGGCCACCTTCCATGCAAGCACAAACGTGGCCGTTGCTTTCCAGAATTGTGGAACAGATTAAATTCGTGAATCAAGGTACCACTGTAAAATATTTTGTACATTCTTACTACTACAAGTATCTGAGATATACTAACCAATCATGTCACTATACTTCTTCAGAATGCTACTAGCTCTCCACCAATAGGATAAAATCTGAAGCCTTAAAGGCAAAGGCAGCTATGGAAGCTTGCCAGGAAGCAAGTGAAGTCCCTAAAACTATCCCAAGTCTTCTAGCACTCTGGGAGGCTGAGGGAACAGGATCACAAGTTCAAGCCCAGCTTGAGTAACTTAGCCACTTAGCAAGTGTCTGTCTCAAACTCAAAAATAAAAAAAGCGTTGGGGATGTAGCTCAGTGTGAGGCCTTAAAGTGCCATGGTTTTTCTTCACAACCAAGGCCCTACTCCCTGAATAGCCTAGAACTATACTGTAAGTTTCTAGACAAACATGCTCTCAGTCATTCACCTGCCCCACTCTGTCTGCCCCCTTCATCCCTTCTGGTCTGGCCCCCTTGTCCTGATCTGCTTCCTTGTCACCATGGATGAGGGAGCTTTGCTCTGCCGTGACCTTCTTCCATAGTGTTTCTGCCTTGGGGAAGGCTGATCATACACTGAAAATGTGAACAAATTAAAGCTCTCCTCCTTAAATTGCGGTCTCAGTGATAAGGGAGATAATATACTGGACTTTCTGAGCATGTTCTGTGCACTATGACGAAGATGTTACCTTCATGTCTGCTGTGAAATTTTGCACTTTCATTTGTTTAGGCTTCAGTTGAATTTCAGACATCCTTCTCTCAGAGATGTCTACATTGTATTTTAAATTATCTTCTAAATTTTCCATGTCTCGAGATAGCTTGTGAAGAACAAGGAGTGGTTTTTTAAATATAATGCTAGTTTGAACACAGTGTATAAATCAAAGAGGGCTTTCAATATTTGCTTTCTGAAGAAAGAATTAAACTGAAGGAAGAAAAATAGGAGAGAAGTAAAGACTCAAAGATTATCAATGAAAACAACATTCCCTAGGTAAGCCTCTCTCTTAAAGGAATTTATTCACAAAGACCAGAATAGAAATCCCTTAGAACATAAATTCTTAACCTGGATACTTTGAATTCCAGCCTTGTTACCCCATCGACCAAAGGATATTAGGTGATCTGTGAATTTAAATATGAAAAAATCACATTATTGGCATCTGTGCAGATGCTCTACTACACAATGTATTACTGCCACTAATTAGTTTTATAGGATGGTCATGAGAATCAGTAGTACCAGCTGCATCTTTGTAAGTAACTGACATGTGAAAACAAAATAGTTTTATATGTTACCTTTTTAAATTATCTTTCACAAAACGCTGTATGATATAGCATCAAACATAGTAGAAAAGCTTTAATTTATCTCTTTTAACTATGAAATATCAAGTGACTGAAAAATAACTCATTTTTAGCCTCAAATTCCTGGAATGAACAACATGAAATCTTTGGTTTTAAAATACCTAGAAAAGTTATCCATTACAATGGGACATGGTCTAAAGTTGCACTCATTAGAAATTTTGTAGTTTTATTTTTAATGCTTATGTAAATGAAGAGGAAAAAATCAAAATAGAGCTTAATATAAAGTCAAGAAACTGGAAAAATGATAGAAAATAAACAAGGGAATAATAAAATAGAGGAAATAATGAATTGGAAAAGTGAGTCTAGAATTGACAGTGAAGTTAATTATTTAACTGAAAAAGTTAAATCTTTAGCTTAACAAAAAAGGGAAAAGGAACAAATATACAAATAAGAAATATAGATTTGAAAATAACCAATGATACAGAAAAATGTAAATAATCAAAATTGGCTGCTTGATTAACTTCATAAAATTATATTTCTTAGGAGGAATGAAATGATTAACTTTCTAGAAAAATTACTAAATAATTACTGAAACTAATCTCTACATTAGGAAAAAAAATCCAATAAACAGGGAAAAATTTTGTGTGTGGATATTGATGTGGATTTATGTATATAAAAGTATATAAAACTATTTTCTTACACAGATATTCTAAAAGTGGAAAATCTGGGGCTAGGGATTTAGCGCAGTGGTAGGGCACTTGCCCAGCAAGCAAAAGGCCCTGAGTTCAATCCCCAGCACCACCACCCCCCAAGAAAACAGACAGAAGTGGAAAGAGACTAGTTACTCCATTTGGAGCAAGACAAAGGCCAGCAGACTGAATTGCTGGGGAACTGGTACTCCTAGATCGAGTCTTGCCAAATGGCATAAGACCTACATAGAAATCTGTTTTCTTTCAAAGTTCTGGTAAAATTCTTTTTAAATTGGGTTTCATCGTGGTATTTTTATGTGTGCATATGACATATTTTTGGTCATATCAATACCCTTATTCTCCTCTCTTATTCTTCCTCTCCCCCGACTCCCCTTCCTCCTGGATGTTAGTCTCCCTTCTACTTCCAACTTCATGCCATCTGTTTTATTTATTTATTTTTTTTTTCAACCTAGACTCCACATACTGTATTAGGGAAAATACAGTGGCACCTTGGTTCATGAATTTAATTTGTCCTCGATTCTGGGGAAGATGGCCACATTTGCATTGGTCACCCAATGCCGAGTTTGCAAATGAAAGCAAAATTTTCCTCAGTGCTTCTGTTTGCCAACCAAATGGTTCATGAACAGAAGTATTCATGAGCGGAGGCATTACTGTATGCAATATTTGTCTTTCTGAATCTGGGTTATTTTCTGCTCAATTTCTTTAGAGAAATGTTTATTTGTTTGTTGTTTTGAGACAGAGGTCCATGTTGGCCAGGCCGGCCCCAAAAGTCTTGGCTCAAGTGACCCTCCTGCCTCAGCCTCTACATAGCTGAGTACAGTTGTACACTGATGTACACTGTACTCAGCTGAGGAATTTCTTGAATTTATTTTATGGGGGTAAATTTGGTGACTAACTTGCAGTGCACAAAAGACAACTCAAATTTCTCTTTGTCCAGTTTGTTTTCTGTGTTATTTCCCTTCCTCATCTTATTTTGCAGAAATTTAGTATAATTTTTCATACATGATGGCTTTCTCCCCTAATCTAACCACCACAACTAATCTTTCTCTATGAAGAGTGTATTTTCACTCACATATTTTCCAGTTTTTCCAAATTTTTCAGCAAGATCTGAATAGGCATAAGAGTCAAATGCCTTTTCCTGGTTTGCCATCTTTAACAAGAAGAATTTCTATCTTGTTGAGAAGACATTCGAACGTAAGCATTGGAAGAATAGCAATATGTGTACATTTTTCAAATAAATGTCCATGAGGCATAGTATTTAGAAAACAGTATTTATAATTATGTATATGACTAGCAGCACAATCTCTTCAAGCTGTAGCTCATGTATGCTTGTGTTCATCCTTAAGATCGATTAACCAATATCAATATAAATTAATCTTTATATGATAAACTATTAGTATTACCAAAGATAATTTAGAAAATATGTTTATTTGACCAAAATAAACACTTTTATATAAATATATCATTGATCTGATTTTTTAAAGTCTGCAGTTTTTCACTTTAAAAATATTACACTCTTCCTAATTTTTCCAAATTATGCTGTGTTTAAAAATTCTTATCTCCCCCTTTTCATCCCTATAAAAAAAGGTTGGAGGAGGAGGGAATTTAAAAGTCTTAGATTCTGCTTATCTCCAGTCTAATGTCTGTAAGTAACATTTAAAAAATTCTAGAGCTTTCATATTTCATATTAAATCAAAGAAAACTATCATATTCACTTAAAATATTCATGAGTCAAGTCATATCTAATTATGCATAATAGACTTAGTATTTATTTTTATATCCAGCTTCATAAATTTAATGTCCTCCAACTAAAAGTGTTCTAGAGAGTGCTAACAAGGTAAATCTCTTTTTGGGGGGTGTGTGGTGCGCTGGGGATTGAATTCGGGGCCTTGTGCTTTCTTGGTAAGTGCTCTACCACTGAGCTAAATCCCTAACCCCATAGAAAGTAAATTTCAAACAAGAGTTGATGAACTATTTTGTAAGATATTATTTGCTATATGAGACATAGTAGGATTTCTAAATTAAAATTCTTAATTCTCTCATAAATTCGTTATAAATCCACACAATATATATGTGAGTAAAATGTATACACATTAATCATAGTGTTTTCTGTAAATAAATTCAAATGAACAAGTTTGAACATATTTTGTTCATCAATTTTATATTAATTAGATTAATATATTCTGGCTATGTATTTAATGAATAGAAGAAAAATATGGTGTCATTTTCCCAGAAACATTAAACCAAGTCAATTGATTTTCAAATATGACCACAAGAGGTAATTTCAGAACTTACTCTTATATAAACTGTCAAATTGAGCAGGTAGTTCTATTGTAATGTAATAAGATTTTAATAAATTTAATTAAAAATAGTTTGTGAGTTTAGTTAAAAAATTGGCAAAATCAATTTTTTTTTTTTTTTTTTGTGGCGCCGGGGATCGAACTCAGGCCCTTGTGCTTGCAAGGCAAGCACTCTAATCATTGAGCTAAATCCCCAGCCCCAAAATCAATTATTTGACATTCTCTGATCTTTCCTTTTCTAACCTATCACTCATTGTGTCGCCTTCAAAATAAATGTATCCCTGATTGGCTCCTACTCTTGGTCTGTAACCTCACTCGGCTCTCAGGCCCATTGATGGCTGTCAGGCTGAGAAGAGATTTCGTCTTCCGTGACTTTTGGTGGTAAAAGAAAATGAGAGCGTTTGTGTTGCTCACTGCTTCATCACCTATGGTAGTGATTTTTTAAAAATCTACAATTAAATAATCGAATGAAAATAGAATAGAATAGGAAAGCATGCTGGACTTAATAAGATGAAGATTACTTTTCCACGAATGTAACATAAAAATAAAGATAGAAACTATTATTCTATCTTGTGAACCCACGTGTCACCGAATTGTTCTTTGTTCACCTTGCCATATTCCATCTTTGTAACATCTGACATTTCCTCAGCATGTTTCTTATTTTGTTGATTTTATTGTTCAGCAGAGAAAAGATAGCTCAGCATCAGTCTTTTAAATTGTGCAGAGTAAAAAATTCCCTGGACCAAGACGGACAATGGCAGTTTTTCTTTTATTTAGGGAAAATGCAACTTGATACAAAAGTCCTGAGAAGGAATTGGAAATTTGAGTTGAGTGACAGCAGAGATACTAAAAAAAGGCAGAAAACTGACAGCAAATTTAGGAAAGAGAAATGAGATGCTCTGGCCGGGAAATTAGAGAACACTGCAAAATTCACCTTGAGAGTAATGTACCTATTGACCATTTTGGCACCAAAATAGAAAACAACATGTAGAAAGCCACAGAACGAACAGATAAAGTGCTTCGTTCACATCCCGAGAACATCTTGGTTGACAAGCAGCTTCTCTGCTGAGAAAAGGAGCACAGAAGACGAACAGCAAAGAAAACCACTATGCCTATAATTAGCAGAAATATTGTTTACTAACTTGAGCACCAGAAAAAATAGAACTTTATTGGCAGAAGCGATTCTGTATCTCATCCAAACCTTAAATTTTAGAAGGGAACAATGATACAGGGCAATCAAGCAACTTGCTCAAGTTAAACGAGACAAAAAGGCAAGTCTACTGACTTTTAGTGAGACAGCCTTCCAAGATTTAGCTGCAGCATTCATTTAAAATGGTTTCGACTTCAGGTTTCAATGTCAGCGTAGGAGTGAAAGGAAGGTGGCTTTGGAAGCTTGCCAGGAGGGAAGTGAAGTCCTAAAACTATTCCGAGTCTTCTAGCATTCTGGGAGCCTGGGACAACAGGATGGCAAGTTCAAGCCCAGCCTGGGTAAAATAGCCACTTAGCAAGTGCCTGGCTCAAACTGAAAAATAAAGACCGGGGCTGGGGATTTAGCTCAGTGGTTAGAGTGCTTGCCTCGCAGGCACAAGGCCCTGAGATCGGTCCCAGCACCAAAAAAAAAGATTGGAGATGTAGCTTGATGTGAAGGCTCTGGCTGGGTTCAAGTGCTTATAGCAAAAATAAATAAATATCAAGAGAGAAACTAAGAAACCAATGACAGAAATAAATGGAATACTTAAAACATGTAAGAAAAACATGAAGACAGAAAAGGAAGAGTAGAAGAATAGGAGAAATAGAAAAACAGACTAAACATCAGTGATTATATTATATGAAACTGTCTAAATTAAAAGATAGGCATTGTCCCGCTAGAGGTACTACATGAAAAAGTGAGACTGAATATATGGTGTACAGAGGACATTTCACTTTAAAGATTACCATCATTTATATGTTTCATTATAAAACAAGAAGAGTCTAAAATCAATGTCCACTCAGGAAAATAAAAAACAAAATGAAATTAACCCAAAACTAAGGAGAAGGAAAAAAGGGAGGGAGGGAAGGTCCAGCTCCAAGGTTCTGTTCTTCCCCTGAGGACTTCTCGTGGTGTCCCTTTCGATGGTTTTTATGTGGTGACTATGTTTAGACTGCACCCTGGACATTCTGACACTATGCTGTGAAACTCTGAACAATCTGCTGGAAACTTCTGCCTTTTTTACTACTATTGTTTCTGCCAACTGCCCGTTTAGGTTCATAGCGGACGTTTGTGTTATTGTCTGTGGGTAGAGTCTCAGTCAGTTGAGTTTCATAGCTTGTGCTGTGTACTTCAGGCCTGTCTGTCCCACACGTGTACAATTTAGGGCAAAGCCCAGGACTGTGTCCCTTCATACCCAGAACTAAGGCATTCTATTTTCAATTTCTCCCTTCTGCAATTTTCCCGTATTTTTTTTACTTCCATGGTCCCCTTTTCCTAGTCCTCTGGTCTGAAAGATTGTTTTGGTTTGGTTCAGTTTGGTGGCCTTTTAACCATTTTTGCTGACGCATAGGCAGGTGCAATTGGGACTGCCCCTAGAACAAACAGGAACCCCTTTTCTTATTCCTCTGCCAGAAACACAGTTGCTCTCAGAATTACTCGTGTGTGCTAAGTGCACAGCTCTGAACTAGTGTTGACCTTAGGTCATAGCACAAAAGTGTAAGGAGGGGGAAATAATTCAGAAACTCACCCAATAGGTATTGATTTTCAAGTTTGCTCTTCCTTTCCCAATTTACTTCTTCAGAGTTTTGGGGTTCTTGTTTGGCGATTGGAATATTTTGTCCAGAGTGTTTTGTTGTTAACAGTGGGAAAGATAGCTATCGTAGGCTTTCTCCATTTTGATCACCACCAGGAGTCTATGGTGATTTTGTTCATTATCAGCCTCTCTTTCCCAATTTTCATCATGAGCACAAACATCATTTATATATTCACAAATAAATACAAAATAATAAAAAATAGCCTATGCTTTATATTAGCTAAAATTGCTTAGCAAAAATAGCATTTGTAGAATTTAAGTATAATTGAAAGAAATGTAACCTGGTATCTTTTGTGTTTCTGTTGTTGAGGTTGTAGCTAGTATATATTTTCCTCCTTAATAGAATATACTGTATTACTATATTAACAACATACAGGGACAGGTAGCTATATATTCTCATTAGAATATATTGTTTTGAATATACTGTTGTCTGCAACAGTATCTTTCTCACCTTTCCTCTATGCGCCATGTTAGCATTACAGACAACTCATAAATTTCACTGGATTGATTGTTTTATCTTTTGTTTTCACTGTCTGTGCTTCCTTGTTCTTAGAAAGGGTCTCTGTCTGCCATACACGCCGTATCTGGTTATGTATTCTAATAGTTGACTACATATTGTTTAAAGTCCTTTTAAAACTTTTTTTGTCAAGAGCATAGTAATATTTGTATTGTTATAGATCATTTTAAAGTACCTTCCCAAAAAGAAGACATTATGTGCAAACTGTGAGAAAACAAATTATCAATGTTTGTCCACATGGCAAATTGAAGATATTAATCAGTTTAGGTAAACTTCCACATACAGAAAGAACAATGCAATGATACTTGCGGGATACTTAGCCCTATAACGTATGTTTGAATTACTTTGACGAAGTTCTTATTTGACTGAAAAAACTTCTCAATATAATGACCATAAATGTCAGGAAGGATGGATCATATCATTTGTTCTTCCTTTTTCTTGGTTCTATAAAAATAAATACTGTAGTAACTTGTAAAGCAGGTTCTACAACAAGAAAAGATGGGCTAGTCCTAAGAGTTGCCATCATTAGGTAGGACTGAAGATAGTAATCATTTTACTGTTTCAATGAAATCAGTTTTTCCTAATGTGATACAATGGAAATCAGAAATAATTGAAATTATAAAGAATCTTTGTATAAATGAAATTAGAGATAATCTTTAAAAAGAACAATTACCCAAATTCCATCATTTTAATGCAACTATTAACACATATTTTTTGCAATCATTTTTTGCTGTACATTTGTTTCTCAAGCTTCAGGCACTCTACGCACAATTGATATCACATTTTCTTTTTTAAAAATCAGTTACCATGCTATCACATGTGTTCATAAACTTAATTTTAGCTGGTACTTCATATGCCAAGGGGAAATAGCAGCATAGTTATTACAAGGAATTTGTTGTTGTTGTGTAGATAGATCTCAATTTTTATTCAATTTAATAATACTGTAATAAAGCTGTATCTATGGGAATTTTCAGTTTTTATTACATTCTTAGGGTGAGTTCTCAGGAGTAAAATTAATGTTTAAAATTAATATTATTCCTAAATTAAAAAAAAAATAGCAACAATCCTAAAATGTCACTCTTCACCAGCAGTATATAGTTACTTTCTTTAGAGTACTTTCTACTATTTTCACTTTTGAGTAGCATCTTTTGCAGAGCAATCAATTCACTAAATAATAAACAGAATCTTGGTAGTGTTGTATTTTTTATACATTTTTTATTACTAGTTAGGTTTAATTTTTTTAAATAAAATCTTTCTTGCCTCAGTTTCCCAAGTAGCCAGACTGCATGTTTTCTATTGTAATGTCTTTTGAAAATTACTTTTTAAGCCCTTTCACCATAGGAAAAAGCTAATTACAGGTCTCTCTGGTGCTAAGCAACAATATTTGTAATCATTTCAAAAGAATCAGGAAAACAAATGTTTTTAAGCTTGTATACTCTTATTTTCAGCAATATTGTTTTCTTGGCCATATAAACCAGTTTTTTGTAGGTCTAGTTATTACACATTAATTAGGCTTATTAATTAGACACTTCACATGTACTATTTATTTAACTTTGTCAGTCCTGCTAAGTAGGTCCAATTATTGTTATTATCAATTTAGAGATGCCCGAAGGGAACTAAATTACTGAAATTAGTGATTGTAATGTAGTTCTATAGAGGAAAAGAACCAATAGGGCAGGGGTCCCAAACACATGGGGCACAGCCCTACTGATCTGTGACCTGCGAGGAACTGGTTATACTGTTAGATACTTTGATCACTAGACATCTCTATCCAGGTGCAGGCCGGAACACTAACGGCTGTAAAGTTAAAGCCCCGTGGGAAGCAATCAACTCCCAGCCCCCAGGACCTTCCTGATGCCACAGCTGTGAGAGAGCAAGGATGCCTACAACCAGGAAAGGGATGTCTAGCTCCTCTGGCCCCGGGATACCTGCAGTGCTCATGGCCTCAAAATAAGAAGGAGCAGAGAAGTACTCTAACCTGCGAAAGTTTCATGGGCCAGCTGATTCCCTCACCCCTTTCCCGCCATAACTCCTATATAAACCCTAAACTCCTTTATTCTGAGAGCTTCTCTGTTCCCCTTCCTGCCTCAGAGAAGTTTCCCTTCTGGCTTTATTCCTAAATAAAGCTCATTGCTGCTGCCCTGAGTTGGCGGTCTCCTTTCTCCAGTGTAGCGTACTGACACATACCCCAGGAGCTGAGTGTCCGGTCAGCAGCAAGTGAAGCTTCCTTTCCAGCTGCTCCCCACCGCTTCCCTTTCCACCTGAGCCCCTTCTCCTGTCAGCAGGAACATTAGATTCTCCCATGAGTATGAACCCTACTGTGAAGCAGCATTAGATTCTCACAGGAGTGCAAGCCCCTACTGTACACTGCATGTGAGAGATCAGGGTTGCACACTCCTTATGAGAATCTAGCACCTGTGACCTGAGGTGGAGCTGAGAGGTGATGCTAGCCATGGGATGTGGCTGCAGATACAGATTAGCATTAGCAAACTGGTTGACTGCACAGAGATCAGAATAAATCAGTCACTTCCAGATTCATATCAAAACCCTGTAAGTTTGTGGCAAGTGACAATTAAGCTGTTTCTCATGCCAGGCTTTAGGGTGGCAAGTGAGGTGATGTGCTTCAGTTTTACAGCTACATCTGGTGGAAGGAGTTAAGTCAGAATCTGACACTTATTTTAGTCCACATAGGGCATGTCATTGACTTCATTTACCTCTTCTGTCCATTCCTTTTTCCTGCACTGCAGCTATACACTTATCTCAGTCACAGTTTTGGTAAGCCAACAGCTAGCCCGAGCCAAAATGAGTAAGAAACAAACATCGCTGGAGAGCTTTTCTGAAAAGGGGGAAAAGCCACTTATGACCCTGTAAAAGACTCCAACAAAAAGAAAGCTCCATTTCAAACAAGACTTCTAAATTCCTACATGAATTAGGGATTGATTGAAAC
Organism: Hystrix cristata; assembly: GCA_004026905.1. Lineage (NCBI taxonomy): Eukaryota > Metazoa > Chordata > Mammalia > Rodentia > Hystricidae > Hystrix > Hystrix cristata. The sequence goes on along the minus strand of PVJO010000964.1, from coordinate 165,991 downwards.
AGGTGATTCACCTGCATTGCATGTTCTTTGTTACTAGCTTTGTGTGATATATGATGACCAGCAGGCCAGTGAAATAGTGAAATCTTTAAAGCTACCTCGCTACTTGGAGACTATGACAGATTTGTTGTGGTCAATTTCTGCAGGAACGCCCAGCTGGACTGAGTCGGTGTGGTTCTGGAGATAGAGGATTCACCTGAAGATTGTTGCTGACACAAAGGAGAAAGGGAGCAGAAGATGGGGGCCGGCTGTTTGCTGGGACAAGCTCTGTTGTGGCTGGTTCTTCTGAAGGGAACTTGGCTGTTTTTCATCCCAGAAGGTTCTCAGAGCCGTGCTGTCATCGAGGATGGCTGCTGTTTGCCTCAGGTGAGTGCTGGTCTTCATCTCTGGTACGAGCATCATATCCTGTCTAGTATAGACTTCTTCAGCCTTTTAGTGAAGACACAGCAGTACATGGGACACTGCCGTGGGCTCCCAGCCCTTGATTAGATCGTTTGGGTCTCCAGTGCCTAGGCAGATGTTCTGTACTCTTCCTGCATTTGGTTTGTGTGTGAATGTTGTAACTTGCTCTGCTCTCTTGCAAACCATTGAGTCTAGAAAAGTAACTAATACAAAAAATTGGTACCAGAGAAGTAGGGTCCTTGCTGTGATGTTGCCTGGCTATGTGTTTTAAGAGCCTTTGGAATTAATTTGCAAAGGTTTTGAGGGACCAGCCAAAGAGGCAGCCCTGGAACACTGTAAACTTATTATATGGGAGACTGTGCTCAGAGCGTAGAAAACCAGAGTGAGTAACTGATGGAAATGCCACCGGTTAGGGTGAGACTGGGAGGCCTCTGTTGAGAAAGACCACATTGGCTGCCGGATCCCAGGTGGTATATGTGTGTTTTGGCAGAGGTTGGTCTGCATTTTGTTTGTGTTTGGAGATATTGCCTGGATGGCAGGAAAATTTCAGTGCAGTCTAGTGTTGGGACAGTGGTATTGTTACTATTGAGGGCTTTTTGCCGGATCTATGTTGGAAATTGAGAGCAGAGAGCCAGCAGGGTGACTTAAAGTGTTTGGCCAGAGGTGAGCTGTGTGTTGCAAGGATGAACAGAGGAGAACGTGGTTGTGGAGAAGAAACAGGACAATGGAAAAATGACCTGAGGGCCTTTGACAGAAGGGAAGAGTGTATTTGGGGTGCAGGAGATCCTTAATGTTATCTTGTAGTGTTGCTGTGCTCTGTTGTTAAAGTTAATGGAAACTGAAGGGTTTTTAAAATTTGAAGCCATATTTTTTATTTTTATTTATTTTTTTTTGCGGTGCTGGGGATCGAACTCAGGGGTTTGTGCTTGCAAGGCAAGGACTCTAATCACTGGGCTAAACCCCCAGCCCCTAAGCCATATTTTTTAATGTGGATACACTGGTGTATTGTACTTCGTAAACTATTTGTAAGCTACTTTTTTAGAACAAGCAAAGAAAGTTGTTAAGTATGTGTATTTGTAGTTTTTGGACATCTGTTTGTAATCAGTGTTGAGCGTCCTTTGAATATTTGTTTCTGGTGTGGGAATGAGTGAACTAATTGTATTGTTGATATAAATCTTAACAAATCAAGATAATGTTAACTCTTTACAATTTTGCCACTGGAGACTATGGTTTAAAGAAATGTGTCTGGTTATCAAGTTGACCAGGGGTGGATTGTGCTGGACTTACGGTGGTCCAATTGTGTGGGAACTCCCAGCTGGACTGAGTCGGTGTGGTTCTGGGCATAGAGGATCCACCTGAGGATTGTTGCTGACAAACATAAGGCAGAACGGGAGCAGAAGATGGGGGCGGCTGTTTCCCAGGAGAAGCTCTATTGTGGCTGGTTCTCCTGAAGGGGACTCGACTGTTCTCATCTCAGAAGAGCTCGGGGCCTTGCTGTCATCAAGGATGGCTGCTGTTCACTTCAGGTGAGCTCTGGTCTTCTCCGCTGGGTGTCGTACCCTGGTTCCACTATAGATTCCTTCAGCCTTTTAGTGCAGGCACGGATGTACACGGGACAGTGCCGCGGGCTCCCAGCCCTTGACTGGATCTTTCGGATCTCCAGTGCATAGACAGACATTCTGCACTCTTCCTGCATTTGGTTTGTGTCCGTCAATGTTGTAGCTTGGACTTGTCCTGCATTAAATCTGCTGTTTTGCAAAATGTTGACTCTAGAAAAGTAATTAATACAAAGACCAAGCACCCTATGTTAAGAGACAAGTGTTTGGAGTTTTTTCAAAGGAAAAAAATGTAGAAATGAATAACAGAAGTAATTATTAAAGGCTACCACTTAGATGTGTCTGCACTGAGAGCATCTTTCTTAGTGGCCAGCCAAATTTCTAAAGCTGAGAAGTCCTTTGGATTGAAGAGCTGTTTCTGCCTGCTGATAAGGACACTTGCGTGAACTTTTAGGGGAGGCTGCAGGTCAAAAAGCATCAAGTGTTCCTCTCTTGGCTGGCACCGTAACTAAATGAATTGACGTAACACGTAGCAAAGGACATTGAGTGCCACCCAGGTTGATGAGTCTACCCACGTTGACCACAAGGAAACAGTGTTTGTTTTGAGTGATTTGTTTTCAGGACGATGTGTATGAGGTTAGGTTATGTGCACTTTTGTTTCATACCAAAACAACAGCTGCAGAATTATTCAAGTCCTTGAATGACTACATATCAGGAAAACCAAATTTGTCATTTTTATGTCAGTATATGCGCAGACAGGCTGCCATGACTGCATGACTTCATCAGTTCAATTGCAGCAAATCTACCAAAGACAGAATAGTTTAAACAACAGAAATTTATTTCTCACAGTTCTGAAACCTGGGTAGTCCAAGATCACAATGCTGGTTTGTTTCCTAGGAAGGCTGGTCTTGTGTGTTTTCAGATTGCTGTTTCCGTACTGTATCCTAATATGAGGAAAAGAGAGCCCTCCAGTCGCTCCTCGGCATTCCCCTATATGGGCACTATCCCATTGCAGGGGACTCCACCCTCATGACCTCATCAAAACCTAATTATCTTCCTAAGACCTCACCTTAAAATGCTGCCAGATTAAGAATTAGAGCTTTAACATATGAATTTGTGGGGTGGAGTACTAATATTTCAGTCTAACACCTTGTGAACAGAAAAATAAAAAGAAAGCAAAGTTTACCTCTGAACATGACTGAAGAGCTAGAATTACAATTCAGAATTATCAATATAAATCTTCCAAAGAGAGTTTGATGGAGTAAAGGATGGGCCTTCTATTATCCCTCAGCCTTGTATTAATTCACTTAGTGAACTCAAGAAGTTATTTAATCCCTCCAGGTTACAATTTTCCAAATTTAAGAAGAGGTTCATAAAGCTTTCCTTGAATTAAATGAGATTCTGTAGGTGTTTTAGTTACTTTCTCTTTGCTGAGATGATGCCCAACACCCACAACTCTGAGAGAAGGTTTATTTGGCTCACAGTTTGTAGAGGTTTCAGTCCAGAGTCAGCGGGCTCCAAGGCAGGTGGCATGGCCGAGGGGCGTGGCAGTGGTAAAGAGCTCATGGGACAGTCTCAGGAAGCAGAGTGAGATCAAAGTAGAAGGGAGAGTGATAGACCCTTCCAGGCTACACCACCAGTGACCTACCTGCTATGACAAGACTTTGCCTCCCAATGTCACATTCAGCTATAAACTCATGAGTGAACTCATCTACTAATAAGTATCACGTCCCCACGATCCTATCACCTCCCCAAAGCCCCACGTATGATCCCATGAGGCTTTGAGGGAACCTCATGATACAAACCATAACAATATGTAAAGGGCCCAGCAGAGTGCTTGGCACATAATAGGTACTCGGTATTTAGTTTTTGTTTTTGTATTTGGTTTCCAAGACTTGATGGATGAGAAGCATGTCACATGCCTCCATATGATTTGTTCAGGCCCTATCAGTCCTGAGATTCACTCAAGTACTCAGTACTTGCCAATATTTTAGTCAGAAAAAATAATTCATTACAGAACATCTAACAAATGCTCATACATTGGAAACTTTCCAGTGTAGACTAAATTACTCTTTGTGAATCTCTGGACAACTTCATGTCCTTCAAAATCTGTACCTGGACGACATTCATTGTGTGAATTCCTGAAATAGGTTTAAATAATTGATTGAAGAAGAGAACGAAGAACCTAATACAGCTAAGATTGGATTTTGACTCTCACAAGCCTCATTATCTTTCTGAAAAATGCCCTCTTTTCTCTTAAAACAACTACCTATAGTCTTGATTTTGTTTTTCCTTATTATCTATCTATAGATGTTATCTTCAAAGTAGATTTGAATAGTGAGTTATTACTTTTTAATCTACTACTGTTATGAGCACAATCATATGACATAAAGACTTTTTTGGAAGTAATTGGTTTTGTAAATTCCTATGTTCGTGATTTTTATTTGAGGAAGTACCCAAAGAAACACATTTCTGTCCTCCAGTCCTATGTTTGCACATAATATTTTGCCTCTGCAGACGGATTATAAGTCATTTGGTCATAACTATAATCATAACTTTTTTATTGGTATAATTAATGTTATTGCAATTGTTATTTTCAAGAATAGTACAGTGTCCAAAAGGTGCCATGCTTAAGGAACTAGAATGTCTTTCTCTAGTTTCCTTCTTTCATTTAGAGATGGTGGAAATAATACTTGGGATAAGTAGGAAAAAAGACATTAATTCAAAATATTAAGGCTATTTCTGAATTACACAAAGATTTTATTAAAAATCTTTCACAGTGCCTGTATTGAGTATTGATTAAAATTATTGTCTGTTTGGGTTCAGCAATCCAGTATTCACTTAATTGGGATGGCTATGCTCATTCTCACGGTGACTGTTCTGTATTTCTAATCCTACCATGATGGAGAAATCATTTGGTAGACATAACCCTTAATAACCTTTAACAAGACTTCAACTGGAACCTGTCAGATTTACTCCTTGAATATAATGATTCCTCCTCTTTCTGCTGCACATGTATATAGCAATGAGATGTTAATAATACCTCAGAGAGTTGGCTGAGTTCTAGCATATTTTAGGAGAAGCACTTATTTCTGTGAAAGATTAAGATTTAAATCTGATATTCTGTCCCAGGACATCAACCTTCAGATGCTTCTCTAGAAGTGGGATGATCTAGAAACGCCATTTTGTATTAATTTTTGCAATTTCCTCTTTTCTAAAGAAACCATGTCGATGCTGCTACATAAGAATGATTGGCATGTTCTTTTCCCAAGACATATATTCAGCACATAAGTTCTGTGAATTTCCTCAATATTTCACAAAGTCCACTGCCTCATTTCACAGACAAGGTGAGATTAAATGTCGTCCCACGTGACTGATCACAATATTCTGCCCGTATTGACCTAGCTAGTTTTACACCAGGGCTGAAAGAGGTAACGCTTGAGCTTTCCATCTGTAAACAAGCCATGTTTGTGCATAGATTTCACCCACTTGTAGCTTTTTTTCATCTTGGTTTGATTTTAACCAGATCCAGGGAAGTTTAAGAATCTACATTTGTGTTTGTCTATGCCTGCCACAGACTTCAAAATTTCTACTTCATACTCTGTAACTATGGTTTGAAGTTTAAAACCCCACTGGCATTAAGAAGGAAGAGAAAAACTTGTGCACTGGATGCTATTTCAAAAGTGATCATTTCTTTTCTCACAATCTTCATAATTTCTAGAATAACCTTTTAGTTACTTGGCTGTTCATTTTTCACTCGGCGTGTGTCTTGGATCTGGATATAAGTATTTCCATGACTTAGGTTTCTTTTTTCCTTTTCATGAGTCTTGAGATCTCATTTGGTTGGTAGAGTTATAAGTAAGCATCTTCCAAATAAGTTCAACCTAAATCTGAAATGAAAATGTAAGTCTAGATTGAAATGTCCTTACAGACTTGTTCTGGTCCCCTACACAAGGAGGTGAGCCTGCACTCAGAGTTTGGTTTGGATGTTAGTACCGATAAATCTAGAAGGTTATGCACAGTTTTATTATTCTCATAACAAAGCATTCTAGGGAGAATAAGGTTCAAAAGTGATTTGAAAGATCAGGGAAGAAAGAGTAATGTGGAGGTACAGGGCCTGCAATGAGAATTCCGCGTGTGGCTTGAGCATCCTGCAGGCACTGTAGGAGCGCCAGGCTTTCTTATCAACTTGTTCACATGTGGAGTGAAAGAAGAAAGTAGAGGGGAGAGACTTATATCTGTCAGCAAATATCAAAAAATGTGCCCAAACTCTTATTACAATTCCGTGGCTGAATAAACACAAAGTGCATGTTTGAATATACCTGCCTACACAAGCTACATTTCCCTAAGACTCCCGTGCGTTGCAGGGATCTGTGGTATTGTGATTACTGCAGCCTCACGATTCTTGTTCCGTGTATTTCTTACCTGATCTCATCTCCCAAGTCTGTGTCCTTGTGGGTCAGTTGATAAAAATGCAGAACTCAATGGTTTTTTGTAATTGAAAAAGAAAAACCAAAAAACAAAGATGTCCGCTTACACAGAAATTTACATGTGTGATATGCTGTTCTAATGGTTGGATGATTCAGAAGAGAGCAATAAAGGGTTGCTTTGATAAGAATTCGCCATATGCTTAGTAGGCAGAAATGCCTATATAAAATGCCTTTAAAAAGCAAGTAATTTGTTTTCTGAATGACATAAACATAGTCATCTGTCTGCCTTTGATTACGTAAGATTATAAATATAAATAATAAGCACACACACACACACACACACACATATAGATACTTTCTGACAAATGCCCACAGATGGCTTGATGATCTTGTTTTCTTCCTTGATGCTAAATTAAGAAATGTCACACGAACTTGTCTCAGACTCAGGAGATTCAGAAATGCTGATGGTCACCTTGGAAAGTGAAACTAAAAACACAAAAAACCTCTGCATTAAATTTTACCATTCCTATAGAACTTATGAAGTGGAATTCTTAGAGGAAGTACCCGGATTTTTCTTTTCTGGTCTAACCTTTTTTTGTTCTACTCAAATATGTTTTTTCCACTAAGAAATTTCATATTCACATTCTCATCTTCCCTAATGAAATGTAGGATTGGGAGATAAACTACTCCCAGTATGGTAGGGTGTCAACTGGGAGCCTCGAGGTCAATTTCTTCATGAACATGAAGCCTCCAGGTCCCGATTGTGATAGTATCACAGCTGAGCACGTATCGGGAGTGATGGGTGTGGCTGCCAGGTGCTGAGCTGCGTCCCTTCCCACTCCACGTCCTGGCCAGACTCCCACTGCCGAGGCCAATTTGATAAATACACCTGTTACAGCTTTGCCTTATAAGTAATTTGGATAATTCAGCAATAAACATCAAGGCCGCCTTCCCACTCAGATGTAAGGATTTACAGTTTTAGAAAAAGCTTATCAGCCTCTCAAGGAATCAGATGAGTATTTTGCGTAATGACAGCGTTTCATAAAGCCACACAATATGAGATATATTCAAGATTAAGATGGACCTGCCTTACCCACATTTGCTAAAGTACTAGATCATTTTAGAGAAAAGGGTTAGTGATAAAACCCCTAGATATAAAATGCATATTTTATATATATTAAATAAAACATCAAAATATGCTGAAATAAAGTACTATATATCTGTGACGATCCTTTTCTCCATTAATTAGTCTTTATGAATCAATACATCTTCATAATAAAGCATTTACCTTACTCTGTTCCTAGAAAAGGAAAAATCATTCTCAAAACAGATGATACCGCTCTACAGGTGTCCTTTGACCCAAATTAACTAGGACTGAGTAAAGCAGTTTTACAGTTTCTATGAATATTGTGTGGCTGTAAATAACTGTGATCTAACTTGTTAAAATAAATCAGTTCTAAGTCAGGTCCGTCAGATTTTTTTTTTTTGAGACAGGGTCACTAAGTTGCCCAGGCTGGTCTCAGACCTATGATCCTCCTGCTTCAGCTTCCTTTGTACCTAGGATTACAGACACGCCCCACTCTACCCACCTATGTTAAGCAGAACGCAAAATCGGTTGAAGGCAATAACATTCGCCTTGAGAATCCAAGGTCTTCTTTAGACTTCCAGACTCAAAGACCTTATTTGAATTCTTGCTTAATTATTATTGATGCGTTTGGCAAGGCACGTGTTCTCTGTTTGCCTCACCTTCCTTCTTGCCTCAGAGGAGATACAATACCTACATCAGTGTGATGTGAGAATTTAAATGAAATGATTTCCAGAAACAGAGCATAGCGCCTAATGCATGATGGAACCTAATATAGTTATCATGACGGTGTCTAACACTTCACAAGTATTATTAAAGTGCAATTGTATTTTTAACTTGGAACTAAACTATAGAATAGTTTTTCTCAACTTCCAAAGCTACATCTTCTAAACTAATACATCAACTTGGTAGCAAGATGATTTTTAACCTGCTTGATCTGTAATATCTCAGTGACAGCCTTCACATTTATAGTGTTTTCTCTCTCTCTCCTTGTCTCTCTCTGTCTGTCTGTCATCCATCTGTCTCTCTCCCTCTCTCTCTCTCCATCGTGTACACATGCTGCAAATAATTGCCTCCAGAAAAAAAAGTGAAGTAGAACAAAAAAGCAGTAATATTTATTTTTGTGTTCTGAAAATGTTTTTAGTGTAGAAAATATATCTATACTTATATCTGTATTTATTGAGAGCTTATTATACAAGGGCTGATCAAAAATACAGTGTTTGTTTAAATAAAAAATTATTACAGTAATGACACATTGCTATTAATCCCTCTCAAAATACTCCCCTCATTTCGAACACACATATCCCATCTTTCTCGTGTTTTCTGAAGCAGTTCTGAAGTCCTCTTTCCTGAGTGTCTGTATGAGTTCTGATAAAAACTGTGGCGAAAGCTGCACTGAATACCATCCGGTGGCCAGGCAGGCGTATAAAGCATTATGCCACATCTCCATGCACATAATTCACTGAATCTGGCCCTGTGTGACTTTCAGATCTTCCCCAAGTTAAAATGACTGTGAAAGGTAAACATGTTGAATCAATTTATGACACTGAGGCAGCCACGACAGCACAACTAAAGACATTCCTGAAAGTGGACTTCCAGAACTGCTTCAGAAAGTGGCAAGAATGATGGGGACAAGTGTGTTTGAATGGAGGGGGCATATTTTGTGGAGAATTAATGGCAATGTGTCTTTTACTGTAATCTTTTTAAAATTTTTACATGTACTGTATTTTGTGGTCGCTCACAGTATATGTTATGAAGCTCTAAAGACGCGTGCCAAAAAGAAGGAATTAAACATTCCCTCTAACATAAACCTCTGTGAATTCTTCATTCATGAAAATGATTGAGATTATTCATGAAATTTAATCAAATTCTGGGCAAATTGTAAGAAACTAATGATGTAGGATAATAACTGGAAATATTCTTTGGGCTAAGACTTATGATATATCTTTCCTCCTCACCCCAAAAAAATAGATGAGTAAGAAAGGGAAAAGAAATCTACTATGGAAACTCCTTAGCATTGTGATTCAACCTTTCATCAAGGTTTAGCAGAGTGTAACTGAGGCAGCAACTAGAGATCAGCAGAACTAGTTCTTCCTTTTTCATCCATATCCAGACCAGAATAAAGCACCACCAAGTGAGGAGGATCACTAAGAGCAGTTGGGCATCAACTCTTCTCTAGGTCTCGCTTCCTTCCTTTAGCCCAGGATGTAACTGGGGTGGCCTTGGGGGTAGCAATAGGACTTCACAGAATTGCTGAATTATGGTTCAAGAGCTGAAGAGAACTGTGAATTACCATCCCTTGCAGAGTTTGGGGACTGTGAGTCTTGTAAATACTCTCCCACCAAATGGTGTGGAATATAGAATCAAAAAGTCTAGGGGAGTAGTTTCTGGGCATTTTAAAGGGGTGCACAAGTTACCAAGACTTATTAAATGCCAAAAGAATGAGCACAGAAGGTGGATGAGAGAGTGATCACAGCAGCCTACAGATGGTTCTTTCAGCTGGAATGAGAGGCTGTGTCTCAGCAGATGTGTACAGAGCGCTCCTTGCCACAGACTGGTTGAGGATTGATTATCGGAGAGCAACATCACTGTGGATCAGACGGTGAGAGCTCCCCATTAACTAGTCACTAAATTTCAATTAGTTTTTCTGAGAGGGACTAGAATCAAGTGGGTTTTGTGTTTGTGTTTTTGGCAGTTGGGCTTTTTCTTTTCTTCAAATGGAATGGGAGTTTTTTATAGAAAGACAATCCAGTCGTAGGAAAAACTAATGATAATCTTGGCACCCGGGGCATAACAGGAAGTTTGAAGTCAAGCTTAGAGGACCTAGGATTCTAATATAGACACTATGTCCTGGAGCCAAGGACAGGAAAGATGAAGTCAAGCTCATATTCCATATTACAGAAATAGAACAGTGTTTTAGAACTGAGGCTCTTAATAATTTAACTCCTGTTATATCATATTCTATGTGAATGATTTTATCTACTAAACAAGTTACATATGTTGATTAATAATTAATATTCCCAATTTTATACCAAGGGGCATACTGCTGAATATCAGTACTTCTTACCACCTTGATTTAATTTAGTCCTTCCAAATACAATGAAACTTGTTAGTTACATTAATGTCTTTAGTCTAATCAAGAAAAAGGCAAGATCAGTTCCTTTTAGAAAATTGTAAAAGTAATACACTGGGGTTGAGGATTTAGCTCAAGTGGTAGAGTGCTCGCCTAGCAAGCACAAGACCCTGAGTTCGATCCCCAGAACCAACCCCCACAAAAAGTAATAGCACAAAAATCACTAATATTAGTCTCCAGTTCATAAGTGAGAGAACATGAAAGGCATATGGGTGCTAACTCATCTCAAGGAACGGAGCTAGGAGACAATATGCAGTGAAAAAATAAAAGGCAAAGCAGGTAGATTATTCTCAGCGTGGATAATTACAATTAGAAGCTAAGCAAAGAACCTGAAGTAATACTTAAAACTTTGCTAAGATACCTATTTATACAAATACATATCAAACTAAGAGGGAGAAACACTACTGTGAAATGCTTGTTGGGAATATTCTTAATTATCTGACTCACTCTCCCCTATACAATGTCTCATGGGACAAAATGTCCCATAAAACTTCAGCTTTCTTTGAGAGATGGGTGGGTATGTTTCTCTTTTGATGTGAGTAATTGAACTCAGTCAGTCTTTTCATTCTGGTTGTCTAGAAAACAGACAAGGTATATCTAGTCAGTTTTGACAATTTGAGTTTTTCCCCTTCGTGTCATCTTATATTCAGAATCATTATTTCAAGTGAAATAAACATAAACCATGCAGTCAACCCAACTTTCATAAGCCCTATAATTTACCTGTTACTAGGAGGGTGACCTCCTAGTGAATAAATGTAAGAGCTAAGGATGTAATTCATACTCATTTCATCTTTAGAAAAAAAGTCACTGTTCTTCACAAGACAAGAGGGAATGAAGGACTGCTAGGTGACCAGTCTTTTCAAATGAAATTTGAATTCTAGACTCATATTGACAAATCATCAATAATCTTCATTTTATTTGCTTCGGCACTTGGGTTGGGTTGAAGACCTTATCACATTATGCTCCTTAGAACTATCTTTTTCTTGTAGTGCTCTTGAACCTGAGTTGGTTTTCCACTGAAAATATGTGAACATGGTCCCAAACCATAGCACAAAACACATAGTACAGACAAATATTTTGAATGTCTGTTTTGATATGTTTGCTGTTTAAGGGTTACAGCAAATTCTGCACATGGATCAGATATTGCTGTCCTAATAATTAAAAATATGATGACTTCACATATTTTCCCAATAAAAATCTGAGCACCTCCACTAATGCCAACTGTTTTGTGTGCTTCTTCTTTATTATTAATGAAGGGCTACTAGCAACAGTTATGATTACTGTGTGATTAGTGTTTTCCACATATGAACTAGATATTTTCAGTACATTTCTTTTGTGCAATCTCAGTACCTTTAGTACTTTGTTTACACCTTTTGATGGAACTTACCTGTATAAATTGTTTCTTGTGGCTGGAAACTTATCTAAGACTTTTTAAGGCAGGTAGCTATTTCTTTGATACCTGTTAAGTACTAAAGGTATTATGTAATTTTTCTGGGATAAACACATTGAAATTCTTTAAACTAAAACGTGTGCGTGTGCGCATGCGCACACACACACGATTCTGGGAAGAAATTAAGAGAAATGAATGGATAGTGAATATATGCTTCGGAGCAAGAGGAAGAATTAATTAATGCAGGTAATTATACATAAATAGAACAAATTAAATAGATAGAATAATGCCGAAGCCCTGTTTCTCAACCTAAAGTAATGTAATTTCAAAGAAAACATCCCCCGAAATGGAAGAATTCTTCAGAATGCCCTTCCATACTTCACAGGAATTGAAATCAGCAGAGTACTACGCTGCTCTTCAGGGTAAGGCCCAGATTTGGAGGACTTCCTGAATCACATCATACAACAACACTGACATCTACTGGACATTCACACGGCCCGCAGCTCCTGCAGCTGGTAAAACAAAGCAAAACAAAGCCAAGTGCCAAGTGTACAGGAAAAGAACGATAAAAAGCTAAAAACGAACAAGCACACACACACACACACAAAAAAACCCTCAAAATCCAAACAAAGAAAATGTGAGCAATTTTATTGAGAATATTATTCGGGAAAGCAAATTTTGGGTGATAAATATGACCATGAATTTATGATTCAGAATAACTAATTCATACATAAATAAGCCTTAGCATGTCCAAACAAACGCATGTGAGATTGTTAAGCAAACTATAGTGCATATGTCTGCATAGAAAGGATTACCTAATTTTTATCATGTTTTATAAATAACGCGGTAAGTGCTCTCTGGAACATAAAAAAATCTAAATCATGTTGAGGCCTCAATTTTCATTTATGCAGGAGAATGTTTTGACAAATGATTTATTCTTCCCATTCTCCTAAGATTCCTTTCTACTATCTTCTATTGCGATACTAATTAGGTATTTGGGAATAGTCAAAACAAAGAATCATAGACTTTCTTCAATTTGCATATATATAAATTTTAAGAGTAGTCTAATGCAAAATGTTTTTTCAATACTCATTTTTTCATTTACTAAAACTTCTCAGTTAAAGGAAAAAAGTAAGACTTAGGAAATTATTTTGTTTCATTTTTCAGGGAAAAAAAATCTGTATATTTTAAACTGTTATCTTTCAAAACTAACTCCTACTTCCTGGTATAAATCTTTCCTGTTAAAAGACACTCATATCTTTTTCGAATTTACATTATTTTATAAGTTCCCTTTTTTAAGATTGAGTTTCTCATTCTTTATTGCTGTCCATTAAGTCACACAGAAACTTCAGTCAGCTTTTTTATTCCTCTCTCTCTTCTGTGTCTACATCCAGTCAGTTCTCGCACTTTCTGCACCTCTTCTCAGCCTTTCTCTAGCTTACATGTTTCTTTTCATCCCTACAGCAGCCATAAATATGCATCTCTCAGATCTACAAAGTGTGCAGAGAGTACAGCTGACTGATGGTCGTAGTGCTCCCTCCCTGAATTCACAATCACATTCATGCCGAGTTCAGCAAGATGACGGCAAGATGTTAGGTCCTTTATTTGGCCATTTGGGTTTGGGTATTCTCTGCTAGCCTTGCTGGAACTCTCCTGGAACCGTACTGCCGTTTGAAATTCCTCCTATCCCATGTTCTTCCTTCCCCCTTCCCTTCACAGATATTGAATGTTTTGACACATCTTCCCACTTTTTCTGGCTCCTTCCCCACTAAGCCTCTTGAATTTTTATTCTGTCTTGGCATCCACTTCCTGGGAGATTACCAAGTAATACAGTTTCTAAATTCATCATCCTAATTCACCATCCTGATATCTCCTATTCAGTAGCTGACTGTACTGCCTCCAGTTTGGCCTTCACAAATCCTCTCCCAATGGCAACCACAGTGCTTCATCTTTGCAATTTCCCCCTGAAATTGCAAACTCTTCACTGAGGTTCAGGAGGATTCCCTGACATTACTGTAATCTCCCCCTTAGCTTCTTCATTTAGCCATCTTAGCCTCACATTTTATGTGATGATGAAAACAGATGTGTTGAAGCCTTCACTCAGGTCTGCACTTGTTTCCTCTCTGCCTGAGCTAAGCTGGCCTCCTTTGTCCGATAGAAGCTTCCTGCTGCTTCCCCTAAATACAATGGCTGATATGGTTGCTGATTCCTCCAGAACTTCCCGTTTGCCTCAAGCGAGCTTTAGTACTGAACTTGCCAATGACCCCTCCTCCTCAGTACTTTTAGGTCTTGCAGGTTGCAGCCCTTATGCCTTCCTCTCCAGAGAAACCACATCCCCATCAGAGCAGGAGCATTGCCTTATTTATTTCTTCTCCATATCAAAGTGCTTTTATATGCTTAGATCAGTGCAACCAGTAATTATTTTTATTTGAAAGTGCTAGGCTCTTCTAATTCATGAATTTACCATCTTTAGGAATGCTCAAGATTAAAAAAAATGGTTTGTTGAAGTGTTTTGCAATCACTAGTGGACAGGTTTTTTGTACTTCAGGGAAATGACAGAAGTAAACCAGCGGTTGTCTGGAATGTTTATTATTTTAGGGCTGAAGGAACATCCTCCTGTGAGAATTAATTCATTCTTTATTGTAAAACTTGGGAGAAAAATACAGAAAATGTTAATACTAAACACTAAGATGTTTAAATCTTTTTGGAGATCTAATTTATTATCCATCCTTATCTATACATATTTGAAGTAGGATGAAGTCTTTTTTTTTTTTTTTGATGCTGGGGATTGAACTCAAGGCCTCATGCTTGCTAGACAAGCACTCTAACCACTGAGCTAAATCCCCAACCCCCAGAATGAATAGTCTTTTTTGGAATTGTGAAAAAATGCAATGAGGTAAATATTTTAGGCATTTTCCAGCATGTATATTTTAAATTATTTTAATCATGTATGTGATGGATAATAGCAAATGTGTAAATTTATAAAGATTTACACATCATGTCAAACCATCCAATCAGTTCAAGGCAAAGACAGCATCATTGATGATTATAGGACCAAAATGTGGTTGACATTTATATTTTGATTTAACCATTTTAAGGTTGGGGTATTGTACAAGCAGTAGTCTCCATTGTCTTTATCAGCATGATAATGCTTTTAGAAAGTTGCAAAATAAACCTGAAAAACAGGGGAAAAGAGTGAAGTTGGGGCACTTTGTGTTTCTACAACCACAGACCCATCTTCTGGCCTCCCACTTCTCCACTTCTCCTTGCTCTCTCCTCCTAACAGTCTGTGTAGGTTTTAAATGTGACAGTTATTAGCTTGTATTTTTTAACTATTTGTTGATCATTCTTCTTTGAGTTCTTTGAGCATAGAAACTTACTTGTATTCATCTATTGTCTTTAAAGTCTAGACAGTGTGTGATCCAGATTGTAAATGTTTACATAAAGGGAAAAAACAATGAAGGGTGGAAGAGGGGAATGAAAGGAAGGAAACAAAATAAACCAATACACATTTAAGTGATTTTTCTGCAAAGTATCTCAAAGTATTTAAATCTCATTAATTATAGAATTTAAAAACTTGTCTTCAATTCAGTGGTTGCCAATTAGACATGAACAAATGGGAAAATTGCTTCTAGAGCAATGGAGTGGCTTCCTACACTCATGTAAACCCTTCAAATAATTGTTCAATTCACGTTTTCAACTAGGAAATCTGTTGCGAGCTCAGATAGCCTAAAATAATGATCAAAGCTTATGGCCCTGTGAGATAACATAAAGGGAACAGGGAGGAAGAAAAAAAAAAACTCACCAATTAAAACAAGATAAATATGTTAAAAAGCACTCAGGCTATAGGTGTATTTTCTGCACAAATCAATGCCCAATGCAATTCTCATAACTATTCCCAATTAAATGGTTTCTATGCCTCTGCTATTAGTGCTACTTAATGCAGGATCAAGGTGTCTGGGAAAAGAAATACATACATGAATAAAAACCAGTCAGCAGATGGGAAGAAAGAACACTTGCATGCAGACAGCAGGCTCTCAAGTTCAGACTTAGAAATATTTTAAAGAATATAAAAGGATTATAAATGCATGGTCTCTTTTTTGCCACAGATTTTATATAAGAAAATGTTTATAAATACTTCCAACACGTACCAGAATATTCTTTCTTACATTTTTTCCATGAACAATGAGCTAGGTAAAGACGTTTTTCTATTGAAGACAATACTGTAGTTTTAATCAGACATAGTCTGAATTGTTCTATTTGATGGTATAGTAAAGGCAATACACAGTGGGTGTGGGCTGGGAAATATCAGTTTATTTACCCAAGAATGGAAGGCACTGTGAGTTTGACAATGTTTCTAGACATTCCATGGCTGTATTATTTTCACAGCTTGGAAAGCAGAGAACCATAGAATGTTCTTAATCTGCATTTTCAATCAAAGTTAGGAGACACATTTAATTAGAAATGTAAGCAAACAATCAGCTGATGCCTATTAAATACAAAACATGGTTTAGGCACTGAGTACTACAAAGAGATGAATAAGACTAACGAGAAAGTACCTATCTTTGGAGAAATTCCAAATTGTAAAGAACAAAACTGTAATATCAGTCAGAACAAAATGAATATAAATAACAGCAATACACTGTGAAAAAACAGAGCAACAAATAATGACTGTTACCCTCATGGTGTCAGAAGGGAGAAAGATATTTCTGGATGTATCAGCATTCGATTTGGCAGGAAGAATTACTCAGCATGTAACAACAAATGTAGCAGGGAAGGGGATGGCCATCAAGATAGCGTGAGCATCTCCTTTAGTTCATTCAGGTCTCTTCAAATGTCACCTCTTAGATTGCTGACTGTTTTTACCCCATGCTTAATAGTCACCCTGCTAGCAATCTTCTTAAGGTGTTACACATGTGCCTGTCTTCGTCCTATACAATTACTATAGATATTAACTAATTCTGGTGACTCCGAGAATGTAGTGGAGGAAGGGAGCATGTGTGGATAACCATCCAAATGAACAGATTTGATTGACGAATTTAAAATTGAAATCTGTATTTTACAGAAAATTGAAATGGGATGATTTAATCACATGGAAACTAGATAAAATTTTAGAGAATTAAGACTAAACATTAAAATTAAGGATTTTATTAACGGCCTTTTGCTATTCTCCCTTAAAACCATATTTATGTTTTATTGATTTGGCAGTAATTTTTCAACTAACATTGATAGATGAAGTATTTTGTAAAAACATTATAATTTAATAGTCTCAATTTGACAGACTAACTCATCTAAGTGGAAAAAATGAACTAGGAGATAATGTAAATGAATTCAACTTTAAAAAAGGAATAAAATACGAAGGAATTTAAATAAAAAAGCAATGGATATTTACTAAAGTGTTTTTTTAAAATCCAGAAAATTAAAGTCTCCTGTAATCTTACCATTACATTTCTCATTCATTTCCATGTGAATCAATTTTGGAAATATGTAACACTCTGAATACGACTTTTAGTCCTTTTCCAATTATTGAAAAGTAGGTTATTCCTGGTTTTTTTAATGCTTGTTTTTGCTGTTACAAAAAATTGCTACAATTAGGAGTAAATTTTACTGTGCTGCTCCATACTAGGTTAACTACAGTTAACAATAACACACTGTATATTTCAAAATGCTAGAAGAAAGGATTTTGAGTGTTTCCCTGTAGAAGAGATAGATATGTTTATTCTGATTTTAACATGTACAATGCATAGATTTATAAAAACATCACAATATACCCTAATAACATGTGCGATTTTATGTTTTTATGTATCAGTTAAAAATTTTAAATGCTGCAGTGAAATTATTTGTATTATACTATCTATATAGTTTCAATATTCAGGTTACATTTTAAGGATAAAACAAATTAGACAATGAGTAGAGTGGTTAAATGATTTTATTTTAAAAAAATGAAAACTAAATCTGATTCTTAACTGCTGTGCAGTATAGTAACAGACTCTTGTGGGAGATGGAAAAAAACTGGTTAAGTGCACACTCAAAGGAAATTACCTATTTTATACATCTTATTTTAGTCATTGGAAGGTCCTTCTGTCTCAGAGCCCAGTGTAATACCTGGTGTCTGGCATGTCACTTAGTAACATTTGCTGAGACGAGTCGGCATCAATTTAATCATCTAAAGCTTGTGATAAACTATGACATGGAAGTACGTTAGTGTCCCTCACATGTTATTGGAATTTTTAACAAATTTATTATTTCATGGCATGATTTTACAATAATGCATCCTTTCTATCATTTTGTCTGGAGTGCAGGATAAAAATGTAAAAGGGTATTCACAAAGTTAAATTCAGATATGTCTAAATGGTTAATTTCAATTTGACATGGGTGATGTAAGGTTTGTGGCCATATCAGGCTGCAGAGGTATATCAAACTATACCTATGAAGAAATACCATTTTTCAGAATAAGTAAAAAAAACGTACTGGATTCTGCTTTTGAAATACTCACCAGAAGGGAAGCAATGAGCAGGACCTGCTGTGGTGTGGTGGTAAATCACAGGAAGTTCAAGTTTCAGTACTACTGAACAGAAAGATAGAAATACAGATGGCACAAATGGATAGACTTGGTGCGCACCCAGCTGCTTTGAAAGGGATGTGCAATGCTAGAACTAGGATAACAAGTTAAAGATTGAGGGGTAGTGATTGGTAAAATGGGCGAAATAGCCATCATAGCAAATATTACAAATTGCTGGCTATATCCCAGGCCCATTTTTAACACTTTCATATGTATTAATCAAGTACTTTCCTCCATGGGGTTAAATCAGAATGGCTGGGGTTAAGAACCAAGTATTAGTACCTTTGAAAGATCACTGAGATAATTCCAATTTTCAGCAAACTCTGAAAATCACAACCCTGCAAGATAGGTTTTCTTGTTCCTATTTCATTAAGGTTGGAGGGCCTTGCCAAAGTCCCAAGTGCTAAGAAGTTGACATGAATCCTGGTGTTGTGATTACACAGCACTTGATCTTAACGACTGTAATGTCTTCCCTGCACTTTAGGGGCTTTACTTTTTATGACTTTAAAACATTCTTAGTGCACATCTTAAAAATAATCATTTTAGGAAGTTACCCCTATGTAGTTTCTGTTTAATACCAACATCTGTGGCTTTGGATAGTTACCATCCTTCCCATCCACAAGGTTGTGGAAATCAGCTCTTCTCTCTGCCTCTATTATTCCAGTCTCCAGGTCCTTCCTATTACCAAAGCCCCTTCGCGGTGTCAAGATTTTTGCTATCAGGTGTCCAACATTGAGGCTGATTTGTCCAACTCTGTTGTGGGCTTCTGGTTCCACTTATCTTTGTTCCATCTTAGTAAGCCTGAACTTACGCTGTATTATGGCATCTCAGAAGCCTAGATTTTCTGCTTAGCTTTGCCACTCTCTCACTACATGTAATTCACTCCACCTGAATGTACCATATGTCAACCTAATTCAACTTTGGAGATCAGCTTGGCTAAATTTTCATTGTTTCTTCATTGCTCTAAACTTAAATGCAAGTATGTACTTCTGCAGACAGCAGCTATTTCCAGACTGAGAGCCGCTTGGACTGCTTGTTTGTAAATGGTTGTTTGTAAGTCCATGATGACTCTGGTCTGCCTTCTTCTGAGAACACATCCTATCTGCAAAGTCAATCTTGGTCAGACCTGTCCTGACCCAAGTAATTTGCCTTTCAGTTAAAACTCAAGGGCACAACTCAACATTCAATCCTTTATGGAACTTGCCTATCTATTACCAGAACAGATTTAATAAGGTTGGCCCTGGAGTCTGAAGCCACATAAATGTGGTGCCTTCCTATAGAGAAGAGTGACTGCTTTTTTTTAAATTTCCCCAGAGATGTACTCATGACCATTGCACAGAGAGCAGCTGGAATAATTAGAATTTCCCTTACATGAAATTGTGTACATGGCAGATCACACAGGTCCACCAAAAGCTGCAGTTTAACCCACTGCTGAGCTCTGAGTTCGGAGATCAAATATGCAACATTCCAGGTGTCCACCAAGAGGCACATGTGACTGAGAGTGGCAGTTAAAATTTACATAGCAAACTGGTGCTCCCAAACACTGTGAATAAAGTTTCAGGTTTATTCATTGTCTTTTAAAAAGAAAATTCTAAGTTTTATCATTACAAACTTAATAAGCACACTTGATTCATAATTATTTCCGCAAGTCCTAACCAGGTTGCTAATGCTAACAGGTTTTGTCTTTCTGGGTTCCACCCAGCCTCTGCTCATTTTTCCAGAAATGAAAGAAATGGGCCTCGTTCTTCACTTTTTAACATTTCAATAGTAAAAGAAAAGCAACATGAGCAAAGAAAAAGCTTATGTAACAAAAAGGTAGAGGCTTGGAAGTCTTGGACAGTGAGTTGGAGATTCCTCGCAGGACACGGTGCAGGTGAGCAGGGCAGGTGCAGGCCCCACAGAGGTTCAGCAGCTCAACTTGGAACAGCCCATGAGCCCCCAGTCCCAGTTACCCTGGCACACACCTGGATGTTGCTGTCCCGGTGCCCAGAGCACACAGGGCCGTGGGAGACCTGGGAATCCACCACCTGTGACATTCCAAGGGGGAAGCTGTGGCTCTGTATGGTCTTGACCAACAACATCCTGGGATATTTCCAGATTTATCACCCACCCCAAGTGCTTTCCAGGGATGGTGGGACTGACCGTCCTAAGAGGGACAGTGCCAGAGACTGGGCTAAGGATGGCAATGGCAGAGGGGCCACATTAAAGTCACTTTAATATGGTATTTCCATATTGTCACAGAAACAGGAGAGCTCAAAGCAAAATCTTTTCACTTCCAAACATTTCACTTTTTTGATCCTCTTCATGTTGTCAACACAATTACTTTTAAACCTTTCAAAAATGGGTGTGTCCTAGGCCAGTGGTGGCAAACCTATGGCATGTGTACCGCAGCAGGCTGTTTTTAACATTGAAAGCTCTAAAAGCCATCATTGCCCTAGGCTTTCAGAAGCTTCCAAGTTTAAACAATGATTTCTGCAGAACATACAGTGGACTACCTCAAATATTAAAATGACTGCCACAAACTCTACAGAGAGTGAAGTTATGACAGACTACAAATCTTGTTGCTGAACAGGTCATCTTAAGTTTGAAGGAGTAGTATTCAAAAGTGCTCCTCAGACACATTATACACTGTTATAGGTCATGGACCTTTGGGGTCATTCGAAAGTGTAAACTTCGTGAGGGCCTCGCAGCGGTGGCAGACCTATGGCACCTGTGCCACAGCTGGCTGGCTGTATCTCTGAAAGCTCTAAAATGTTCCCCATCACTGGCCTGTGATAAAGTAGTTCTAGCAAATGATTTTGTTCCCATACATGAGAAAGAAGAAAGGGACTTCTAACAGAGCATCATGTGAGCTAAGGATTTCCAGTGAGCTTCAAAACAGTAACACCTTCTGAATATTATTGTTTGGAGAAAGAAGTAGCTCACTTACCATTTTTCAGTTCCATTCATTTGCTCTTATGTTAATAGTTTCATTTAGAGTACTAGAAAGTTACAATGGCTTTTTGTCATAGTTTCTTTGTTCAATTAGAAGACACCCAAAATACTATAACTAATTGGAGGGCATTAATGTCTTTATGTACTCAAAAGTCATGGCCCTTTGCTTTAGAGAATCATCTCCAGGACAGCCATTTCCTTTCTCTAGAATAGTTGCACCTGCTGAGAACAACAAAAATGTCTCACTGAACTCAACCAGAAACAGAACTATGCTAATTATAAATGGCATCAACCAGAAATAAAGGGCTTCTGCTTCTTGCAGTTAAGTTTTAGGGGAAAAAAATGGAGAGGATCAACTTCCAAAGAAAAGTTTGCAAGCTTTGTCCAAACACCAAGTGGCTAAGTCAACATTAAGCAGAACTAAAAGATCAAATACACAAATTTTCTTCACAATGGAACTTTGACCTTCACTGGCTATTTGTAGATAGTGTAACATGAAAGGCCTGCGTGAGATACCAGGCCCTTATTTATTTATTTGTTTGTTTATTTTTGGCGGGAGTGCTGGGGATCAAACTCGGGGCCTTGCACTTGAAAGGTAAGGGCTCTACCGCTTGAGCTAAATCCCCAGCCCCCCCAGGCCCTTGCTTCAAACAAAGTATTTTTTAATTTTTTAATTTTCATTAGTACCTGTTTGGAGTACACAATGATTACATTCATTGCAGGGAGTTTGTGTAAAATGCATGCACACATACACATACGTACACTCAGGAGTTAGGTCACGGCTTGGCTCAGCACTGTGTACGCATAAACTCTTTCATCCTTCTGAATGAAGCATCATCATGTATTTCATTATTGAAACAGTTTCTTAGATTGGCTGATTTCCAGTGCTAGTCAGCCTGATCACTCAGGGAAAGAGTATTTCTTTAAAAGAAAGATAGTGATCCAGAATTGATGTCTTTTTTGTTGTTGTTGTTGTTGCTGTTACAGTTTTCCCCTTTACATTTCAGTCAGAACCTAAGTGTCAAAAAGGGCAAGAGTTTTCAGAAAACGCTGGGCATAGGGTGGCAATACATCTGATTCAGATCCTCAGCATCAAAAGATAATTAATGAAAGAAGTCAATGCCTGCCTTGCAATCCATCAAAACCAGATAATGAAATTATTTATCAGGTGCTCCTAAAGACGGACATGCATGGATACATGAAATGCACAAAAATACTTGACTATTCAATCTCAGATACACAAATATACTTAAGAAAGAGAAGTTTTATTAGGGCAATTTCACTTTATTTTTCCATACAGCAAAGTCAACTACTGCAGTAATAATAAAATAAGCATAAAACAAATTGCAGCCCAAGACGAAATACATAATTTTAAGCAACTACAAGCAGAAAGTAAGTTGTGATTACATAATAGTAAAACCAAGCACATTTGTCCTTTCAGCAGATGAAAGTGGTAGGGTTGCTGATAAGTGCAACATTATTAACCAGCTGGAGTGAAGGCTGGATACACTAATTCATTAAACAAGTGCCCATTGTCACATTTTGCTTTTTTGAGTGCTTCTGCATTGAAAATTAAAACCGTGAAATTTGAACTGTGTTTACTTTTTCACCTGCTGAAAGAACAGGATCCTATAGCAATTAAAAAACAATCACATAACAACTATAGCTACAGTGTGCTGTTTGGTTTGCCTGTTTATGGTTTAAATTTTGTGAAGTCAATAAATACTTGTTTTGAAGATTTCTTTTTGTGAACAATAAACCACTGAAATTGGCAGAAACTGATTTGAATAATATATGTCCTTAGTATACTTCTTTCTCTCTTTTTTCTTTTTGAAGTTTTAAACATGCAGTAGTTTTGAAAAATGTAAGGAATATTTGATCCATGATTTCACCTTAATGGTCGAAGTACCTGCTATTTTTGGTAATGATCTTCAGGCAGATTTGGCCCAGTGGAGTTTTTGTCAGTCATGAGATCTTGGAAGGATGACATATCTTTCCAGCTGAAAATATCCTGGCAAACTACAAGCTGTCCACAAAAAGCAAAGCAACATGTTTGAAGGGGTATGGAGTGCTAACTCTGTGCCACTTTTGCAAGCAATTTTGCTCAGTCTGTCATTTTATTAGCCTTAACAAAACTCCTTGTAATTATAGACGTTTTTATTCAAAATAAGATCTTACTATTATACAGGTTTCTCTCTTTTGACTATATACAGAAGTGCAAAAAGTCAACCTTCTCTCTAGACGTTCCAACATGCTAAATTGCAGCATAATCAACCCTCAAGAGTTTGCACACACACTATAATTCTCATTACGTAAACTTTGAGTATTTGGATTATCAACAAAAAGTCCCTTGTTCTATTTATTGATTATGCAGCTTATTTATAACAAGGCCTGATATTCAGGGATTTCAAAAATATTAAACAATACTTTAACATTTGAAATGGATACAGTAGAAAATAAATTTTATTCTAATATCTAGGATCTAGATCTTCTTATAATAACTAATTACAAACAAAATAAATCATCAAAATATTACTCAATTGTCTGCCAGGATTGTTGCGATAGCAACAACTTAACTTCTTACTTAGCAATGATTATATATTTATAAGATATCCATATAAAAGATCTTTGTTCTTTTAATGAAAACTAGACAAGAACTAACAATGACTGACATTCTTACACTGTAATATTAAATCAGTAAAATATAAATCATTTAGTTAACAATACGAATATTCATATGACACTACATGTAATTCAAAACTGAGTACGTTATGAAGGAAAAACTACTTTAATTTTTTTTGTATTTTGAAAAATTCAGTAAAATCTAACAAAACAATAGTCTATAAACTGAAATGGTATTCAATTGTTAATAGAAAATGAAAATCTAATAAATGTAGGAAATGAAAAACTACATTTTAACAAGAAAAATAAGTAATATTCTATAATGTAACTAACTACAATAACATGTGAAGTCACCATTACTCTCTTAACACGATTGAAATTACATTGGTATGGGTTCCAACCCGTAATGTAATAATCTAAGGCTTTAATAGATGTACAGTACAATCAGTAAAATCAACACATCAGTCTTATATTAGAAAGCATCTCTCTCAAGCATAAAAACTTGCAGTAAACTTGGAAGTATGGAAAGTTCTATAACTGAACTTTCACTTCTCCCATTCCATACTATAACTACCAGTGACCTGGCCCCTACTTCAGCAGTTTTTAGAACTGCTGAACAGAGCAAAAATATCCTTTACTAGCTGCAACATCCAAACCACAAAAAAGAAAAAAAAGAAAAAAAAGAAAAAAGAAAAAAAAGGAATTCCTTTGGATGAATCCATTCTTAAAAACTGAATGCACATCTATTTTTTAAATTTTGTAAAAGGCTTTCTAAGGCTATAAGCAGTTAATCTGAACAAAACAAAACAAAAATCACATATAAAATTCACCCATGTACTTTACCCACCCGATTACCAGGTTAATTAAACATTTCCCATTTTCATATTTTGGTTTATCATGCATCTGATGACAGTGCTGCTTTCTTCTTTGTTTAGAGTCACTATTTTGAATGTGACTTTGATGAAGCATTTAAGCAAATGTGAAACCTTTTTTTGCAAAGCATTTATAGTCTTTTGACTTTTGACAGAGGCTATAAATAGAAGCAAAATAATTTCCTCAAATATTTTTTTTGTTATCGTGTCTCAGAAATGGCATATCCCTTTTGAATAACATGTTATACAGTATAGTATGCATAAATATTACACTACAATGCATTAAAATAATTTTATATATTTATCTATTATATATATCTCTCCAGTATATGTGAGTTTATCTGTACTGAGAGTTTGTGTTGTGCTGTCTATTGTTACTGTAGTTAAATGGCCATTTCTGAGACAGCTTTGGTTTCCAAAAAAAGAAAAAAGAATGGTGCCCTTTGATTGATTAGTACTAGCAAATAAGCAACAGAATGTGGCTCTGAAAACAATAACACTGAAGAAATAATACTCTAATTTGATGTACAGTCTATGGCACTTCATGAGAATCCTTGACAACATGGTACTTAAAGCCATGATGTGCTTTAAAATATACACAGTTGTGGTTTTGCTTGGCACATTCATCTCTGTCAGATCCCTCCCTCACCGCGTCTTACAATCTATTACATTAAAAATATTACTCTTAAACAAAAATGACTGTGCATGCACGCTCTCATCTATAATGGCAATTTTAAATACAAGGTGCACCTTTGTTATTTGTAAACCTTGAAAGAAATAAACTTATTTTTAAAAAATTATATCTTGGTCTACAGACGTACCAATACATAATAGAATCATGGTTACACCATAGTCTGTCTTTTCAAGATGGCATGAATATATAGGAAACTAATTAGGTATGCATATTTTAATGCATAACTCTGTGCTAGAAAAGAAAGACAATGTTGTTCTTTTAGACAGGAATCACCTCAGCACAAATATCAATTAAATGTACAAAGTGTATAGGCAACAGTGTGCAGTGGATTTCCATGTTGTCTTTTCTTCTGTTTAACATGCAATATGTGGATGTCTTGTGGCTGAGGGATTTTTGTGTGTGTTGCTTGAAGGTATATACAATATGGCTAATGACCTCATCCTTTACTCTAACCAAGCACACTGTCCTTTCCTCTTTAGTATGATCTACAAAGAAAAAAGAGATAATTTGTGTTAAGCCAGAATTATTAAATGCAGTTTCCAACATATATTTAATACAAAATTTTATTTCTTGTGTTTACACATATGTTATTACATGTTCATGTAAAAACAAAAACCATTTCAGAAGTACAAATGGGTAAATCTGTTCATGGGCAAACTGGTATTTGGCTGTGAACAGAAAAACATGTGGTTTAATAAAATTGTAGACTCTGCTCAAAATTTCCCTATTACTAAGCTAAATACAGTTACAGAATCAAGAGGCACATAATTCAGTAGAGCTCTTTTTTTAAACACTATTCTTGTGCAGCAGAATTTAAACTTATTTTACTTTTGTAAAGTTTAATGAGTTTTCAGAATGATGTAGCTTACAAAATTAAAATCCATGGAAATATGATACTTTAAGTGAGGTTTTTGATAATTCATAGCTTATGTTTTTTTCTCTAATGCCAAGAAAAATTAACATCCTTACTTATGAATTAAGGAATAACTCCTGATGAATTAAGCTTTAATGGATATTACAATGTATCTGAGAGTTACAAGTTTTGGTTTTTACATGAAATTTAGTCCCATCGGGGAATTTTTTAAAATTAAAAGTATGCTTCAGAATATAACTTTGCGAATGAGAGAAATCACTACTTCGTTGACTTAAAAACCAGCTTAAATACTGCAACTTCAAATGAAAGCAAACTTTTTTCAAATAAACAGAACATTAAGAGATTCCATACAAACAAGTCCAATGGTTTACTATGTATTCATGAACTTACAGTTCAGTAGTATCATTTTTTTAAACCTGGATTATTGCTAAGAAATAGAACACAGTTGCATATATATATATATATGTATATATATGTATATATATACATATATATACGTACACACACACACACACACACTAAACATATCTGAAGACTATAAAAGCTGGACACAGATTTTTTAACATGTCAAATGAAGAGTTTCTCTTCTCCTGAATCTACAAAGTAAAAACAATGTACTACTGCTCATGATCATGAACCTTTTTATCAGAACTGCTCGTAAAATAAAAATGAAAATAAATTTCAACAATTCATGATCTCAGCATGTCTTTACTAGTGCTTCTCAAATCCAGTCTTTAACTTCTTTCCTAAATGGCTCTCAAGTACCATCTACCCTGCTCTCCTGGTTTGGGCTTCGTGTTTGGCTCTTACTGTGGATTAGGCACACGGCCCCCAATCGGTTCTCTGCCACCACAAATCCTGACTTGGCATACTGTTCCTTCTCTAAGGGCCTTATTCCTCCATTCTCCGTATACACTTTCATTGTCCATATTTTCTTTTCTGATTTTTTTTGGGACGAGTTGCTCTTTCATCTTTGCTCCAGAATTCTTATTTTAATCTATTATCTTGAGATTATTTACATCTTCATCTACTTGACATGCAACTAACCCAAAGCAGTACCAAAAACTCATTTGCAATGTTGATGACCAAATAAATGAAAGAGAGAAAGCAACAAAGAATGACCATCCATTTTATTTACGAGATTTGGTTTTAAATGTTATAGTTCTCTCTAAATATAAAAACAAGTACCCATCATGCTTCTGGACACATGTTGTATCTTGAATGCATGCATATGAATGAAGTATACCTTCTAAAAATGACAAAAAGGTGCCTTTCAAAGTATTTAAGACAATGTTTCTGTAAGTAAGACATGTGGCTTTCAAGCTATTTTGAGCAATGGCAATGTTTTCAGAATTATATGATCCTCCAAGGTAAGTATTTTGACATACCTTACCGTTCAACTGGTATGTAGATGTGTATTCACATATACCTGTGTGTGTGTGTGTGTGTGTGTCTGTAATTAAAGTCACAATTATTGCAACCTAATGACTCTTACTGGTGACACATGGGATCAGCTGAGTAGAGATTCTTATTTAAGATTTAGCTAAACAATAGGAAAAATAATCACGATCACAAGCGGTTAGCTGAACTACTACCAACTACAAGCCAAATGCAGCCTATTCTGTTTTGCAAAAAAGTTTTATTGGAACGTAGCCATCCGTATTCATTGCTTTATACCAGTGATGGTGAACCTTTTAGAGACCGAGTACCCAAACTGCAACCCAAAATCCACTTATTTATCTCAAAGTGCCAACACTGCAAGTGAACCTGAATACTGAAATTTTGGTTTAGAAAAAAAACAACTCATATATTAATATTTTTTAAAGAAAAACAATACATGAACCATAGGTTCACCACCACTGCTCTCCACTATGTCCGGCAGCTTCCATGCTACAGTGGCCAAACTGATCAGATGCCCGGGAAACCACAGGGCCCACACTGCCAAAAACATTCCCTATTTGTCCCTTTAAATATATTTGCACAATCTAACCCATGCCTTCCCTTTACTTTTAAGTCACATTTTTCTTCATGCTTGTGGCTAACATGAAATAAAATTTTACTGTCCTCCAGTCGTTTATATTTTAACTGATAGTATCATATTTATGTTTGCGTATGAGTCTGAACAGCCATCTAAGATAAAAATGTGAACTCTATAATCTCTTGGAAGTTTTGTGAAATTTAAGTATACTATGCCATTTGTATCTGAAGAAAATCACGACAGACATACAGCTGTATATGACATAATGAACTTACTGTTTAGCGACGGCAATGCTACATCTGGGTAACATACTTGTGGCTAGTCAGATGTTCGGCAGATATTATGGGTATCTAGCAAATAAAAAATTATTTAATGAATGACCCATGCAAGCAAGCCAACCACCAAGAGATGAAAACATCTTCATATTAAACTTTTCCAGAAAAGTGAGAATCAGCTTTGAGGTGATAGCCCTGATCTGGTCAACATAACAGTCAGTTAATATGAAATTAAATGCCAGAATAGCAACTCACTGTTTAACAATCTCTGTGTTAAGTACTATTCTATAAATGTTACCAGCTTTTAGGAAGTAAGAGAAGTAAAACTACCAAAAATTCATGCAGAGCAGTAATTGAAAGAAGCCCTTTTTGTTGGCCTACACACACACGCACACACCCCTATAGTTTCAGTTATTTATTAATAATACAGAAATCAGAGTAGAAAATGTCTCACCTATTTTTTTGGGCAACCAAATTTCTACCATTTTCATTCAAATGAGAGTGTCTAACTTTTTTCCAAATTAAAAATACCAGGTAAGAATTACAGGGAATAATTCAAAAGAACAGGATGAGGGCATAGGTTTACTTCAGAATGTACTTCTGAATCCAGATTGCACATCTTATTGTATTTTAAATGGGCAAGATAACTAGAAAACTTGAGAGAAAATTTAATGAGAAACTGATATAGAGGTTACTTATTTCAATAGTCCCTAAAGCCAAGAACTGCAAATTTGTAACTTGTTTCTTCTATAACATAAAATTAAAGGCTGCCAGTGTGGGTGCAGCAGCTCAATAGATGGAGACCATCACAGGCTTGAAGAACATGTTCTGTTGCTAGTGATACATTTCCTGGTTGTGTGAACTTGAGCAAAGCAACTAGTTTCTCTGTGATTACGTTTCTTCTATAAAATGGTACTAATCCAATTTCTGCAAGGTTGATAGGAGAATAATGAAGTCACAAACATGAAGACATTTTATTGTTGTTTCAATTCAGACATTCTACACTAATTCAACATACTACAGTCCACAGTCTGGAGTGTATATTAATGTGTCCCTATTTTATTTCCATTTCTCAGCTGACATTTTTACACAATTTTACAGCACTGGCAAATGGCACGAAAATGTGCTCCAAGCATAATGAAGCTTCTCATACCATTTTTCCTGCTGCAGCAGGACAGGATGTTGCACCCAACAGTGTAGAAGCATCAAGGATGGGGCTGTCGAAACATACCAAGGACCTTCAACACCAATCGATGCAGATGAAGGGCCAGCTAAAACTTCTGCATGCATGCAGGGCTGCATTTTGTGGCATCAGCTATTTCCAGCATTGCTAATGTACTGTAGGCATATACATATGTATGTATATGTAGATATAATATATGTGTGTATATATATATCCATTCCCTTTTCTTTTCTTTGATCATAGATAGTATGAAGACCCAAGATTATGCATGAAATGGTCACAGCACAATGCAAAAAGTAAAGTGTCCCCTACAACCCAGGTGGCCAAGGGCATGTTGAAATTTGCTTTGCTATAGTTCTGCTTACACCAGCAATTCTATAGTCACGCACAACACAAAGAAGAGAGTTCAGCATCAGTGATCTTCACCGTAAGTGGACTGCACTGAACCCATTAAGAAATTTCTGTCAAAGATTACCCACTAACATGCCACATATGCACAAACTGGCATTTCTTGTAAATGAGTCTGATGTGTTAGTGTAAATTCGGGGCTAATTTGACAAGCTTCTAAAAAACGAATGATTCTTTGCCAAGAAATGTTTTAAGTTTGTCTAAAACTTTCAAATAAATCCATTTTGGCAGTATGATTTGGAAAGTTTTTAATGGCTATATGAATATCTGAAAGTTCATCAATCACATGACATGTTATTTAAAAAATACAAATTTAGATGGCACTCAATAGTTCTTGTCTTCTCTTGAGACAACATGTAGAAGAATCACATCTGATACGGGTTCTTTTGATACTCATTCAACTTCATGTAACCTTGATCAGCGGGTTATCTGAAATTTGGTTAACTCTTCTCACATGCTATCAACCCAACTGAACTTTTCTTTCCTAACAAACCTATCTATGTATTTTAAAACCCAAACTCACTTCATATAAACGTGACTTTAATCCCATCAGTATTTTTAGAACATATTTTTTAAAATAGAATTAGAAAATGCAGGTGGAATGTACGTCAACTTCTGACTTTTAAATAATTTTACTTTAAATATTCATTGTTATATATCACAAAATTTAAATTTTTTAAATAGTCCCTTTAAAAGTATCCTGTGTATCTGTTACTCTGTAAACTTGTATGGAATGTACACTGAGTCTCAATTTACCATACTTCTTTTTTTTTTTTCACAAATCTCCAACATTTATGCAGGGTAATGATAGAAATAAGAGCACTTAGCATTTTTGTTTTCATTTAAAGCACTGAGGAGCAAAGCTTAGAAATACTGTACACAAACTTAATTTTGAATATACAATATACTTATCAAAGAAATTATAATTTCATTAACAAACTATTTACAAGAATGGTCATTTGTGGCATATGTAATACATTTAAATATTTTCCTTTTTATTAAGAATTTAAGAAACTGGATACACCAAATACTTTCAATAAAAACCTCAAGATTGCCTCTAATTTTGACAAATCAATATACCCGCACAATTGGTTAAGACCAAATGAGAATTGCTTGTGTAAATATCATTTTAGTAGCTTCAGAAATGGAGCCGCAACAACTTTGGAGCACTTATCAACAGCATAAAAGCATTCTGCTGCTCATCATAGGAAGAATGTGTAGGCCAACAAGAGGTATCTTTGAAACCCCATGCTTCTTATAGCACCCTCTACAGCCCTCATAGACACACGATTCCCACTGACTTCAATGGGAAATCCACGTGCATAAAGGCTGTTGGATTGAGCCCTATTAGAGTTGTTTTTTAAGAAACAAAGCTGTAAATTAGCAAACCTGGTTGGCTGTGGCTGTTGCAGCGAAGGGAACACTTGTGGCAGATGTTGTTGCTGCGGACACAGTGGCTGGCGTAGCACCGTGCACCATGGGAACTTTCGGAGGGAAAATCATATAAGCAAACATACAGAAGAGTGTAGCAATATGGAAACCATGGCAACATGGGAGAGATCATTGGGCATGGCATTTATCATAGCAATAAGCCATGTGACAGGACATCATCACCAGCGAGTGACATGCAATCACAGCGCAAAGCAGGACACATTCCAAGGAGAGAAGAGGAGGGGGATGAAAGAGAAAAAAAAAGGGGAAAAAAAGCTTGTTACCATCAAATCAAGAAAATTGACACAAACAGGCTTAATTTGCTAAGTCAAAAACAAGAATTTTATATAGTGTTCTTAAACATTCAAAATCTAAATAAAAACACAGGTATTTACTTGATATATACAGTTATCTGAGTAAAAAATATTTCTACTATTTACTATTATGAAAATACAGTAGTTTAATACTTTTATAAGATAGATTTTTGTTTTACACACCAGAACTCATAGTCCAATCAAAATCCACCAAAGGTGACTAAAGGAAATTGTTGTGTGTAAAGAAAACATTTATGTGAGTCCATGTCAATTAAATAGAAAATGGCATTTAATTGACAGGTGTTAGTAAAAGGGAAATGGACTTGCCCAATAGATAAAAGTTAAACTTAGCAGTGGATTTTGAGGGGCTGTGAGGTGCACCATAGGTTTAAGATAATCAAGAAACAAAGCTGGCACCTACCAACACTTGTAGCGGGTGTCATGCACAATATTGAGCCTGCCCATCATGCATTGCAACAGGAAGGTGGATTTGAAAAGGGAAAAGAATTAAAACATCCCATCACACGTGTAATTAGGAAATTCATTTGAACAAAGAAGAAAAATTGTTATTATGGGAACAGTGGCATGTAACTGTCAGCACAATCAAATCATACAATAGCACAGTGATCAATTAGAACTAGTCTCAAGTGAAGAATAAAAGCCAGTTTAACTGTGTGCTGGTACACTTTGTTTCTATTAATTGTTGCCTACAGAAAAAGTATTTTGGAAAACATTTAAATCTGCTTAATTATTTTAAAAATAATATTGTAATTGGTTTTGTTTTAATATGGTTTCTAGCTGTCTGTGTTGCTATTTCTGACTGTGACACACGACTATATTTTCTTTAGATGAACATATTTAAATAATTAGGGATATTATTTATTACTAAGACACTAAATAATTCAAAGTACAACACTGAACGATATAATGAAACCAAAACATTCATTTTAATTCCCTTGGTTTTATTTCTTTGTTCATTATAGGAGGAATCATACAGACATGAAGTGGGTTGTGATCATCCACACAGGAATTTTATTGGGAGATATCAAATAATAAATTGTACATAAAAAGAAAATGAAATTTGTCTCCTTAGTTTGAAATCAAAATGTAGGAAAAGTATTCTAAGAGGGAATATAATTTATTTTAAGTTTCAAACTAGTTTTCTTGGTATCTGAGAAAATAAGACTGGTCTTCATTGCTGGTTTAGGCCCTCAAGACTTCCCACAGTAGCAAATGTTTTAAAAATTTCACATGCAAGAAATTACTAATTAAGACCTCAGTAAAAACTGTACATAGACATAATGAAGATGCACACATCACATACAGGGTGTTAGCACCAATGTTCACAGTAGTTTGACCATGATAAGTAAAAATCAATGTTACATACACAGCTCCTATTCTGACATGTAAATATTGAAAATCCATTTAATTTTACAAGGTTCAGGGCACTTTCCCAGATGGAGAGCTACCGTTTTTTGTTTTTTTTTTTTTCTATGAGACTACTTTAGACTTCAAAGTTTTAAAATATCAAATGACTTTGTATTTCTATCTAAATCTTGGCACATCCTGTTTAAATACTAGCAGCATCTGGGATGAACATTTGTTAGAAAAATATCTGCCAATTGAGTCTTGTCAGATATGGCCTCATAAAACAAAGCTGCCATTGAGAAATTTAACTGAAACACAGATTACTTAACTGGTATTCTGTCACAGCCGCAATTAGTCTGTTATCACAATTAGATGGTGGGCACAATGCTCAGTGATTAAACTCAGTAATGGATCTAGGGAAGCATTCTTTCGGGCAGAGTAATAGTATACTGATAGGCATTTTTTAAGACACTTGAATATATGTGATTTGCCACGACAGCTGAGTAAAAGATTTATAAAGGCAACAGAAACAAACTGGTAATTACAAAGAAATTAACCTGAGACAGTACAGAAAGCAAAATTTAATACTGGGACTAGATTTTGTGAAACCATTATCTTCTAATGGTAGGGGCCGAGAGATTGGGAAATTATGAAAGATGAAAAGATAAGTGAAAAAGAACATGATATTTAAAGGATATTAAAGCTAGTTTAAATATAACAAGTTATAGGTTTCAAATTTATTATGAGTTATTATGCTGCAACTTGCCTACTGTATTTCTTTCCATGCATAGTGGAGCCTGCATGTGCTAGAAATGAATTAACCTTATACTGTCATTCTAAAACCCTAAACTTTTTTTTTTTTTTTTTTGTGGTGCCGGGGATCGAACTCAGGCCCTTGTGCTTGAAAGGCAAGCATTCTAATCACTGAGCTAAATCCCCAGCCCCTAAAACCCTAAACTTTTTATGACTTGAATTTTAGTTTGCGTTATCTTCCTTATCACCATTATAACCAATGCACACAGTTCGGAGAGGGATTTGCAGCAAATAAACATAAGGCAGCAATGAAAATACTAGCCAGGGTGCAATAACTCACAAATATGAAGACAAAATGCTGTAGGACCCACTTACCAAAAGCAAAAAGCACTTTTGAAATGACCAAAATATTCATCTTTACTTCAATGGTTTGATTTATTAACAATGATGCACAAATAGCCAAATTAAATTTTTTCTTCAATTTTCAGCACAAGGCAAAATTTAGGTGGATGTATTTGTCAATTTCCAATTTCGCCTACAAAGATACATGCTTAGCTAAATGGTGTATTTCTGTGGAATGTGTTATTTTAATTGCATGACTTTTTAAATTAAATTTTTAATTGATCTTTGTGAAGATGTAGGGGAAACAACAGGATGTAAATTTATAAATGAAATATATGCACAGTTGAAATTAGGAAGAACAGAAATAAGAGGAGAGAAAGCATTATAATAGAAGTTTGGTTGGAAGTCAGAATTTCCATGTGATAATTCAAGCCAACTCAGGTTTATTTTATGAAGTACAAAGCTGATTTAGAATTGTGTTTTGTTTTTCTTTTTTTCTTTTTGGTGCTGGGGATCGAACTCAGGGCCTTGTGCTTGCAAGGCAAGCACTGTAACCACTGAGCTAAATCCCCAACCCACAAAGCTGATTTAGGTCTTCTAAAAAAATATATTATCTTTTTTAGAAGACCTAAATCTTCTAAAAGCTCACAGTCAATTGATTTATCAAAATTGATATCCAAACAAGTAGCACCTTCATTCTTTTTAGTAAGTACTTTCATCTGACACAGTGAAGTTAAGAGTACAGACTGGGCTTAATTTACATTCATGGGGAAAAATGTAAACAAAAATGGTATTTCTGACACACTCTACAGGAGTGAAATTTGCACCTACAATATAAGTAGGCTCTAGGTTACGTATAAGCTGTATAAATAATCAAGTAGTCCTGAAGAGTAAAGGTAAAAATAAAAAAGTACTATTCTCCTGAAATTGGAAAAAAAAAACCTTCACTGTGAATTTAACCTAATACTTATTTTTCTTTAAATAAGATGGAAAATGTAAAACCTCAGGTACAGCATTAAATGATCAGTAAGGGTCACGGAGTGTCATTCTCATAAATTCTTTTATTTTTTCATGTGTTTGTTTTTGTGGTACTGGGCACTGGGCACTGAACCTGTGGCCTTCACATTGAGCTACATCCTCAGTCTTTATTTTTTATTTTTTGAAAAAGGGTCTTGCTAAGTTAGTAAGTTGCTACACCGTCCAGGGTGGCCTTGAATTTGTCATCCTTCTGTCTTGCCTCCCAGAGGGCTGTGATTACACATATGTAACCCAACTCCAATCTTTTTTTTAAGATATCCACATAATAAGCTTACAGATATTGAGAGACTGACCCAAGTCTCCCTGACCTAAATTCAAATTCTACTTAGCCCCACAAACCATTTAACCTGACACATCTCTGTGCCTCAGTGGACCCCAAATGACTCACTGGTAAAGTGGGAATATTATGCTAACATTTTGAGGTTATTGGAGGAAAAACACAAAAACAAAAGACAACAAAGGAGATTTCTGTGTTATCTATGCACAGGATAACCTGGATTTTGGAAAATGAACCTGTTTGCTCCCAGGTATTACACACTAGCTTACATGTAAATTCACTGTAGAACTGAGTCACATTAGTTCTCAGAGGCTGTTATTTTAAAAACTGAATTGGCAACATTTTAAAAATTGGGGGATTTCACATATACAAACACTAGTGTGGAGCATATTGTGGGGCAGAACTATGTGGCAGGGCTTCCGCAGCAGGTAGCGTCCAGTCCGACCCGGAGGCACAGACATGCTCACACTGCTTCGGGACACTGTGCTGTCGATGGAGAGATGGAGGTCTACTGTACACCCAGAACCACCAGGCAGATCTGCCTCTGAGACAACGAAAGGCCAAGTCTGAACACTGACCATTCCCCCTGGGAACAGGCCTGCACTTCCCACTAGCTTTCAGGCTCTGTGGCTGACTCTCAGTTTAGTTCTTATTTTGGGGGTGAGGGGGTGCTGGGGATGGAACTCATTAGTTTAGTTCTTGCTTGATTTGTTCATGCTGATGGCCTGGGTCCTGAGGTGTTCTGAGTTCGTATTTCCCACTTCATGCTGCTTGTCTTTCTGACAAAGTGGTTTGGCAGAAGTAAAGGTACGCTACCTATTTTAAACTTTTCATGTCATGGGGCTTCGGTTTTTGTGTGTGTGTGTGTGTGCACACAGGCACATATATAATAAGAAAAATATTTTTAAAGAATTATGAAGGCAATGTCTAATTCTGGTTTATGTGACTAATAAATTGATCAACCTGCAGTTTTAGCCCCTTAAAAGAGGGAGACAGATAAATATTATTTACCTTACTACTATGATAGTTTGAGTCATATTAATTACAAATATCAAGAACAATATGTGATGCAAAATATATCATAAAAGAAAAATATATGTTAAAAATTTCAGCATATTTCAAAATATTATATTTAAATTAGCAATGCTTAAATTTCAAGAACAAAAGAACAATTGATTCTGCTTTATGAATGTGTTTACTGTTTTCCAACCTTGACACTTACCTAGCTTCTTTTTTCTATCTATAGACTTAACACTTTTAAAGGATACACTATTGTCATAAATAAGGGTCATGCGTGATATTCAACGGATGATTACGCTCACTTAGAAAAGAATATTGCCACTTGACTACTAGAGAAAGTGATGTAAAATCCATTTGGTAAGACAGATTATTTCAAGTTTCCTTAACATTTGGAAGAAGATAGATTTGTTTTTATTCTTAGATCTTAAATAGGGAAACTGTCAGTTCTAATGGTAACATTTTGTTCTGTGAAAGAGACTGACAAAAATATTTTAATTTCTACAAAGAGATTATGATAATTACCTACAATCTCTTCAAACATTGCCTAGTGGTCTAAAGCATACATAAAATTGAGGGGTTGTTCATCAGAAACAGTAAAAATCTAGGGACTTGGCAACTTATAAAAATTAAAAAGATGAATTTTTAGAAGTTTCTGAAAACTATTTATATTAAAGAGAGTTACAGATCTTCCCCTAGAAAGTGATGAATAGACTACAGATCAAAATCACTTAATTTTTATTCTAACAGGGACAAATTACCACTTGACAGATGCTATTTCACAAGTGTAAATATCATTTTATACTACAAGCATAAACTATTTTAATAGAATATCCTAGTTAATTCACTGTTACTACACAATTATTTTACATATGGATGGCCAGTTTTCATAGATGCACTGTAAAAAAAAATTGTGCCCATCAGTAAAAACTAATTTGAATTTATAGTTTATTTTTTTGTTCATGAATCAAAAGTACATTATCACATTCTCTCAAAGTATTGTGAAACTAATACACTGCAAATCCTCAATAGAGGATAAGGTGCTGGATCTTTGATACACACAACTAATCATTAACTAAAAAAAATTAATTTATTAAATCTCTAAACTCATGGTAATCAAAGGTTAAGCGGTAAAATGGAAAATGAGATGAGAGTTTTTGACTAGTTAAATTCCAGACTACAAGAAGTTTAGTATGTATTTTCTGAAATTCAGTGTATGTAAAAATAGTAAATTTCCAGGTATCTAAATGTTAGCTGATGTTTTTAACTTTTAAATCCAAGTGAACATTTCCAGAATATGTATGTGTGATCAAGTTGAAAATATACTGTAATTGCAAATGTAAAAATTCAAATAAATGTAAACATCATTTCAGCATTAGCCTAGGAACAATAATTTTAAGCAAGGAACTGATCTTATTGTTACTAAGAAGAGCGTATTTTAAGATCTCTAGGACATACTTTTTATTGTCCACTTTGAAACCAAAGAGACTGAAAACTAATCAAAATTGAGTCATTTCATACACATCAAATTAACTCTTAAAGAATCATGAAGGCAAAGGGGTCTTACAGCAGGAAAGTATCATAAAATAGCTTGACAGACATGTAACAGTGTGGAGGAAAGAGAGGAAAAGAGAACTACATTTCAATTCCAAAAAACACAAACACAAATAAATATATAAAACACCACTGATATTTAAACTATGTTTCTTTAAGCTAAAATTCCTGGTTTCTGAGAAGCATCATATACTTCAAGTTATACTCAGATAAGTTTCCATTCTTGACCACCTTACCTTACCCCTTATTTGCGACTAAAAGCAATCCTGGGTGTGGTTTATCTGCTCTACAGTAGACTTGATCATCAGACTCCTCTGTTAAACCCAACCCCTTACCTGGTGGGAGAAATGCTGTATGCTGTTGTAACTGCATGTTGGCTAGAGCCTGTTGATACTGGAAAATACCAGTGTTAAAGACTGCGGTGGCACCGTTGGTTTTTTCAAGAGCAGGCCTCTTTGGTAATGGGGGAAGTACAGCTTGAGGAATTCCCTGTTTAGTGAACGAGTATAAAGAACAAATACCAGTAAAAAGAAAAAAAGAAAAAAGAAAAATCAGTTGAGGGCTAAAATTGTTAGGAAGCATGAGCAAGCAAGCAGCAGAGCACTTAACTACCCAAGGGGAAAAATCCAATAAAAAAAAGGAAAAATAAAAAAGCAAGATAAAAGCTTTAAAGGAAGCATTATTTCTGTCCACAACAAAACCCCTCTAGGCGAGAGCAGGTGTTATAATGTGTTAAGGT
Source organism: Hystrix cristata (assembly GCA_004026905.1). NCBI lineage: Eukaryota > Metazoa > Chordata > Mammalia > Rodentia > Hystricidae > Hystrix > Hystrix cristata. Next base: position 126,764 of record PVJO010000964.1, on the reverse strand, counting down.
GTCTAACACCCGTAATGCTCCAGGCTTTCGGTGAGAAGCCGCTGAGTGGGAAGAGGAGAAAAGGTGCACTGCGAGCTCCATGAGGACTGACAAGTATAAGCAATGTTAATAGTTAATTATACGGAGTGACCAAAACCAGTAAAATAAAAACCTGACCACTCTGCTCCTCCCACCAACCAGACCTGCCTACACATGCAACTGCCCCACAGCATGCAACTTTTTTCTTAAATACTGAACTAGAAATACTAAAAAGTAAATAATTCTATCACTAAAGCCATGCTAACCAAACAAGTACATAAAAATATACAGTCAAAAATACAGTTTAATGTCCTCCAAATATTATTTAGCACATTTTACAATGCAGTTAAACTGAATGTGGGCTGCTGGGTTTTCACAGTCTTGCATTGTACGACATCCATCTATGCACTTATATCAGTTTTTCCACTAATTTTGTCAGGAAACCACACTCAGTTTTTCACTGTATTTTAGAACTTTATAACAGAAAAAGGAATATATATTTAAGTTGGTAAAAAAAAAAAATCTTGTATCTACAATAAAGCTACATGCCAAGCTAAAAGGTGAAAGGTCATAGTACCAGGTCAAAGGTTGCCTCGAGGGGTCGCTTCAGTGATTTGACAGCCGACTGAGTCTTAATTAGCAGGCAGCGAGCACATGATGGCAATGGGCCAGTGGGGTTCAAGCGCATTAACATAAACAGCAAGCAGAGGTGCATCATGGGGGCAGCAGTGCATTTTTGGGTAGGTGAGAAAAAACAAATAAAAAAACAAATCATCGGAATGCCATATACAACGAATAACAAGACTAAGCATGCACAATAAAGGCACTATTGAGTTGTTATTGGGAGGATAATTCCTCTTTGTAGTTAATTACAAACAAGATACTCTAACAGAAAAAAAAAGTGAAAGTAAGAGAAAAGGAGAGAGTCTGCCTTCTGTATTTTTGCTCAAGTATCCATAAACAAACACAGAAAAGACCTCTCTCATGATTATTTCACTGTGCTGTGAAATACTACACTGTTTTTTATGAATATTTTAGAGATTAATTCATATATTTATGTAAAGAAAAGGACAACATTAAAACAGCTAAGCAAAGAACAAAGAATGGACTCATTCAACTCAGCTATTAGGTCACATTAAAATTAACCTTAAAAATGTAATTTAGGGTCTAAATAATCCAATTTCTAATTCCTTGAGTACTGCTATCTTTCTTCTTTGTATATAATGGCATAGTCAGGCTTCCATACTTACAGAATTAGGTTTATGCCACAACATTATTTCAGACAATCTAGATAGCATACTACTCAAAATTCTGCAGCTAATTCTAAAAACAATGTTGTTGAAGCAATTCTCCAAAATAGTTCCAGATTGTGTTATGGTTAAAAGCAGGATATGTGTAAAGAAGAGCCTTGATGTGCAAAAGAACACACCAAAGGAACACAATGGCTGATTAGATGGCACACAAAAATAAGAAGACCAAGAATGGCAGTATCGTTAAATTGAAAAGGAGACAGGTGGTTCTTTACGAAGCAGAAATTTTAGAAACCCTACATCCAGAATAAGAGAGAGTATTAAGAGTTAGGCCAAGAGTAGAAGCAATCTGAACCATCTGAGGAGTTACCATCACTTCTGTGAATGGTAACTTCTTTATGTATTTTCTGGGATACCTGAACAAACATATCTTTAGCAAAAAAAAAAAAAAAAAACTCTTTAAAGGTTAATAAATGAATAGCTTGTAGTCAGATATCGTTGTTCACTTTGCTTTTCTGACTGCTAACAAGGAGAGAGCGGAGGTCTGTACTCACCATGGCAGCTGCAGTGGCCGCAGCCTGCGCTGCTGCAGCTTGGTTGACCTGGTATTGGGCAGCCTTGATCTTGGCTTGCAGATGTGCAGGCGGATGGAAGTATTTGCACTTTTCCCGGGAGCATCTTCCCTTGATGTAATCCATACAGACGGTGACTGTGTTGTCATTGGTGTCGATCATTGTGCTGTCAGCAGGATGAGCAAATCGACAATCATTTTCTCCTCTGTTGCAATTGCCGCGTTGGTACTCTCGACACACCTAGGAGGCCATTAAGTGCACAGGGTTCAGTCAACATGAATGAGCACAACCTTCCTGAAGACTGTAATATAAGATTCAAAACTGCTCATAGAAGCACAGGTGAAGGAGAAAAGATCATTGCAAGCAACGTAACAAAATAACTGCACTAATGCCTAATTTAGCACATGCATTGTAACCACACTTCTATAAAATGCCCTTGAAAAACAAAATGCATTTCTAATTAACTATGGTATGACATCTAATCTAAACTTATGTAGATACACTTATCAATTACCAAGAGAAAAGAGTAAATTTACAGTGAAGGAACCTGACATGCATATCAACCAAATGAACAAAGTCAACATTATTGTAATAAGACATAAGCTCATCCTATGCCTATTGATGTGGCAATGAAAAAGACACATGGTAACATTTGTACTTTTGCTTAAAATTCATCACAAACATTAGGCAAATAGTACGGAAGGAAATTTTACAAAAAAAAAAAAATGATGGTTAATCTCCCAAAGTGTCAAGGTCATAAAACAACAAAACACTAAGACACTGTCATAGGCAGAACAATCTGGAGTCAGGGAAGGATATTGATAACTGATAAAATATGATTAAGAGCTACAGCTTAAGGGAAATAGCAGTGTATCAATGCTAACTTTCTGGTTTTATAGATGATACTACAGTTAAATAAGATATTATTAAATAAGATATTATTAAATAAGATAGCTTAGTGGAAAATCAAGTAAAAAAACTTCTATTTTTATTTTTGTAACTTGTGTGAGTATAAAATTATTTCCAAGTGAATAGTATAAAAAAATTAATAGCTTTTTAATAAAATGTCACTAGGAGTTATTTTTGATCATTAGAGTCCTGTAGTAGCTACATGTAGTAGCTACAGACAGAAAAAAAATTAGTTTGTGTAACTGTCTGCTTGTTTTATGTCTGTTAATTTTGCTATCAGGAGCCTAGAAAAAAGGTGAAAATAGATTATTTGCCATTCATTTGCTTGATTTTGACTCAGCATGAACATTTCTGTCTTCATCTAGGATAGTTTGACCTTCTCACCACAAGAGGGCCACCTAAAACACAGAGTACACTTTTAAATTTTAGTTCCTGCACTCCAAATTACCCAAAGCTTTTAACACACACTGTTGAAGGAAATCGTTCCTATGTTTCAAGGATCTTTTCACAAACTGAACAAATGCAGACACTGAGCACTTTATCTTGAAGTAACAGATAGAAATTGTAACCTTGCTATGACTTAAAAAGTAAATGTTTTCTTAGATGTGTATAAATAAAATGCACTTAAATCCATTACTTTTCCTCCAGTATATTTATATCCTGTTAATAAGTGCTCCTTAAGATATACTTTATAATTTGTAATGTGCTACATCACAAAATGAACATTACAAATGTCATCCTGTACTGTTTAGAAATACTAAGCTAGCCACAGTTTTGTATTTTACATGCACAGCAGTAGGCCAATTCCACTCATCACTTTGTTCATTTTTTTTTTAATTTTTAAAAATATATTAAATAACTACATGTGCCAGAGAGATTCTCTGAGAGAAACTAAGGGTACAAAGATAAGTGAGAAAGTTATAAAAGACTTTTTATCACTATATTTGTTATTTGACAGAAAAAAGAAGCATAAGTAGGAGTTGATAATTTTAAAAGCGTTTTTCAGAACAATTATCCTCCTCTCTGACTCAATAACAGACTCAGTGGTGAAGCACTCTAAACACAGATTACTAGTGCCAAACCAAAACCAGCAAGCTCATCACCAGGGCCGGGGACACAGACACACCTAAATTAAATGGGAATAAATATTTCACGTGTGTGTGTGTAATTTATGCTACATCTATACTACAACATAAGCAAAAACTACTTTTCTCTTTAAGTAAACCTATGTCAATGTTGCCACAACCAGCAAGAAACTTGGACATACATGTGACCTGTCACTACAGCTATTTGCTCGCAGTAATCCCTGCTTTCCCGAATTTGTTCAGAAAAGAACTGGTGGCAGGGAAGCTACCACTGTACTTTTCAGTTTAACTTACTGTTTGCCACACTGACCAAAGGAAGATCTAGGGTCAGTTCATCTGTCTGTGATCTCTATAAGTTAAGGGTTGACTTATTACAATTTCATACTTCTCTTTTATAGAATACATTTAGGAAGCATTCTAAAAATATTTAAGAATAGTCAATAAAGAGCAACCAGTTTTAAAGTGTCCTAAAATCAGCTTTTTCTGAGGTATTAGAGTCAACTGATACACATTTTTGACTGTTTCATTGTTTTAAGCCCCTGAAAAAAAATAAAAATGCAAAATCTCTTGTGAAAACTTTCAGTGGTGACGGCTACAAACCAGAACAAAAGTCCGCCAAGAACCAGATGTTCGTCTGGATTATTGAATACCTCTCTGAATGAAACAAACTCCCAAGAGTTTCAAAGATACATTTTCCCTCAATAGCCACCATCAATAAAAGGGATCTATCCCTTGACTGCTAAATATGAGTTTGACCTGCTTTTTTCTGATAAACTCAAGAAAACATAGACTACATTGATCTCCAAAAAAACTCTTTTAGATGTAGTAGCATATTAGCAAATTATAACTCACACAAAATTCCAACAAATGTAATCTCACAATTCAAATCAGAATAAATTGTTAAGGTTTGTCATACAGAGAATTTGGAACAGACAAGATAAAAGTAAATCTAATAGTCCTAAAATTATTATGTTTATAGTCTTCTTTCTCAACCAGTCTTCCTTATACACATATTTTTAAATAGTTGCAATTATAGGATAGCTACTAAATTAATGACCTTTTTAGGTCAACAATGTAGCATAAACATTTTCTCATTTTGCTAAACAGTATAAAGAGTGACTTTTTTACTATTGATAGCAATTGTTTCTTTTTTTCCAAGTTTTGTTTTTTATTAGTACATGTTTGTAATACAAAATAATTACATTTCTCATGCGGATTGGTACGTTTATAAAGCACATTTTAATTCTTTTTTTACAAGAATTTTCTCATTTTGCTAAACAATATCCAAAGTGACTACTTCTGATGGTTGTTTAAATTTCATCAAACTATATATAATACAGGTAAACCTTTCAGAGCATATCTAGATTGTTTCCAATATTCTCATAAGTAATACTGCAGAGAATATATTCCTGACTGTAGGTATTTTTTTTTATCATTTTCTAAAGATGAATGTTCAAAATACAATTAGTGGGTCAAAAAATAATAGCACTTTCCATAGTTTGTGAAGTGGTTTTCAAGCCTAAATTAAAATAATCATCTATGTTTGGCTAAACACAACATGTGACTCAATCAAAAAGAATGCTGAGTCTTTTATTTCACAATATAAGGGCAGGATTTGTTTTTAAATCAGGTAAGTTTATGTATGTTAATGGAAAGTAGGTAAGAAGTTGCTTTTAGGGGAAAATCTGCATTTCAACAAGTATATTCACAGAAAATTTTTAGGTTCTAAATTATAAATTCGAGGCCCGGAAAAACATATACAGGATAATCATGCATTATAAGTAGTTAATAGAAAAATAATTATAACACCTTCCCAAAGAAATCTGAATTCATGCCAAATAAATTTTCTTTTGTGAAATAAACAGCAAACACAGTAGAAAGAAGGTACATTTGAGGTCAGATACTGGAGGTTCCAGTTCCCTTTACTAGATATGGCATCTTCTAAATGAAAACTCTAGTAACATGAACTTTAAAATGTCATGAATACTGCATAAGATGATGGATAGACAGCTTACCATGCACTTTACAAATCTGCTTACAATCAACAGGTCCTCATTCAATCTGCACTTTCTTAAATATTGTCTTAGTTACTTTTCTCTCATTGCTGAGACAAAATGTCCAACACCCAAGGTTAAAAGGGGAAAGGTTTATTTAGCTCAGTTTGTAGAGGTTTTAGTCCACAATTGGCTGATCCAAGGCAGGGTGGCCTGGCAGACAGGCAGAAGGCAGAAAGGTAAGCAAGAGAGCCAAACACCTTCTTTCTGCCCCTTATATCTTATCCAGGCTGCCAGGATTAGGACGGTGCCAAACCAATCAGTGGATTGATTTAGTAATCACACAGCCCTATTCCCAGCATCACACCCGCTAGATTCAGCCACCTTCTATGACTGCATGAAACTTTGAGGGGACATCTAGAAACAAACCATAACATCGCACCCCTGGCTCCTCAAAGACTTATGCACATCCCTTTATGCAAAGTGCATTTAGTGGATCTGTAAGAGTTGCAAAAGTTCTAACAGTTTCAGCATTGCTGAAAAGCCTAAATCCAAAGTCTCCTTTGAGATTTAGGCAAACTCTTAGCTGCAAGCCCATGTACAAATGAAAAGAAAGTTAAATATTTCCAACATACAGTGGCACAAGATAAAGATTTGTATTCCAAAAGGTACAAACAGAAGAGATACAAAGGAATAGGACCAAAGCAAGTCTGAAATCCAACAGGGCAAACATTAAGTCCTGTAGTTCCATGCGCAGCATCAGAAGTGATCTGTGGCGAAATCTGAACTCCAAAGGGCTTGGGTGGCTATGCCCGTAAGGCACTTTTGGTGGTGGTAACGCCCATAGTCTCTCTCTTGGGCCGGTTCTGCTCTCTCCTTGTAGTTTTCCTCAGATGATCCACATTCCTGGCTTCTCCAAACTACTGGGGTCTCCTCTGCACCTTCAACTTCACACTCACAGCTTCACACACTCCCTCTCACAGGCACTGCCTGGCCTCCCAGGCCTTCTGAAATCTAGGTAGAAGCCTTCCTGACCCCACATCCATTGCATTCTGTGCACACCTAAAACCAGGGCCATGTGGATGATATCAGTGTCTGCTGCCAGCTGAAGCAGTGGCCAGGCTTCCTTCTCTGTTGGCTATAGGGGTCGAGTGCCTATGAACCAAATCTCGAGGAACAACTTCTCCACACTGCTGCCATTCTGGAACATGGTGCTCTGGGGCTTTCTTCTCAAAGTCTTTCACCTTTCTAACTCTGAGGCTGCAAAGGCTGGAGTCCTGCTGGTTCTTGTGATGTCCTCAGGCCATCTTTTCTATTGTCTTCTTCTGAAATACTTGGTTTTTTCTTGCTAGTCTTTTCAGCAACCTATTTCTTCTATGTTCCACCTTTGCAGGTCACAACTTTACTGCAGCTTCCTTTCTCGTCAAATTCACAACATTTTGAATCATTCTGCTGGGCTCTTTGCTCTTGATTCTCAACATAAATCTAGCTAAAAGCTCCCAACAATAGCCATGCTACTGCCTCAACATTAGATTGCCTTGAAATTTCTTCCACGAGATTAATTAGTCGGCTGCCCTTAGTCTCAGGCAAAGTCTCTGGGCATGAGCAAAATGCAGACAAACTTTTTGCCAAGCCACAACACACATGGTCTGGAGTCCAACTGCCAATGTAGCCCTTCTTCTGAGCAGAAACCTCCCGAGCCTGGTCTATACTGCAACTTTTCTATCAGCATTCTGGTCTTCTGAGCTCTGACCAGAATCTTTCATCAAGTACCAATAAAGGTTTTCCAGGGATTCTCTTTCAGGCAACATTTCCAAACCTTTCCTAACTCTTCCCCTTCCCACAAGCCAACTCCTCCAAAGGCTTCTAAACTACATGGTCAGGTATAATCACAGCAACAACACCATTTCTGGTACCAAATTCTGTCTCAGTTACTTTTCTCTCATGACTGAAACAGAATACCCAACACCCAAGGTTGAAGGAGGAAAGGTTTATTTAGCTCACAGTTTGTAGAGGTTCCAGTCCACAATCACCTGGATCCAAGGCGGGGTGGAATGGCAGACAGGCAGAAGGCAGCAAGGTAAGTAAGAGAGCTAAACAGCTTCTTTCTGCCCCTTGCATTTTATCCAGGCTGCCAGGATTAGGGCGGTGCCAAACCAATCAGTGGATTGATTTAGTAATCACATGCCCTTAATCCCACCATCAAACACTCTAGACTCAGCCATCTCTTATGACTGCATGAAGCTTTGGGGGAACATCTAGAAACAAACCATAATAAATGTAACAAACACATTTCAAACAGTCACTATAATAATAGGTTTTATAAGTAATGATAAATTCTGCAAGTTGGGATTTTAAGGAAATTAATGTCAACGTTTGAATTAATTCAAAACTGGAGAGTTATTTGCATCTTTTTTTCAGAAGAGATCTTTTTAAACTAGTATGTGTTGTGTTCATTTTATTTTTGTGTAACTGACTCAGCCATCTTTGGAAAATAACATCGAAAAGTAGGAACAGAGATTGAATTGTAACAAGGTACAGGGATTCAGTTTATTCTAATATTTTGAATAATCAGTTGAAAATGAAATGAGCAATATTAGGAACTTATTAAAAGATGTATGCATATGTGTTGTTCAACAATAACCACCAAGGACTTCATTTTCTATTAAACTCAAGCTAATAAGTTCCAAAGTAGTACAGGATAATCAATGACTTTATTAGTGTTCACAGAATTTGTAGTCACGAGTTTGAATCCTAATGCAAAGAATATTCAATTTCTGTATTTTCAATTGAAAAAGGCTTAAAATCTCTATTTTAAATACTTTTGTGGCATCGTCATATCATAGAGATGAGTGCACAACCACGTTTATAGCGACACAATTTGTAATAGCTAAGTCTTGGAAACAACCTAAATGCCCAACAACCAATGAATGGCTAAAGAAGATGTGGTTTTTCTACACAATGGAGTACTATACCACCATAAAAAAGGATAGACTAGAGTCATTTGTATGTAAATGGATGTTCCTTGAGAACATACTACTAAGTGAAATAAATCAGACACTCATGAATACACATCGAATTGTTTCTCTAATATGAGAAACCATAAGTGTAAATAGGACAGAGAGGTGTAACAGATATAACAGGAAGATAATATACAAAGGAGAGGAAAACTGGAAAGAGAGGAGGGGGAAAAACAGGAAGGGAAAAAAAGGAAAGAAAGGGGAAAGGGAAATCATGGAGAAATGTGAATAAGCCTGCTGTAAATAGGGATGGAGGGGATGGAGGGGAGGGGTGGGGAAGATGGGGGGAACCAAGATACATCGTGTACAGGTACAAAGCGAATGGGATGAATGTAATCATTATGTGTACATTGTACCAATACATGTTCTTGGTTAAAAAAAAATTGTGATTAGGGGAAACCATCATATTTAATTTATGATACAATTAAATTCCTAAGCTGAATGAATGATCTGATTTCTAGTTTCAAACAGTTATCCAATAATTGAACAACGTTGATCCATTTATTCTTTTCTAAAATAAAAAAAAGATACCCAAAGAAAAAACTGGAGTTTTCTTTGAATTCTAGAAGGATGATCCCATCATTTAGGTCAGAGAACACAAGCATACCTCCAAACACTATTATTCATATCTTTACACATATTACATATATGTTAGGTATATTATATAAGAATGCCACTTGATCTCATATAAAAACATTTTACTACATAGAAATGAGTAACAATAGTAAATCTGCTTCACTCTTTTGAATGAGTGTACACATGCAAGTGGGCAGGAAAATAAATAAAGTTAAAACCAAGTTCATCAATAGGCCAACATGATTAACTGTACAGTTACTTTTATTACCCTTTCTAAAAACTGCACATAAAGGACATTTTTGGCTTTAATTTAGATGAAGAAATTAGTGACAGATCAGCAGAAAATGAGTGGCCAAGCCAAGATTAGCAATTACTTTATATTGAACCATTTACAAATCTATAATCTCCAAAACAAAACGCAAACTAATCACAGAGGTTGATAATTTACAGAGACATGGTACATTAGATGTTTTAAACGAGGATGTGATTATATATTTTTAATGCCATTCTAAAGCTTATGACAGACTTAAAAAGTAAACTACCTAAACTTCTGTGCACAATATTGTCACGATTTCTTGGTTATTTTCGAGAGAAATTAAAGTATTATACAAGCAGTAGCTTTATACTATAGAAAAGCAGTAAATAATCCTACTGATAAGTGTTTCCTATATTATTAAATCATCTGCTTTCTTAATTTTTTTTTTCTGAATAGAAAGTCTTTTACATAAAACCATGCTAAATCCATTAAAACCATAAAACCCCCAACCTATGCAGGCTTATTTATAGTGTATCAGCTTGGAATGCCCCTTTTTGTATAGTTAATCTCTATTTCTATTGACTCTTCTGTGTCCTATTAATTTCTAATTCTACTGACTCTTCAGTGTCAATAAGTAATGGAAGGACAAAGTAACCAGTGGCCTGAATTAGAAACCTGTGTCAAGATTTAGCTCAGCAGAACAACACTTTCACAGCACAAGAATAATTTACTTTAAAACAAGCAAATTCCAACTTGACACTAAAGTCAAAGCATTTTGCCACCTTAAACTTCACCCTAACACTAATCCTAACCCCAAGATTTGCTGTGCCCTAAATTTGACCCTAAAGACAAAGTATTTTGGCACCCTACACTTCACCCTAACCCTCACCCTAATGCTAATCTTAACCTTGCGAAAATTTGGTTGTGTCCCGGCCCAAGACTAACATTAATTCTAAATTCTGGTGTGCCCCAAACTTGACACTAAAGCCAAAGCATTTTGGCACCCTACACTTCACCTTCACCCAACCATCACTACAACACTAATCCAAACCCTAACTCTGAGGAAAATTTTCTTGTGCCCCGCCCACAAGACCAATATTAACTCTAAATTTCTGGTGTGCCCTAATTGTAACACTAAAGCCAAAGGATTTGGTGCCCTAAACTTCACCTTAAAACTCACCCTAATGCTGATCCTAACCTTAACCCCAAAGAAAACTGTGTGGTGCCCCACCCCTAAGCCAAACCCAAACTCTAACTTCTGGTATGCCCTAAACTTGACCCTAAAGACAAAGCATTTTGGTGCCTTACACTCTTTAAATGTTTCAATACCCTGTAACTGGTGTTAAAAGCAAGAAAATAATGTAAATGTCCCGAGAATGCTCTAGTTGGAGATACCTAGAGGTTTTGAGAACCACAACCCAAATTTATCTAATTACTATCACAAGCATGATGTTTGGCTTTCTGCCTTTCAATTTAAGTTTTCTGTAATATCACATTGCACGTTATGTCAGTTCTTCTAATCATTATAAAGAACCAGAAGTATTTTCAATTTCTTTATTGTATAATAAGTTGCAGTAAAAAAGTTGCCTATATTCTGACTTAAATAATACTCTCCTCAGAAGAAACTCAAAAGTCAAAAACTGTATTAAAATAAACTCCAAATATCCAAATTTGTGACCAATAAGTATGTGCATTCAATGCCATGTGCCTTTTAAATTCCAGTATGTAATGCAGTTTGCATGGGAGTAAATAAGCTCAAATTAAGATTGTCTAAAATCAGAAAGTATCCCACTGCAATAACCTAATAGTCTGCAACAGACACACTGGCTCAGATCCTGTCAACAAGAATAAGATAGTACTTTGAAACTACTCTCAGCAATTTAGGTAAGTGGAATTCAGGTTAAAGGGAAATGACAGGAAATGCAGCAGCAGACATTTGTTCTGGCCATAGCAAAAGAAAACAAACAAAATATACAAGGCAGATATTCACAGAAAGAAAAGAGAAAACCAAAGATAAAAGTCCTCAACTCAATTAACCACCAGAAAATACAACTCCTAAGACTGCTGGGGGATTAGTTTAGAAGAGTTCTAGCTACATAATTCAGCTTTCTACAAATTTCTATTCTGTCTTTTTCAGTATCGTCACCTATCAATAATTAACTTACTAATGTACATCTCAAGACTCTCTGGTTCAATTAATCAATCAACAATTATGCATTAAGAGTTCCTTGAGTTTGCTTTCATAAAAGGTCCAAGGGTATAAAACTGCCTCAGATGCTGAGTATCCAATAATTTGAAATATTTTAAATTCATTACATTTTTTACTGAGGATTAAATGTGTGATGCATGTGTCTGATACATATTTGCAAACATGTTGAAATCTCAGAGCATTTTTTTTTTTTTTTTTTTTTTTGCAATTTTTCCCTGGGGAGAGCTGGAGATCAAACTCAGGGCCTTGTGCTTGCTAGGCAACCACACTACCACTTGAGCTAAATCCCCAACCCTGAGATCATTTTTAATGCATGCAGCAAAGGTTAATAAATAAAATATCAGTGCTTATTAACCAGGTTCCTACTAAAGTGACAAATTATTAGAGTCAATTATGTTTCTACAACAGCCTTACTTTGTTGCTTTCTCAGTAATTAATCCACGCAGGACTTCTGAGTCCCAGGTACTGCTGAACCAGAGAAAGAAAAAAAGGCAATTCGATGCCAGTTCTATTTGCCTTCAATTAATGTTGTCACTTTCCCCTCCACCTACAGTTTACCAAGTCCATCAATTCACAACTGCTGAAACTCTGAACAACAACCTTAAAATAAGCTTTAAAATGTTTAATTTCTTTTTCAGGTAGAAAGAACCAAGCACATTTATTAATGCATCTGATCTCTGATGCACTTAAAGCAAAAAGTATTCTTGTACTTGTAAAAAATACTCTTGTAAGATCTCTTTTCACAAAGATGTCTATTTCAACAAAAATATTGTGCAACTTATGAGGAAACTTACAACCATAAGTTTTAGAATATTTTATTCATCATTATGAAAAGAAATAACAGAAGGCTGCCATTTTTATTTTACCGTACTTTATTTCCAGTACTGGGGATTGAACCCTGGGACTTCACAGTGAGCTGTATCTCCAGCCCCTCTCCTTTTTGTTTTTTCATTAGTTTGAGACAGAACCTCACTGTGTCACTGAGTTGCCCAAATTGGGCTCAAACTTGTGATCCTCCTGCCCCGGCTTCCCAGACTGATGGGATTACAGGCATATGCCACCACACCTGGCAGTATTTCTTATTCTTGATAGCAGCAGCAATAACAACAAAACAAAAACAATAAACGTTTAAGAAGCACTTGTGTATCAGATACTTTTCTAACTGTCTGAGGTAAAGTGCCATTATTATCACCATTTTAAAGCTAAAGAAACTGAGGTGTGACACAGTTACAGGCAGCCTGACCTGCAGTGCAAGCTTTTATCTACTATTCCACAGCGATGGTGAGGCTTTTATAAATATTACATTCATCAAATAAAGAGTACCTATATTCTAGTAAAATGCTACAAATACTAAACCAAATCTTTTGCTTTAAATTTTAAAAACACATTTTGGCCATGGGAACACTTCGATAATTACAATGGAGTACCTGACGAAACCAAAGAATCATTCCTACCTCAAGTCTGTCTGTCCGCATCAGTTTCTGTGCGGCAGCTGCTGCAGCTGCAGGTACAGGGACCCCTGGGTTCCCTGTAACCAACATCGGCGCAGTCGGCAAGATCTCCGCGGGAACCAGGCTTGGGGAAACAGGTCCCAAGTAGGGATTAAAGGCTGCTGATGCGTTGGTGGCTAAGCTTGGTGCAACTGAAAACATTGGCTGAAAAATAAAACAGAAAGCAGCACTTAATATTGCAGGTCTCAGGTGAAACTTGATATCCTACGTTACACATTTATCACCCATCCATCCATCCGTCTATCCACAATACATTCTTTCTTCCTTCTCTCCTTCCCTTTAGTCTGTTTACTATCCTCATTTACGACCAGGATGCTTTACTAAATAAGCATCAAATCAATGTTATTTTTTTCTAAAATATAAGAGATAACCACAGGTAGTTTGAAGTTCAGTCTATAAAACTGGTATTTTCTTTTAAATAACAGAAACTCCTTGTGGTCACCTAATCTCCATATTTTCATGATTTAATCCTATAAACTTGTGTAAGAAATATATTGCATAATTGCTATGGCAGATGTGCCTGAAAGGTCCATTTACAACTGTTAATAGGTTGCAAGTGTTCTATTATTTCAAACAAACACAGCAGAACTCCCAGGGGATAACAGTTCACAGTCAGTGTAAACTGTAAATCAATCTCATGGGTCTGTGAAAGGTGTTGGGGACATCATTCTTTTTGAGCACACAAGGGAAGGTGTTTGGCATATTCATTTAATGTAGGACTCTCTGAAAAAATTCTAACTAATTCTCCTAGCCCATAAAATCCTTGTGAGACAATGAAGCTACCTCACAAGGGAGAGAAGTCTGCAGTATAAAGTCTGAAACAGAACACTTCTAAAAAAATGTTATAGACTTGTTCAAGGAAATACATGTGGCAATACTGAATAAATTGTCACAAGATAGAATTTCTGTCAGAAAAGCTTTGATGGATACGTCAAGATTGTTTCCATTTGTTTATATGAAAAATTACACATCAAGGAATATATATTTTCTTGAGTAGAATTTTACCTGAAATCTATTTCAACAATTTGCTTTTCCAGTATAATAGAACATAATTTCCAACCTTAATGGTGGTAACATTTTCAAGAGAGCTTCAAAAAAATTTTGCATTAATTTCAAGGAATATTAAGCTACATCTCCAACCCCTTTATTTTAAAATAACGTCTTTGGTTAAACTGCTCAGACATGGCTTAAATTTGGGACTCTCCTGATTCTGCTTCCTGAGTTGCTGCGATTACAGGTGTGGGCCCCACATCCAGTTAAAGTTCAATTGTTAAAGTTTAATGCTTTTAAAAATGTTTGTCTCTGAAACAGAAAGATTCATGTGCAAAACGAATCTTATTCTTTAAGGTAATTTTTTTTCTTTAAGGTAATTTTTAACAATATATTTTATTTACCCAGTGGTAAGGAATAAAATCTTTATTGAATAATTTTAGAATGAAAGATACATTAGATTTTATTAAAATGTAGCTAATTCTCCCCTCTGATAGAAATAGAAAGTTGGGTGATTCCAGAATACATGAAGTATTCAAGAGAACTTTGGAGAAAAGTTTTATGCAACATGAGTTATATATTACAAAAGTAATTCTTATAGCACAAAAATATGTTAGAAAATATACTTTTTCTAGCCTGGCTCTCATTCATATTTAGAAGAATAAAATAAAGTTCAAGTATTCCCTTTTTCCAGGGTAGTGGTTCTCTATTAAGGATATATTTGGCAATGTCTGGAGATACTTATGGTTGCCACAGCTGGGTGATGCTATTGCACCTATTAGATAGAGGGGAGGGATGCTGCTAAATGTCCTGAAAACACAGGACTGCCCCTCCCAGCAAAGAACAATTCAGGCCCAAATCTGCCAAAACTGAGCATGTCTTTCCCAGCAGATTTGCTATTCTCTATGCCTCACAAATTGTTTTGAGACTAAATATTTGTATGTAGCATACACAGTTTTACTAAGAAGAATGTGAACAGGGAATATTTAATACATAATTTGATCCACTGGGGAGAAGAAACAGTACACCACAGAATGCAGTGATATTTTCAAGTTAATATAATTAAACCTTCAAACATGTGGGTTTAAATGCCTTGGTTACCCACTCTGCCAGCTCAATGGCTCTTGCCTGATGGAGTGGCCTAAAGTATCACCTCCAATCCCCAGCCCCACCCCAACCCAAGGCAGCCACCCTAAGACACAGGAACTGGTCTGTATTTTCCAGACATTAACAACTTATAATCTGTTGGAAACTGCAGCCTAAGGCTATGTATCCACCAGCAGCTCCTGGAGCAGCCACTGATTTAACGCTGCCCGGGAGCAGCGGCACAAAGGCTGACCTGTAGAGTGAATATGGATTTCTATTCAAGAATATTCAGGGTAAATCTACACCATCACACACTGTCAGACACGGTATATGAAAAATCCAGCCCGATCAGCAGTCTTCATGTCTATATTAGATACATATTTAAGAATCATGATAAATTTTACCAGAGAAAACTGAAAGACGAGGTTCTAGAAAATGAAAGCTGGTTAATAGTCTCCTTGCATTCCAGAGCTGTGAACCAATTATGTATTTATACATAGCACATTTTTAATGTTTACTTTATAAAGTTACCAAATGTCTATGTCACCGTATACAATCTATTATAATAAACATATAAAAGCAAAAGCCAAATTTATAAACCTATTTGGCAGGCAGAAATTCTTATTTTAGCAAAATAAGATCAGTGGGCCAATAAACCTCAGTTTTTGTTAAGCCTCATAAAAATACACTGGAAATTTACAAATTCATGTAATGCAGTTGTTGCACATTACAGAAGAAATACTTCTAGTATACACAGATATTGATCCTATTAACTTGTGACAATTTTCCCTGAGAACTGTTGCTATAGAGTCATCACATAAATTATTTTCTGACAATTCACCAGAGCAAATTCACATCTGAAACATTTAAGGTACTGTCCCCAAGTAGAGCCTGTTGCAGCTTTTAAAAACCTAAAACATGAACTATTCAGAAAGCTTTATCTTGATTTCTTCCCTCTCTGGTTAAATAAAACGTGCAGAAAATTGGTTAACAATAACTCTATACTTTAAAACTTGATTCCAAAAGCTGGTCAAAAAAAGAAAAGAAAAGGGAAGAGGAAGGGAGGGAGAGAAAGAAAGAAAAAGTACAAAATTCTCTCAATGCTTCTGAATTTATTACATCACTTTTGCTGCACCGACTTTTCAGAACACCTTGTAAGAGGCAGGTCACAGCTAGCAAGGCAGAGAGGGCCCTAATCGGATTAGGAAAGCACTTGAACTTCTGGAAGGCCAGTCCCCCATTCTGAAAGCTATCCCATGGCAAGGTCTGCAGAATCTCAAAGACAATATTAATGCAGTGGCATTATCACTTGGCATCTATTTTCTCTGAAGTATTGACAACATGTAACCATGTAATTAGTGCATTTGATACTTACTACATCCTCCTGATAATGATTTACAGATACTGTTCTTAGAAAGCATAAAGAAGGTAGGTTATGACTGCCTTTTGCCAGAGAACCCTCAGAAAAGAAGAACAAATTGCAAATTCACTAATTCTCGTAGTGTTTATGGGTTAATCATTTATTTGTTTTAAATGAGATGTTCTTTTTCTATTAAGATAATTAGGATTTATTATAAAGGAAAATATTACTCAATTTCACATTATGACCCTAGTTGATACAGGATTACTACTAGTAATTCCCTATTTGTTATATGCCGATGTTGTACTAAGTGCTTTACCTGTGGTATTGTATTTAATTCTCATAACATGAGCATCTGAGCAGTTTTTTTCATTTTTGGAGGGTTGGGCTGTGTTATAGTTTGTGTCTAGATGTCCCCCACAGCCTCATGCAGTCATAGATGGGGTTTTTTCAGAGGTGGCTGGATCTAGAGTGCGTGATGCTGGGATCAAGGGTGTGTGATTACTACCTCAGTCCACTGGTTGGTTTGGCATGGCCGTAATCTCAGTAGCCTAGGTAAGACTATAAAAAGGGCAAAAAAACCTGCTAAGGTCCCTTGCTTGCCTTGCTCCCTTCTGGCTGCCACAAACTATTTCTCCTCTGCGATGCCTGTCTGCCATGCCACCCTGCATTGGAGCCAGTTGACTATGGACTGAAACCTCTATACACTTTGAGCTAAATAAACCTTTCCTCCTTTGAGCGTAGGTATTTTGTCCCAGCAAGGAGAAAAGTAACTAACACAGGGTGGGTGAGGGTAGAATGGGATTCTATTACTTGTCTTCTAAAAACCCCCTGGCACATGGTAGATATTTTTTCTTTTTTTCTTTCTTTTTTTTTTTTTTTTTGAGACAGGGTCTCACTATGTAGCCTAGGCTGGCCTCAAACTCACAGCAGTCCTTCCGCCTCAGCCTCGTGAGTGCTGGTGTTACAGGTGTGTACCACCACACCTAGCTAATTTGAATCTATGCTTGAGTGAATGAATATATAAGTGAATTACTGCCTTACCAGACAGATATTATTATACCCATTTTGCAGATAAAAAGTTCACAGAAATTAAGTGGCCATCATTGCAAATGAGTAAATGGAAGGCCTGGAATTTGGACACATGTGTATCTGATTCCAATCAGTTCTGAAACCAATGGTCCTTGTCACTTAAATTCAGCATTCATGTATAAAACTGCCTGTGTTTACTGACTGTCTCCTCTGCTCTAACTAGACTACAGATGCCAGGAGGGATTTCTTTTGCCTTGTGCTTTGTTTATTCAGCTAGACAGATGATAGATGATAGATGATAGATGATAGATGATAGCTGCAGGGTAATGCATGTATAATTGGCATCTGTAAAAGTCCTCTAAAATTATTGCTTAACACATATATGAATGGATTTGCTAAATGCTTTTCTTTGCCACAGAAACTAAGCAAATGCATTAAATATTTTCTACAGTAGATATTTGAATATCAAGAAGAGATTGAATTATATTTCCTCTTCATCTCAAAATTTAATGTTTTCTCAACCATGACTATTTGAAAATTTAATATATTTTCTTTTTGTTTTACAATTTTTATATTCACCAAAGTTTCAATAATATAGTCATTAGGTTATGATGAATAAAGTATCATAAGGGTTATTTATTCTAAAACACTATATGAAACAGCATTTGTTTTACAAAAAACATTTGCAGTTTTTGGGGGCTGGGGATTTAGCTCAGTGATTAGAGTGCTTGCCTTGCAAGCACAAGGGCCTGAGTTCGATCCCCAGCACCACAAAAAAAAAAAAAAAAAAAAAAAAAAAAAAAAAAAATTTGCAGTTTTTAATAAAATGGAGGGATTTTATAAAACACATATTATGTAATCAGCATCATTTGAGATCTACAGAACTCAAATTTTAAAAGCCAGATTTTTCCAGGTTTTGCATGTATGAGTGTGTATGAAGATCAAACTTGCAAACTGTAAAAATTTATAGCCTACAATTTAAAAAATTTACAGCATACAATTTAGGCATACAAAACCTTTTCTAGTTCGGCACAATCCTGTACACGGGGCTATCACTAGTGTCAGTAAACAATTAATTTGAATATAAACAGCACCAAAAGCTAAAGATGGGAGTTATCAACAAATTCACATTACATGTTTTTTTCTCTGAAGAAGGTAGCTTGTAACAGGAAGAAAATAAGTGCTGTTATAAGCTCCTACCTGACTTGTGAATGAAAAAAATCAAAGGAATACTTGCTTTATTCTTAGTTTTACTTTGTCTTTCACTCCAACTTTACTGAAATTATACACACTTAAATAAAGAAGGCTCACGTCTTGCCCTCCTCGTATCAACCAAACATGGTCCAGTACTGACAATTCTGTGCCTGTTCTCAAGCAGCACGAGGGTTTGCAGGCTCCCTGATTGAAACAGGCAGTAAAAACAGGGGGATGGATGAACACCTCAGGGTGAGTGATGTGGAAACATTTTACTAAAAACACTCTGGAATGAAGGGGACTTGTCTGAGCCATGAAGTGGATAAACTGGAAAGTAAAGCCCCAAAAAAACAACTGAAGAATTCTAGGTGTTTCTGGAAGTGAGACAAATGATGACTCCAAAGCATTCTGCAATCTACGGCCAACAAATGCCAGAAACACAACGGCACTGCAAAGTCGGGGTGACAGAACAGCCAAGGAGCTCCCAACACAGGACTTCAGCTGCATTTAGTGACTCTGGATTTCTCGGCTACGCATTTCAATTTCTTGAGTCTTTATATCTGAAGTATTACCTACTTCACAGAACAATTGTGATAATTTAATACACAAAAAATTCTCAATATAGTAAATGCCCTAAAGTATTTTTGTCTGAAAATGTTAACCCTTTTTCTGTTTTTTGTGTTGGTGGATATCATGATAACCTACTAAGGTCTATGAAAGCAGGAAACTCCTATAAAGTTCTGCACTAACCAAGTTTGTCCAGTGTCATGTTCTGAAGATTTTCAATTTATAGACCTACTTTCTGATAATTTAAGAGAAAATGAGACCCCAAACAGGTGGCATAATAACTTCATCTTGGTGCCAACAATAACCTGATTAAGCTCCTGACTGCCTTTGCAAATACAGTGGTTTCTTGGTTCACAAATTTACTTTGTTCCATGATTCTGAGGAAAATGGCCATGTCTACATTCATGCAAAAAAGATGGCCGCAGTTGTGTTCATTACCCGACGCAGAGTTTGCAAACAAAAACAAAATTTTGCCAGATGCTTCTGTTTGTGAACCAAATTGCTCACAAACAAAGGTGTTCATGAACCAAGGTACCACTTACTTGTTCTTGCCTACCACTTGCTCCTTTCTACCCCTCTCCTTTCTCTGTAAATGGGCTTGTGCTCGAATTCTAAATCATGATTCCATTGGTCTCTGGGGTAAGGAAGCCATTATGAACCTCTTTATCTGATGTTTGGGAAACTCTACTTTTCATTTGTACTTTCATTCACCATGCAGTTATTGACTTCTGATATATGCCAGCCACAATATGCTAGCTGCTCGCAAATTTACCGAAATTTTGCCACCATATCCCTGTGCCTTTTCTGTTCCTCCAGCTAAGTCTGGGATCCAAGTTGTTTGGCCTTTAAGAACAAAGATGCTATCACCTACTTGACCACAAGTCTTGTCACTAGTTGTACACTCCAGATACTCCTGATGCTGTGGACTGGCCTACCGTATTACCTCCTTTGATGCTGCTACTACCTGGGTTGGATCCAAGTCAACACTTGCTGATCTCAGAGGTGCTGTGGGTCACACAAAGGGCACAGACTGGCAGGACTTCAAACACTCATATCTGTACCAGCGGCCACTTTTGTTGAGTGATAGGTCTCTTCAAAGTCAGTCACCTGGCTCCTTTGAGCTCTGTTATAGTCCCTATTTGTAGTGTCACATTAAAGTCCCAGTAAGCAGCTGGTTATGACAACCCCATCTGTTTCTGAATCTCCGCATTGCCATCCTCATCAAAATAGGGCTGACTATGAAAAGGATCAAGAAGTCTCAGGTAAGGTAAATGTCCTGGAATAAAGCCTTCTCTATTGTTATTAAAATTCTAAATGCTTGAAAATTGAATAATTAAAATGATTTCTATACTTATTATAAAAAGTCACTCTGAACAGGGTAATATTTTTAGATTATGATAGAAGGATACCTTTAGTAGAAGGGTAATTCCACATTTAAATGTAGTCATGTGAGGTAAAATTAACATAAAGCCACAATATGTTCATAACTAACAAAAAGAATTACTTTATGCAGATAATTTTCTAACAAAAGCATCAGAAAACGTGGTGAGTGTTCTGATGGTTTCAGAAACCTCTGATTTAGGGATTTTAAAATGAGAATGTTTGTTACTAGCATTTAAAGAAATATTGTGAAGAGTATAAATATGCTTTATAGTCTGTCCCACGTTTATGCAGATGACCACCCTAGAATAGCCCTGAAAGCTGCTGGTCGAAGTCAGGATATGGGCCAGGGAATCACAGTTAGGAACTCAAGGCTGTGAATGGTGCTGTCCTCTTGAATCTCGGAACCACACCTGCCAGGCTCAGGAGTGCTGGGGTCACACAGAGAGCACAGCCTGGCAGTAAGGATGTTTCAAAAATTTAAGGGGAACAAAGTGCCCCACATCAAGGAGAGATCTTCTATCAATTAAAGTAGTAGGCCACACCAGATCTCTGACAGTCTATGTGAGGCCCAAGTATAAAAGAAATTTTTGTTCTCTATTTTTCTGTTAGAAAGAATGATTATAATTAAAATTTAAAAACCAAATGGAGAGCTTCATGCTATCCCAATACAAAGATGTGAAAGTACAGATGTCATAAAAATGAATTAAGATATTCACATTTTTAAACTGAGGTCTCAATAACCGAAAAAAAAAATAGATCCAGTTCAAAGGGACACAGGATTAATAATATTCTCTCATTTCAACCTTAAAGTATTGACAACTAATATCATTACTGATTTAATATGAAGATCCCTTCCACCTTAAAATGCAATCTCTCTCCTCTTCTTGCAAGGAGTGTTAAAGTTTAAGACAGAATAATAACTCAATGAGTTCAAGAGTTAAAATGTATTAGGAAAAAGAATAGTCAGCACACACAACTGTTATGGCTTGTATCTAGATGTACCCCCAAAGCCTCATGTACTCATAGACGGGGCATTTCAGAGGTAGTTGGATCTAGGGCATGGGATACTGGGATTAAGGGTGTGCAGTACTAGACTACCCCACTGACTGGTTTAGCATAGTTCTAGCTATGGATAACGGGAGGCCCCACCCTGGCTGTAGGTGGCACCAATCAATAGGCTTGTAGCCTGGATGGAATATAAAGGGACACTAAGAAGGCAGGCTTGCTGCTTCCTGCCTCCTGCCTAACTCTGTCATGGACTGTTTCTCCTCTGCAATACCCTGCTACCATGCCACCCTACCTTGGAGCCAGATGACTATAGACTGAATCCTCTGCAAACTGTGAGCTGCAATAAACATTTCCTCCTTCAACTTATGGGTGTTGGGTGTTCTGTCCCAGCAATGAGAAATAACTAAGACACATACTACAGTTACCATACCTGAAAAAGTGGTTTTCAAATTCCTATGACTCCATAATATTACATTTAAGTTAGTGACATACATTACTGACAAATATATTCTGATCATTATAATTTTTACCACATTTAAATTTAAATATAGAATTATTATGTCACAACATAATACCATTTCAAGCTAACAATAATTGTGCTATAAAGAAGATTATTAATTTATCATACACACCCAAAAAGAAGCAAATAGTTAAACAGGAATGTGTATTCTGAGGCAAGAGTTACCCCACACAATGCCTAGCAAACATTAAATATCTATGACCACCTATAGATTATCAAATTTGTTCTCTATTTTTTTTAAAGCCCTTGGGGTTTCTGTATCTCTCATTCGTTCTACTTTGATGAGACTTCCAAATTCATTATAACTCAGAAGTGACCTAGAATTCATGACTATGCAATAATTTCAATTTAAATTGTAAAATAATAACAAACGTTTTCTTAAAAAAAAAGAATATCAAGATTCTCTTCAAGGTGGGAGAAAAGAGAAATGTTCCAATATTTAAAAAAAATACATATATATTGTATACACACATGTACATATGCATATCATTTTTAAAAAAAGACATGAATACCTTTAAAGATAGCCTGAAAAGGAATATTGACTACATTAATGAGCTTGTTGACCATTTTAACAAATACTATGTTGGTACCTGCAAGTCGTAAGATTTATTTTGAAGAGAATTTGGTGGTGCAGGAGGTTGGTATAATGTACACTGTCACGTGGATTAGCTAGAAGATGAGTGAGTTCCTAGTGTAAAAACTGTTTCAGAGACTGATACATTTTCCTGTTACTTGTGTCCCCTTGATCTAGTGGAATCATTAGTATTTTAGCATCCAAACTGAGCACCTGGAATTACAAACATAGCGACTGGAGACAGAAAGCATGCTCACCACGGGCTGCAGGGGGGCGCCAGGCATCATAGCATTGGCCAGCTGCATCTGCTGTGCCAGCATGGCCATGTTCTTCTGCTGGATCAAGTTATTGCGCCCATTTATCTCCAACTGTGTTTTTAAGTGTGGGGGTGGGTGAAGATATTTGCAGTTCTCTCTGGAACAACGACCCTAAAAAGACAAAAGCAGCAAAAACCATCTTAAAAAAGAATGAAATCAGTAAATTGTAAAACAACAACAATAATAATGCAAACCAACCATCTGAATCTATGATGCATTTTTCACACATCATTCATATCATTTCATGATACATTTAGAAAAACTTATCAATTCGCCCAAATGTATTATGAAAACAGACATTAAGACAGTTGAAAGAGTTTGGAAGCTTACAGAAGTTCCTTTAATAATTTTAGCATCAATATTTCTAGGTTCTAATTTAAGAAACTACAAACTTCTAGGTAAAACTAAAGCACAGAATGTCAATTAAAGCCAACCAGGCATGGTGGTACATGCCTGTAATTGTAGCACTCTGCGAGGCTAAGGTAGGAGGATCAGAAGTTCAAGACCAGACTGGGCAACTAAATAAGTTAGTAAGATTCTGTGTCAAAAAAAAAAAAAAAAGCAAACAAAACAAAACAAAAGAAAAAAACAAAGGCTGGATGCTGTTCAGTGTGGAGGCCCTGGGTTCCATTTCCATCTCCAGTAAAACACACACACACACACACACACACACACACACACACACACACATACACACACAAAATTAAGTTTGGTTCCTGCTATAATATCTTGATCAACTTCAATGAATCCAAAAGAGTCATGAAGTTTACTACCTATTTTTATTTGTAGTGAATTCTTAAGAAATGAGCTTAGGGAACCCAAGGCACATTGTATCTTCAGTAAAATGCCTTTAAAAGTACTAGGTAACAAATAAAATTCCTATTAAGCCCTGTAACTCCACGCATTAGAAAACTCTTGTGCGTTCCCACTGTACACGGAGATTGTAAGTGCTCTAATGAAACACTGGTGAAAAATGTAGCCTTTAACCTTTCAAAGATAAATCCAGTCTTTTCACCCAAACATATAAAAATAAGAAATGGACATAGTTAACTCCTAAAGACATGTAAAATGAAGAAAAAAATATGTTATAATATTCTAATAAACATGAACATTCCTTCCTTTTGGAATGATTCTTTTCATCAAAAATATTTACAGAAGTCTGTAAACACGATTTTGTGTGACTTCTTTTACTATCTTAATATATTGTCAAATCATATTGAGAGTAAAAGATCTCATCAACTTCTTTGACAATTTCTTTCACCAATAAATCTAATTAGAACTGTTTGTAAGGCAAAAAGATTAAGCCATCAAGCAGCTTCTTGAATTTTCTATGGAAAAATCCAATCAGATTAATTTGACTTTATACTTTAAATTGACTCAGAAAACTGATGTTTACATATATGACAGAACCTGTCACAATTCTAATTTGAAAGCTCCATTTTGGCTTTTCTAGAGTAAGGTCTTTAAGCAACAGTGTCTATGTTGAACTAATATCATGAGATATTATTTGTCATTTTAGCAAGTTCTATGTAATACTTGAAATCAGGAGGCAGTAGAGGAAAGTCATTAGAGGAAAATGATCAAAAACAAGGTCTTTACAGGTAAGATATGCAACAGAGGCTTCGCTCTCTCAATTCATCAGCTACATGGACTATTTTAAGACATTAACTTCTTTAAGCCTCCGGCTCCTTATTTATAGTGCAGAATGTCTGTAAAACCTAAAATGTTTCCCCTATAATTTAAATTGCAAATCAAAGAAAAGAAAAACATTGGCACAGGGGAATTTTCATGTCTATTAGTTATGGCTTATGATACATTCACTAATAGACAGGGCTGGGGATTTAGCTCAGTGGTTAGAGTGCTTGCCTCACAAGCACAAGGCCCTGGGTTCAATCCCTAGCACCATAAAAAACAAAACAAACAAACAAACAAAAAAAAAACCAAATAGACAACATTTACATACATGCGAATTATTCCATACAAAAGCACATTGCTTAACTTACATATATTGAGTTCACTGGAGCATTATTATAAGCTTAAAAGCATCTCAGTGCAAAACAACCACAAAAACAACTTAGACTTACAAGATAAACAACAGACTATGACTGGTCAAAATAAATAAGCTCCTGAAATGACACACACTCTGATTTCAGGGACGTGAAGTTTAGGCCTTCTTGAGAAGCCTGCTACTTCAGTACAAAAAAAAGCTTAACTGCTAGAGAAGTTTTGGTTCTCAATACCTCCACATCATATTTCATACTAAACTGGTTTTATTTAACTGCAGATAAACAGGGTTCTATCCACCCAGACAATACAGTTATAGCCAGTTCACTCAGGTCAGTTTCTAAAGTACCACACAATACAGAGATAGCCCTGGGCCTTGAGTCAGGCCTCTGGAAGACCCTGCTGTCCTTCTAAAGCACTCCCTCCAGCTCCTTCCTTAGATACATACCACCGAGTCCCTCCTACCTACTAACATTCTTGATTGGAATAATGCAATCAGACGTGTCTGCCATACATTCTGTGTTGGTGCATCTGAAAATTTTAACAGGGGTTCAGACTGTTGGTTTGCATTCTGTATCCACCAAATCTACTCAGAACTACCAAGCCTCACCCACAGGGTCTGTCACCATAGCTCTGGGGACTCATGAACGTGAATTTTTAACAAGCAGCCTAGGAGATTCTGGCATAGCGAAATTACTACAAAACATAACTGTGCAAAGCCACATGAATTTGCATTGACACAGAAGGAAAAATAACAGGAGTAACCTCTGCAAGCGATATTAGGTAAACTTTGCTGCTTAGGAAGTTCGAAATTTGTTTAATGCTGACTTTGTTGCTGAATAATCATGGTTTCACAAATAAAAAGGTGAAAAATAAGTTAGAATAAACATCCTTTACTAGAGGATTGCCTAAAGTCGTAGAGAAAACCACGAGTAGCATACCTTCCTTGGAGAAGTAAACCCCATATTGGTACAGCATAGCTTACACCACCCTAAATTCCCAGTACCACACCTCAGCAAACACTTGCAAAACGAATTAATGTTTATTTCTTGCTAAATACCGGAAGATGAATTCTACTCCAACTCTATTCTAAAGACAATGAAGATAATAGAATAAAAATCAAATTATACCAAATCTTGGTTCTGAGTTATAATGATCTAATGTAAATGCATGATAAAACTGCCCCAAAAAGGAAACAAGAGGAAGAAGTAACAAAAGGTTTGTAAGTATAACCAGGGAGCAAAACAGATCTGTGAACATATTTGATATATCTATCATCACAAAATCTGTACAATAATAATTCATTCTAAATCAGTATCTAGGGTTCACATATATAGATTATCTAGGAGCTACTTCTCTAATCATCTGGATAGTTCAGCTTAATTTATACAATATTTTAAATTAGGCTGCTAGGATTAGTACAAAAAGATGTTTTTCTTTAGTATTTATAGATACATGTAGTTACACTTAAAGCCCTAACTGTAAAAAGCTTGGTTAGACTATCAAGTTTGTATTTGAGTTTCTATGTGACCCCATGTAAGTTCATGAATTCTCTGTGTGGCTGTATTTTTTTTTTTCTTCTGGTGTTGCAGATTGAGTCCATATCCTCCACACTGAGCTATGTCCACAGTCCTTTATTTTATTTTTGTATTGTGAGACAGGTTCTGCCTCAGTCACTGAATTGCCCAAATTGGACTCAGACTTGTAATCCTCATGCCTCAGCCTCCCAGAATGCCAGGATTGTAAGCATGTACCACCAGGCCTGGCTGTGTGGCCATATCTTTCAGCAGATTAACAGCAGCATCTCTCTTGTGGGTAATGTATTTGCTTGAGTGAGAGTATGGCCAACTTCATCCATGATGTGATGTAAACAGTGATATATAAATTGCAGAATATGGTAAAAGTCAGGTAAGTAACAACAAGCTTAAGAAGGATAAAACTGAATGAATCTAGAGACAGCAATTTAGAGAAACGAGAAAACTATTTCCTAGTTTTAATATTTTTTTAAGAACTAGCTAATGAATAAGGATAATTCTTTACTCAGAAGTTGGCTGAACTTGATTTAAAAAAAAAAAAAAACTTCTATCTGAAAACCAGGAAAGCTAGTTTCCATTTTTAATTACACTTCTTCTACCTAAAATAAAGGGAATATTGTGATTAATGAAGTCAGAATCCAAAAAGACATGCTGTTATGTTGCCAGATGGTAACTATGGGGTAGGAGTAAAATTATCATGTTATCTTTTGGGAAGACTCTGGAAATAAAGGGGCAATGAAAAAATCATGGTGGAACCAGCTTATATTCATAAGTCTTTTCCAACTTTCATCTGTGTTATTGGTTTTTCATTAAGTCTATTCAAAATAGAATCCTTTACTTCAATTGTTAAAATCAGTATTTCCTTTGGGACAGTTGAGATATGCAAATATTTTTGAAGCACTTTCTGGAAATATTCATTGCTCAGATACTGGCCAAAAAATCTGGCTAGGGAATTTGGCAGTTTCCTATCAACAACTCTCACCATTGTTTTCCCTGCAAGATGACAAAAATTTTGCCAACCCTTCCCAATATTTTTTGTCATTTCCCAATTTCAAAAACGTTTTCTTATGGCTCTAGTAAATGGTTTATTTATTAATTCTAATGGCATTCTATAATATATCACTTTATAATATTAACATATTAATATTTTAATTGTCAAATTTAGTGGAAGGAAATGCTGGTATTGATAAGGTGATTTATTTTTAAAAACATAATTATATTTTATACACACAAACATCCAGACACATATAAACATACTTATTTTGTTTTCATTTAGGCAGATAATGAGGTGGGTTAATTCTAGGAATCCCAGTTTGTTGGCTTTTGAAAATATTGAATATCTTAATGCATTTAACACAGATTTATGTTCTGGCTCTTAAACATGTATTTCCTTACAACTTACTTGTTTCCATAAGGGATTGTGTCAGCTTAAAAAAGCACATGCATTCTAAAGAGATGTTCAGGGTTTCTCAACCTCAGCATTATATTGATATTTCAGGCTAGATACAATATTGTTATGAGAACTGTCCTATGCATTGTAAGATTGAGCAGTATCCCTGCTAGATGCCCACAGCACCCTCAAGCCCGCTCATTCAGGGGTAGGAGGCGGGGCTGAGGGGTTAGAACCTTTCCTAATTCAAAGCCAGTGATTGTGCTTTATACCCAATAGTATTAAGTAGAGACTATAATAATCAGCTAGGGCTATCATAATACAATACCACAGACTTGATGACTTAACAGTAAAAATACATTTTCTTGCAATTTTAGAGTCTACAAGTCAAAGATCAATATTCTGCCCTTTTGAGTTTCAATTAGGACTCTCTTCATGGGCACCTTCCCACTTCAGTGTCTGTATGAGATGAGAGAGAGAACATAGCTCCATGGAGTCTCTTCATATCAGCACACTAATCTTATCAGATCAGGGCTCCACCCCATGACCTCATTTAATCTTAGTTATTTCCAATCTGCAAATATACACTGAGGAGTTAGGGCTTCAACAAATTAATTCTGTATGGACACAAACACTGAATTCATAACAGGGCACATCTAATTAAAAACAATTGATAATCTAAATTTATTTACCCGTAGCTTTTAATATTTTTGCACTTTTAAATGGTAGAATCTTTTATCCTAGGAATTTCCTCAAACATGGGATAGAAATTATGCTATAGAAACTGAATAAAAAGTGGGATATTTGTCTTAAAAGGTGCATTTCATGTTTAATTTGGAAAAATATTTAAGAACCTTTCAAGTGTTATAGAATAAAATCTAAAGAGACACCAAATTATCACTTGGAGAAAATCTCTACAGCACTTGAAACACATACATTCTTTTTCTTTTTTCCTTAGAAAGAAAGTCTCTGGAAACTTTGCTTTTTGATAATATTGTTTGTTTTGTTTTTACAAATAGTATACTATAGTGTATGGTAAGTATACAGTACATGTACAGTAAATAAGCAAATACTGTATATTTACTATATTTAAATAGTATGGAGCACTATTACAGTAAATATAAAATATTCAAATTTTAGAAGTAATTTTATTCATAATCCTTTAACCCAGAGAAGCAAATATGATTTTTAAATACATAATTTCCTGTAGCTAATAAAAATAGCACCCTTGTATCAACTAAATAGTTTTATCATAAGGAAAGGCAAGAACTACTCTTCAAAGCAAGACCAACTCTCTGTTTTAATTTCTTCACTGGTCTTTCAGGTGGCAAATCTGACCAAGGACAAATGCTTAGCATCACTGAGAAGAGAAGAGGAAGAAATCAATTCTCCTTTTATTTTGCCAGGCAAGTAATACCTAGTCTTCTAACCTGAACATGAAGTATGTATCAATTCTAATCAATATTTAAAGCAAAACTTTCTAGAATTACTAATTCTCCACCCAATCAATACAAAATAAACACATGGAACTTAAGTCAATCTTGGTGGCTAGGAGAACTTTCTTTTACCCATGAGAAAAAAAAAAGAATCAGAAATTTATGAATGATTTTCATTGAAATAGTCTCAATTTCTTCCAATGAGTTTACAATAGAAAAAAAAATGTTTTCAAGTGAAATACAACACAAGGTTAATTTAGACTTTCCCTTTTTTTATCCTATAAAGAGTTCCTACTCATACATGCACACTTACATCCTACAGGAATACACACTGTGGCTTATCATTCATTGAGGATGCCAATAAAGGAAACACACACACACACACACACACACACACACACACACACACACACAGCCTACTGAGTTTAAATTATAATTTTATCATGGTCTGAAAGAATGTAACTGAATGTAACTGATTCCATTTAATTGTTATAACTTTGCCTATCAATGTCTAATCTGATCTCAAACAGGAGATTTTAAGTTAGATTTTTCCAGCTATTTAAAGAGCTCTCTCTAGAATTCAATAGCTGTTCCAGAGACTATTTTGTAGAACCTTCCTAAATTTGATTATGAAGATTCTTGGACATTAAAACCAATAGTGACATTTACAATATCCCAAAATATCTTCACTGCTGACGCAATATCAAAGCACTCTAACTCAAACAGTAGGATACTGTGACTTTTTCCCAGAGAACTTAAGAGCTTTAATTGCACAACTCCCATTAATCATCTTGAAAATGGCATAACTGAAATGCTACACCTCTACGTAAGTATTATGTAATGCACAAGGGTTGGGTTAACTCCCACTGATGAGGCAGAGAAAAGGGAAAAGGCCATAAATCACACATATATTCTTATGACAAAAACACCACTCCTCTCTCCAGCAGCTTTTGTCTGAAAGAACACACACACACACCCCCACCCCTGACAGCAACAGTTCTATTGGTACACAGCTCAGAGTCATCTGAGGAAATCTTAACCCTCTTTGGGAGGATCTACAAAGATATTCTACTTAGAGCTGCTTGTGGTGGAAGGCTACAAAACAAACAGTCTCATTTTTCCCTTATATCTATGGTCTCCTCTATGATATAGGGTCCTAAAAATGTGTACAGATGTCACTGAGGTTACTACTGAGTAGAGTTTAACTGGCACCTATTGTTTGCCCCTATTCCAAAGTCTTGTCAAGCTCCAAAGATGTAGCTGGCCAGCATCCCTGTACCAAAGCAGAGTCTCCATGACCTTGTAAAAGTCCAGTGACATTTGTTAGGTGCCAGCATCATTAAATAGTCCAACACTTGTTGGCTGCCTTTTTTATAGCATCATAAAATTAGAAATGCCAGATCACTATGTTTCTATTATTTTTTTCAATTGTTTCATTATTTTCTTAGTACAGTAACTGTCAGACTCCTAAACTGTAGTTGAAACACTTCTGAAATTTTATGACTTCCAAATTAGACACTCTTCAATCTTGGCTAAAAATTAAAAGTCCTAACATTTACATAATAAAATTCAGTGGTCTATTTGTAGTGCATGTTTTTAATTGAAAACTTAAAAATGCTTTACAAATAATTCCCAATTCATCATTGTATCATGTTAGCTGAATTAGAGCACGACTGTCTCTATTGTCTAGATTCTAGGGCTTTTCTGAGGATAAAAAGGAAGTGAAACTTAAGTAAATGCATACGATTTGCTCTAACAATCCGTTGGACAGCTCTGGCTAGGCAGTTCTTTATAGACCTGTGCCAGCTTCTATTCCATTTTCAAAGCAAAATCTCTCCTATCTTTTAATCCCCCCCAACAAAGTACTGATTAAAAACCCCAAAGTGTATTTTATTATAATAAAGAAACAATATAACTTACATAGTGCTTTCTATGTTCCAGGTATTGTTTTATGTACTTTCTGGATTTAATTCACTTATCCTTTCAATGTTACTGTCATTTTGCATTTTCTGTTACTTTTTACTGAAGTACAAATGTATAAGTGAACTGTCCTGGAGCACCAAATTCAGGCAGTACTACCACAGAGTTGGCACTCCTAAACACTGCACTAGAGATCGGAAGTCATACAAAATGTAAACTCACTTGATCATCTTTATGTATGATTGTTTTTCTAATCATTGACTATCCACGGTAGAAAGACAAATGATTACCCAGAATCAGTCAGAACAAAATGAAGACTTCAACTTCTTCTGAGCCCAGAAAAGGAAAGGATGTTTTGCAATGCAGGCAACTAATTTTGAAGATTAATCAACACAGTATTTCCAAAATATAATGGAAAAAAAATCAGATCTTCTTGTAAATACCAGTTTGTCATTCTTAGTTGTTTTTTCCCCTCAGAGGGATCTGTATTGCAGGATTAAGAGTATAGAAGAAAAAACTTAAATGCCACATGAGTTAAAATACTGCTTCCCACATTATCCATTTCAACAAGAGACTTAAAGAGGCAAGAGGGACACTGGATTATCTATCTATTCCACTAACCTCATCTCCCTGATTTGAATATATTAGGAATTAATGAAATTTTTATGCATTTTTATATGAAGTTTTATATAAAGTTAGACTTTCATAAAGTAATACAAGAAGTTAGGCTTTAAAGGGCATGTCACTTATTCATAATGTAAAATAAACCAAAGGAAAACAGGGGGGCAAAATATTTTGCTAATGGAGAATAATGACACTATTACCTTTATCTGTTTGTGCCTGCTACGGCCAACATTATGGCCGGAAATACATGATAAATTTCAAGTCATGCTAAGTTTAAAAATACTATCATGTAATACATTTTCAACAACTTATCTCGATATTTCCATTGTAAATCTTTAAACTACTAGAGGTTATAGCATACATTATGCATGCAACCCATAACAGATGCCTAATATGCAGAAATCATCACATTACATCGTTCTGCAATCTTTTAGACACACCACTGACTTTGCTAAATATCAAGGACTCTACCCAAAATTTCATTGGCACTGCTTTGTAAACCTGTGGGATTACTTAAATGAAAACATATCCTCACAAATCCTGCCTCATGTCCAGTCAGTAAACACTACTGCTTCACATAAACAACAGAAGAGCGGGAAAAAAAGGTAAGGTGATAAAGGTCTTCATCGCTGATGACCACAGTCTCCTTCAGACAGATCAACTCCGCACTTGAACAAGCATGCTCGATGATACCCGCTCTGTCCCTGTGGGGAACACTGCCTGCCCCCACACTCCCATGACAATTTGCTAAAATTATGCACAGCCATCAGCTCTCTCCCAGACGTGAGGCTGCAGCAAGGAGAGAGACAAGTGGCTCATGAGCCTAGAATATGTCTCTATTGGATGCTGACTGCAGCAGCATAAGCAGTAAGGGTGAAAAAATCTTAAAGCAAAAAAAGCAGTATTATAACATTGGTTATATGAGCCTGTCTCCTCCTCTGTGCTCTACCCTGACCCCCAGAGACTTCCGCTAGCTTTCTGAAGCAGCTCCCCAAATATCTGAATAGCTCAAGAAGTAACACTCTACAAACATTATCTAAAAACAATCACTAGGAATAAAACAGCAAAGTCTCTGAGTTTTTAGAAGTATTTCATATGTGTCTAGAATCCTTTGGAAAAGAATCCATGTTAACAAATGAACAAAAGTAACTATAAAATATAGAACTTTTATAAAACACTTGTAGATGAGTTCCTAAGGCAGAGGGGTGCCGAAATCATCACTTAAGCAGAGGCACTTGAAAGAGCTTAGTCATCCCTAGGTGCTATGTTCTAAATGGCAATCAGAAGCTGTGCAGCATATTCTTAAGTGATTAGTTAAGATGACAAGTATGGAGATGTTGAGCCTCACAGGAACGTCAGCCATGGTAACACTGTTTTTTAATAAGCCAGAATATGAACATGAGAGAGAAAAGCACAGACGGCTATCACATGATGTTTTTCTCTAGCTATCACATCAACAACATTTAGGCTGAAAGCCCAGATCTGCTATACACCCACTTGGGTGTATTAAGTGAGTAGCATATCTGTGATTTTTACACTCCACCTCTGGCTAACACAGGTTGCCTTTATTAGAAATAGCAGCCCTGGCTCCTTAGCTCCTTGTACCTGCCTCTGTCCTAATTCTGCATAGTGCTTACTAACTGTCTTTCTCCCCTAGTGACTGACCCAAGACTGCTGGGGGAGACCCGAACTTCTTGTGCCCACAACCTGTATCAGACCAAGTATTTGCCAAGTGAGTGAGTTCTGACTGTATTTCAGAAAAGATAGGATGTCGGATAAAGCAGTTCTCAAACATTCCTTCAGCAACCTTTTCAGGATCTCTGTTGACTCCCATACTGTACTCCCATTTTCCCATTTGTGGGGTTTTTTTTTTTTTGTTTTTTTTTTTTTTTTTGCTAAGCTACATCTGCAGCTTTTTTGAGTCAGGGTTTCAATAAATTGTTGTCCAGATTGGGCTCAAACTTGTGATCCTCCTACTTCAGCCTCCCCAAATTTTGGGATTGCCAGATGTACCACCACACCCAGCTTTTCCACTTGCTCCTTTTTCAGTGAGCTTCTTACTACTCTGTTATAGCTGTGTTCCCTCCCAAGTAGGAAACAGGGTCACTTGTTGACTATTTCTGCATCCTCATTAGCTCGTAAGCCTCTCACAGACACGAGCCTTAGGAATATTCACAGAGAAATAGTCCCAGGAGTTGATGTGAAAAGGGCAATCTAGGCCAGCTCAATAGTTAAGATCACATGCACTGGAATCAGAAGTTTCATTAGTCAACCTCACTGAATTAAAAGTAAGAATGATTTGGGGATTAAATGAGGAAATGTATACAAGCCGTAGTAAAGTTTAGAATTCAGCCTATGGAAATGACTGGGGCCATCTCCTTGTACATGTCCATGTCCTGGAGTCTTGCAAGCCCTGCCTCCCAGTGCTCTGGCCATGCCTGGAGACATGGTTGACAGCATCTTTCTTCTTCTCCTTCAACTTTCCTGTGTCACAGTTCTTCCTGCTCCCCATAAAGTCAGACGCTCCATTAGTGAACTAACCTACAGTCTGCCTTGATTGCCACGATGGAAAATCTATACTCCCATGGGAATACATGCACCCAGGAACCAGGCAGATGTGGGCTGGAGGAAGCTCTCTCACACACTATCTCTGAGACCTCACTGAGTTACTCGGCCTCCAATCCAGAGCAGCTTTGCTATTTGTGTCCGGGGAGCAGCCACTCCAAGGGTAACTGACAGAGACCTTGCCTAGCACTGTTAAGCATCAACTCGCTTATGTTCATTTCACTTACTATTAAGAAACTAGGCTTCTGCATTTTAAAAGGAGTTGGTAATAAAAAGGAATCACTTTCCTTTGATAAGCTAAATTTGATGATGAGAAGTGATCTTTTTCAAATATCACTTTCTGTGGAAATTCTGTTTCCTTTTCTTCCTTCTCTTTCTTTTCTTGCCACGTACAATACACACACAGTAGAGAATTCAGCACTGCCAAACTGCATCATATGCACTCTCTGCAAGTCTGTGAATACCTTTTCATAGAGAACTTGTTAAAGGCAGGACTAAATTTATCTTAGCAACTTAAGCATTTTTACAAGTGTCTGTAGAATGAATAAGCTGTTAGGAGACAGAAGGAAATTTTGGGGTGTGCCAGCTGTCACATCATCTAGGGAACAGTCTCCAAGCCTGGCTGTGAATAAAAATCTTAAATTAATTAATTAATTGAAAATTCCCACATCCAAGCTCTACCCCTAGAAATTCTGAGTCAATCTTGACTGTGTCCTGGGGATACACATTTATTTTAGCCAGCCCTTCACGCGTGCACTGGATGATTATAATAACTGCTACTCTAAAGAGAAAACAAATATTCCCATTTGCACATCCATCATAACTTTTTCCAAAGTTATTTTACGGCCACTTTTTGCCACTGGCTTCAAGATAACAACTAATGTTACCTGTTAGATAACTGAAACTTTTAAGTTTAAATAGTCCATATTCCTAACAGCTTCTTTCACAGAGAAAAGCGGGGGAAAGAGCATTCAGATACAAAGTACTGCATGAAGAAGTTACAGTCCTTTGTTTTGGGCATATCATATTAAACAAGGTCTCAGGACCAATGACACCTCTGTGACCAAAGAATTATTTCAAACACCTTGCTCTATGGAAGCAAAAGCTTTCAAAAGAAAAAGAGAGATGGTAAGTCATCAATGAAAGCACTTAAGTTTTCTTTTTTTAATACAGTCAAACTTGATGGCACCCTAAAGAAAGAGTATACTGGTGACACTAGTAGCATGTAATGTAAGTAATAATTTAGCCTCTGAAATTTATTTTCTTCATCACCCAGTGAGGCCTATAGTTCCTAGGTAACTCCAATATTAACTCGGCAATATTGCTTTTACAACTCAATTATAAGTTGTTTAAACTTAAATTAAAATTTTCACAGCTGAAATAAATGTTTATAAATTTTCAGAAGAGGAGCTCCAAGCAAGATCACTACCATTTGCTTTGGGAAAAATAGGTGGAATTCTTTGTTCAGTCTACTGTTTAAAGTTAATTGTAATGTCTATTATTAACTCTCCCAACGATATCCACTATTCTCATGACAATCACATGAGGTAATTTCTATTAGTCACACACTACAAATGAGGAAATTTGAGGTTTCTAGAGATTAAATATTTCATGTAAGGTCAAGACAATGTTAAGTCGTGAAGTTAGGAAATACCAGTACGGTGGTGCCTCAGTTCATGAATGCTTTTGTTTGTGAACTACATGGCTCACAAACAGAAGCAGTTGGCAAAATTCTGTTTTTGTTTGCAAACTCTGCACTGGGTGACAAACACAACGGTGGCCATCTTTCCCAAATGAACACAAATGTGGCCATCTTTTCCAGAAACGTGGAATGAATTAAGTTCCTGAACTGAGGTACCGCTGCAATATGAGGGTCCATGTGCATTCCCCACCAGTGAGTAGTCAGAATGGAGATAACAGGGTGAGTCTTCTGTTTTTCTTGGGCTAATACCTGAGCACACTGACTCTGTAAACTTATTCTAGAAGAGTTAGCTTCACATCTCGATTAGAAATATAGTATGTATGGACACACATATGCACACACACACACACACACACATATGCACACACACAGGCAAAAGTAAAAGTAGAACAGAACAGCTAATTCATTGTTTCCTGATGTAGCCTAACAAACTACAAAAAAAAAAAATGAAATAAAGGATGACAGGGAGGGAGGAACAAAAGGAGGTAGGGAAGAGGGATGAGAGAGAGAAGGAGAGAGAGGAGGAAGAAAACGATGGAGAGAGAAAGAGGGGAAGGTAGGAAGGGAGTAGTCTTGCTTTGAATGTACCAAATCTTAACATTGTGTAGAGTATCCCATACATTTATTCACTGACTACTTAGTGAGACCTCTCATGTTAATTCTTATGGGACAATGAAAATATAGAACAAATCGGAAGAGGAAGAAAAGCATACACAGAGATAACTAGAATATGAAGCTAAGAGGACAACGAATGCCATCAGAGACATTCAGATAAAGAGTTCTTTTCAGGAAAAAGGAAATATTTTCATACATAAGAAGTTTAAAAAGATATCTAAGTACAAGATATAGCACAGATTGAGGTAACAAAGATAAGTAACAACTGTGTAACAAAAGTAGCAGGAAATAAGTTTGAAAAGTAGCAGTCCAGCTTGGAAAAGGTTTTAAATACTCTGTGAAAGATTTTCTACTTCCCTCTGTAGAAAGGGAGAGCCACAGAATGCGGTAGGGATGACATTAGCAAGGCTGTATTTAATTGTTTCATCAAAGAGGAATGTAAGAAGGCCTGCTGGGGCAAGGGCAATTATTTGATAGTTCAGGCAAGAAGAGCCAGACCTTACTCTTCTCCAGACAGTAATCCCAGACTCATCACTTCACAATCTTCTACCCAAATTCTCTTTTAGTATACAGTTTACACACACGCACACACACACACACATGTGCGCATGTGCGAGCACACATTCTGTATTTTGGCCACACTAAACTGAAATATGCTTAATCCCTTGCACAAGACATGTTTTTGCCCATGTAAATTGAGCTACTAAAATACTCTGTTCTCTCTCTCTCATCTCTTCCTTTCTAACTTCTAGGAACAGTTATGGTCTCCAATTAAATGTCACCTCCTCCAAAGTTTTCTGCAACCTTTCAAGTCTGTTAAATGCTCCTTTAGCTGATGCCAGGGCATTCACTTCACACACTTCAGCAGTTAAACTGCTTTTGACTCTTTCCTTCAATAGATCAGACTCGGTGAAGGGAAGAGCCACGACTGTCTATTTCCAGCTGCAATTCCCCAAAACTGATAATAGTTGTAGTTCCTTTTGAATGACTGAATAAAGACAGTAATCTTTTTTTTTTTTTTTTTTTTTTTTTTTGGTGCTGGGGATTGAACTCAGGGCCTGAGTTTGCTAAGCAAGCAATGTAACCACCGAGCTAAGACAGTAATCCCAGCCCCCAGCCCCAAGACAGTACTCTTCTTATAAAGCAAAATACGCATCACATAACCAAAATATAATGTGTGTATAATATACATAATATAGGTACAAACAAAAATCACAAATATTAACTATATGTCTAGTGCATATAGAACAGTGCATTTTTAGAAGTAGTTTTCAAAATGTACTTGCTGATTAACACCAAATTGAACTTCATTAAATTCTAATTTCTTGAAGCTTCATAGCAAACTTTAGTCTATGCTTCATTGTTTCCTTCATATCAAGGTAAAAACTGAACTCCACCCTACAATCACATCAGGAAAGAATAAATGAAAACTGTAATCTGGATTACTCAAATCAGGAATATTACTCAGGAGTGTTAATATGGCTTGGCAAAAGTTCTATAATAAAGCTCACAGGATACACCAATAAAATGGAACTAAAATGGTTTTTTCCTGTTGTAATAATTCTTGTTAGAACATCCACTTTACATTTCCCTGACTCCATAAAAACCAAAAACAATAAAAAGCAAAGTTCGTTTTGCCTCATCTTATTAGTGGCAGATATCAATAATTCCATTGTATGTTTTTCTGAACTTCGCACACTCAACTGTAACATTTGCAAATAACAATCTATCACTTATCCTGATGATCCTACAATTTTATGAAATCCAAAATGAAAAGACCCTTTTTTTTAAGTTAAAAGGAACTGGGTTAAACTAGTAGAGCAGTTGCAGTAACACTAGGAAAACATAGATATGCCTCTTTTTAAACAATTTCTCTAAAGCAGTTTCCGTAAATCATAATTGTGTGATAAAGTACTAAATTAACCAAAATAAAGCCAACTCTCTACATGCAACTATGTTTAGTTATTTCTGAAAGTATGCTTGTCTTTTTACTTTGGATTTTTTTTCCAGCTTTAAAATAATTTCCAATTTCATTTTTAAAAATTGTGGTTTCCAACTTAAAATAAATTTCTTCTGTATCATAGTTGGAGCAATTGTTTTTGTTTTATTTTTAAAATTGTTTTAAATTAAGCCCCATTTGGTATGTGAATTTGTTTTTATATTAATAACTGGAAGTCTAGAAAAAGGCTGATATTCAAATGGAATAATTATGGAAATAAGTAATTTTACCTAACACCACTATTCCGCTAAATTAAACTAGCTTATGATAGGGAGGTATGTTCGAAGACAGTGTAAGCTCCTTTCCACATGTGTGAATTGGTGAAAGTAGTGGAGCGCACCTAATACAGCAAGGAAAGACGCATAATATATTAGTCAATGGGGATATTTTAGGGAAAGATTAAACAAGATTACCATGAAAGGACCATGAATACCTTACATTGATTCAAGTCAAATTTCCATATCACCAACAGCTCTATCATCTGAGATAGATGGAACAGATCTTGGAGTGCCAATGTTCTTATCATCAAGATGTTTTCTAAAGTTCAGGAAACTTTCAGATCAGATTATGCACTTTAGCAGTATATAATATTTCATTGAAAGGGGCTGGCAGTATTGCCCTACTATATTTTTTCTTTGTATTGTACTAACAGCCTACTATGTATTGGGCATATAGTTCTGTCATTTGACTTTCTGGTGTCTCCCCATTGATATATCTAAAAGCACTCTGTATTCTCAATGTGTTTCTCTTTAATATATTTATGTGAGTTTTCTATTTAAAAATATCTATTGAGTCACATCATTTTTTATACCATTTCTTAAACATCATTTTTCATAAACCAAACATTTTGGTCACAGAAAGGAACAGAGGGCTCATTAAAATAAATAGATAACTCCCAAACTTTCTTTTTGAGAATATGAATATCTACCTCTCTCTCTCTCTTATCTGATGACCTACCAAAACAAACAAAACCACAGATAAAAAGATGGTTATAAAGATTAACACAGGGTATATTTCAGAAAACAGATAATCAATAATACAAAATGTACAGATACTAAGGTGAGAAAATGCAGGGGAGACAGACTAGAAACGAAGCACATCCCCAAGTACATTCTGTTAACGACACCAAGTACCTAACAGATACTTACTACTTTACGCAACACAGAGATTAAGTTTCAGAAATTTGTGAAATTCCTTGCCTGAGATCAAAGAGTAGTTAACAGGTAAAAGTTTAGGTCTCAAATCCAGGTCTGTTACTCTCAGGACTACATATCTATAACACAACTGGCTTCCCAGGAATGCAAAAAGCCAGGGGGTCCTTACAGGTAAAGTGGTGACAAGTATGCCAGGTTTATCCGCCAACTGGCACATTTGAAACAATTTGTCTCATCAAAAGACATGGGCCAAACCAGCCTTCTGGAGTAAAGGTTTGCTCAAGAAAGTTCAGAGAGTTAAGGTCAGAGTTAAAAGGAACTATCTTAAATGTCAGGTTATACAACCTATAATATTAACCAAAGAAAATCCACTGACTGAGAGGCATCGCTGAGGTCTACTTGAATTTCAGGAAGACAGGAAAGTGGAGACGGCCAAAGGATACAGACTGACTGCACACATTAAGCGAACTGAAACGTACTGGCAGTTTGGTTATTTATAACCTAACAATCCTGGCCAAAAGAGTGGCCCAGACTACACACGTGCGTTAACAGGGTAAGCTGGCACACAACTGCCCTCGGTAGAACTGATTATGCACCAAAATGAGAAACAATAAAGAACACCCTTAAATGATGATTAGTACTACCATTTGATACAGTACAACCAATAGCCTATATCTGAACAAAACAAAAATTTTAAAATAATTTGTTACCCTATGAAGAAATGAAAATGCACCCAGTCACTCCACTAACCTTGAAGGAATAACACGTCTACTATAAAATCTTACATTCCTGAAAACAAAAACATTTCTCACAGAGATGCTGAGGCAGGAAGAGAGCAAGTTTGAGCCCAGCCTGGGTAATTTAGCAACTTAGTGAAATCCTGTCTCAAAATAATAATAAAAATAAAAGGATTGTAGATACAGCTTTATGCAAAATCCCTGGGTCCAATCCCTTCCATTTTTAGATCTTTAGTACCAAAAAAATCTGCATTTTACAAATGATGTAATATAATAGTTAAACTACAAGATAACAAAGTTATGTATGGATGATAAGGGGAAAAACAGCATCATTTATTATGTATGTTCTTTTAAAAGATCAATGGGCATAATCCACTTATCTTCCTCCCAGAATCAGGCTCCATCTGATACTCACTGCTACTTACTTTCTTTATAGTATTTGTCACACCTGCAATTACTGTGCTTAGTTATGAGTTTACTTACTGACAGACAGATTCCTCCACTAAAGCTGTAAGATCCAAGAGGACAGGGCCCTCGAAGAAAGAATAAATAAATCACACCATAATCCTCACTGCATTCTATGATGTGAGTATTGTTACCTTCCATTTTGCTGACAAGTACTTAGAGATCCTGAAAAATTAAGCAATTTGTACAAGGTCACAGAACAATTAAAAGTGACCAGACATCTGCCTGCTTTACATATACTATATAAACAAATTTGGCAGGCTATATTCAGAACTAAAACAGTATCAAGTTGGACTCAAATAGCTAGTGATGTTTAAAAATGAAGCAATTAGGAAACGATCCGTACAAGACTCTTCTCGTTGTACAGAAATACAGTCGGACTCCTTATGGCTGTCAAATAGTACACATTTAAACTACGGATTTCTATTAATTGCCTAAGACTTTTTGTGCAAACTGTAAACAAAGTTGTCTTTCTTACCATTAGGAATATCTCAGATTTGTGCTGCCACTACAAAGACAGTAGCAGGTATCAGTGGTTCTCATTTTGGATGAAATCATGAGGAAAATCTATTTGATAATCTTAGATATAAAAATGGTAGGTTCTAGGGGCTGGGGATTTAGCTCAGTGATTAGAGTGCTTGCCTTGCAAGCACAAGGGCCTGAGTTCGATCCCCGGCACCAGAAAAAAAAAAAAAAAAAAAAAATGGTAGGTTCTAGCTCAGAAAACCACGCAGGATGAACTGAATGTCAATGATAAAAATAAATTCATACTAAATTTGTTACTTTCAATAACTGCTGGGAAAGCTCCATAAAATCAGATGCTATTTTTCAGTAGAGTTCTTAGAAAATAAGTATTTAAAATAATTTCAAACCACCTACAGAAAATGATAATGTCCACAAGGATTCTGAGAATGAAATGACTCTTGAGACAACAATTTTTCTGAAGAAACAGTGAACTATATAATACTCAAATACACTGGGCCAACCACTGCTCATACATGGACAAGGGAAACATATATCCCGAAGCTTGTTAATGCTCTATTGTTTTACATCTATCCATTAATAAACATCTAGTTTTGACTATTTTATTGTTTTAATTGATGTTATAACCTGATAGCTTATCATTATGATGAACAGAAAATCAGTACAAAATGTAATTCCAAATGGTGAAGAGATTAGACACAGAACATATCAGTGGAGGGTGACTTCAAGAGCAATACCCTCAAGACATTGTTCTCTCAGACTTGAGATCATTCACATTCCACCCAACACTCATTCTTACCCAGGATTCAGGATGGTCTCAGACACCTCTAGCTCTTTGCTGC
Source organism: Hystrix cristata (assembly GCA_004026905.1). Taxonomy (NCBI): domain Eukaryota; kingdom Metazoa; phylum Chordata; class Mammalia; order Rodentia; family Hystricidae; genus Hystrix; species Hystrix cristata. Next base: position 83,862 of record PVJO010000964.1, on the reverse strand, counting down.
CATTTTGTGGTACGCTCAAATCTCAGCAAGTGAAAGGTCTAGAATCATGAGATCCACTGAAAGTATTCTCAAACTTGGCATCAGGCTTGGACATCAAAAATTCTTTCAGGGACAGATTCTAGTTGCAAGGTAATTTATAATTCTAGCCTGCATTAAAGACCCCCTTCTATGCCCACTCTATTGAGAACACAAGTCTATTTTCCAGCAGCTCAGAGCTACACAGAAAACAAGTACATATGGAGAAAGGATTTCAGGTAGAAACACAGAAGTCAGGGAGACAGAGAAGTGAGGAGATTCTGTGACCATTCGATGGCATCTATGCAAGAGATTATGGGCACCTTTTAGTAGGTTTCTTGTAACAGTAAGATAGTGCCAATCTAGAAACCTGGGGTCTGAGCAGCAAGTTGCATACTTCATAAAATGCTGGAAAATTCAACAGACCATCTGCACAGGCATGTTTCCTGTTAAAAACAGAAAAGGGGCCTCTGAGATTTTCTATTCAAATGAATTCTCAGGAATATGTTGCATCTTAATATGAACTCTCCCTAACATGTCTGCAAAAAGTTGGAGTGGCTGCCTTTTAGAAGAACATGATGGTATTGGCAGAAGACAGAAATATTCTGAAAGGCTGTTTTGTAATATACATCCCTTCTTGTGTACCTTTCCCATTCAGAGATTATGGCTCACCCAAATTAAGGCTATTACATAATTTTTCCAAGGAGGAAAACAAATAGAAAGGAGTTAAGAAGAAATGTTGCAGCAGATATTTATCATTCAAAAACTAATAATTAATACTTTGAATGTTTTATACTTCTTGTTGCTGTCTAACAAGAGCAGAATTTCTGGGGTAGCTGTTTATTCAAAGAAGCAGAAGTTCGATAAGTATGCTGATTTTCAGGAGTATTCCATTCACTTTTTGTGCTTTGAAATAACATGAAATGTAAATATGTGCAAAAGACTCACTTTGTTGAATTATATACCTCATTAACAACACTTCAGTGGGTAACATATCAATTTGTTTTGTCTCAGAAAAAGGCTCTGAATTTTTTAATTAAAGTACTATATAGCAAAAAAAAGTAAAATACATATCAATATGGACGTAATATTGGCTAAATAGAGGATTTTATTTTAAAAAATAATAAGGCTCACCTTCAGGAACCTCTACTCAATATTCGTTTATACGGCACTATGTACAGAGAAAACAAGTCTTTTACCACTACTTGCTATTTAAATCTCAACGGCCTTTACTTAACGAAATTTTCAAACACAAAATTACAGGACTTAAATGTTTTTTCCCTGTATCTGTAACTCATGTTCAGTAAAAGAGACTTAAAAATTTAGCAATTCATTGAGATGACGGAAGCAGAGAGAATGCCAACACTTTATTACCAATTCCCTGCAAACTCAGCCCTCCACCAAAATAGAACTGGAATGCATTCATCAGAATTCTCGAAATGCGCTTGTCTGTTAGGCTGGAGGGGGGGGGGTTAGACAGATTCAGCATGCCCTAGGCAACCGCATGCTACTTCTCACTGCTTCCAATTAGGATGTCAGCACTTTGATGATCAAATCTGCTTTTCCACCTCTCATGAATACTCTCTGTTTTTGTCCCGAATTGTGCCAAGGTGTTCTCTACAGAAAGTATCATTCCAATCCCAGCTGGCATGTGTTTAGCAGTATACTGCAAAAACAAAGTCGTATCAGGCAGGAGGTCAATGCAGAGGATAAGGGGGCTTGGAGAACTAAGCCCCCAACACTGGCAGCCTTTCTCCAAGTCTTCTGGAGCTGTAAGAAATGTTATTGCTCCCCATTAGATTTCCAAGAAAGTTGTATGAACCAAGTGTTCAAAAGCAAATGACAAAGTCTGAAGAAGAAAGATTTACAGGTATGAGGAGGAGAAAAAAGAAATGGAAATGTAGGAATAAAGTCAAGAATCTGAATCGTAGTGTCAGAAGAATGAACAAAAGCTTAACCAGTTCTATTAACACAGTTCACTCAGGACTTAACATTTCAAATTTGAGACCATCGTTATTTATTCTTGGTAAAGTTTTAATTTCTCCATGAAAGAGCACTTTATGTGTGATATCATTTTGCAAAGTTCTCTTAAAACTGATAAAAGAGTGAAATCTTAAGAGCAGCATTCTGAAAGCAAAAGCTGCATTTAGGTTCAAATCTCAATCTTGGTGTTTTCCAACCCAGTGACCTTATGCATATGACCTACTCTGCTCATCAATAGAATGGAAATAACTATATACATGACAAGAGGATATGAGAGACTTAAATAAAAATCTGTATAAGGCCTTGGTCCAATACCTAGTACCTAGAGAATACCATAGAGTACAGCTGGGGTTTATTATAGGTTTCTCTGGGCTACTTAGATGAAAACTGTCCAGTCTCCCTGCCACATTAGTCCATTTCAAAGGCTTTGGTACACTGTTTTGGTTAAACTGGGCCTTTTCACAAAGCACTGGCTCCTGCTCTCCTAGTTTGCAGTTTCTAAACAAAGCAGCCTTGCTCAAGCCCTACTAATACTCTCCCTCTACTAAGTATCCCCTATTCGCCATGGTGTTATTCCTCTTTGCCTGTCCTTCCCCAGTACAGGAAAAGATAGCATCTCATTTGCAAAGACGTGATCTCAACCTAAATTACTAGAGGTTACCACTCATTTACATTTATCTGTGTGTGTACGCACATACATATGTGAGCATGTGTGCGTGTCTGTGTTACACAGAGAGATCATATACACATATATAAAAGGGTTTATATGAGACTGATTCCCACTAAAGATCTGTGAAGTATTTCATGTGAACTTGGGCAAGATAAAAAATAAATTGGCTCTAAACCAGAAAAGTGTTATTAAATTTTATTACTATACACATTCATATTTTCTAATCCAAAACTATTCCAACACCAACTTTCCTTTCTTGTCTGCTATTATTTAGAGTATGGTTTATGATATGTAATAAAGATACCTGTTTAATTACTCAATTCCTCTACCTGTATTCATGTGGAAATAATGTACATATGGACTACTTTATATTCTCTGTAGATACTTACTGAATACCAGTAAAACCCAGTTCAGATTTCCAACGTTAGCTTACCAGATCTGTGAACCAGAATCATCAGTCATTTGTTAGAAACCCTGTGCCCCCTTCTACCTGTTTCTCATATCATATCTAGTCACAGAGCCTCAGTCAGAAACCTAGGATTGCTAGTAAACAGAGGTAAGAATTGAGAACCTGAAATCCCCCGGACCACCATAGCTGCTCTTCGCATAGGAATTGAGCAGGGCGTGGGGGGTATACTGCCTCTCTCAACTATGAGACTGGAATTGCTTAGGATTATAAAAGCTGAAGACCTGTTAAACTACTAACCTTTCCTATATTCATTTTCTAAGTCCTGTTTGTACAGTCCTGGCATGCAAAGAGACTTGGTATTTTAATGCTATGCCCCCGCACTTTTGTGAATTCCCAAATGGACATGTACTCTACTTCATCAGAGTTACTGTTTATGTGAAGAGTCAACAAAGACAACATGGACCTTGGCAGCCGACTAGGTGCCCTCTCCAGTCGTGTAATTAGGCCAACTTGGGGCACCAACATCGTCAATCACATGTCATGATTCTTTACACTGTTCTTGAATATTCAAAAGCAGAAATCTAAACTACAAGAATGTAGAATCTAGTAAAATCCTGTTGTCCATAAAGCCACATTCAAGGCCACTGGCTCAAAGAATGAATGACCACATAGGGATCTTTAAGCCACCTCATATCCAGTTTTGCTTTTTACTTTCCTCACTGATTTATGTATAAACTTGTGAAGGCTGATTTACCACTTTTTTTGTTGTTGTTGTTTTGTTTTTGCAGTATTGCGTAATGAACCCAGGGCCTTTGCACTTAACTACATCCCCAGTCTGTTTTTTGTTTTGTTTTGTTTTGGTTTGGTTTTAACTTTTTATTTTGAAACAGGGTCTCGCTAAGACAATAAGTTGCCCAGGCTGAGCTCCAACTTGCAATCCATCAGCATGCTGGGATTACACGCATGTGGCACTACACTCAACTTGATTTACTACTCTTTGTCTAAATTGGTAATACTCTCTTTAGCCTTTTCTTAAACTACTGAAAATAAATGCATATAACCCAGTTTACCAACAAAGTGTGTGGAGAGATAGATAGATAATAGATAGATAGATAGATAGCTAGATAGATAGATAGATAGATAATTGCTTCGGAAAAATAGGTTAGAAAAGTATAATGAAATTTTTAGCTACGTAAGGTTCAATTACCCAACCATAAAAACTTTCTGTGACTTCTGACGAAATGAATAAAATCCAAAAATCCAGTGAGAATAATTTTAAGAATCAAAGTTGATATATGAGGAACACTGCTACAGAATATCTGCAACAGTGAAGAATAATTAAAATGAGTGACTAAACATATTTTGGTTCTTAACTAAATAAGTCACAACTTTTGAAGACAGGATATACAGTTTCATTTACTTTCACATTTTAATTTTTAGAAGACAAATTTAATTTTAATATTGCAAGTCTTCAATAAAGACAATTTCCCTCCTTCCAAGGATGGATCTGCTTTGTTAGCTTTTGTTTAATAAGAGTTTTACATTGGACACTGACTGCAATGCTGGCTTGTACTTGGTGCAGGGTTATGCTACTGCAGTGATATAAAAATAGCAAAGGCAAAAAAAAAAAAGACAAGACAAGACACACAGCAGACTGGAATAGCTTAAAAATTGAAGCTTTCAGATAAAGCTCTCTGAAATAATTATAAAAGATACAACATCTGATTCTTTGCTATATAATAGCTTTTCCTTCATTATATAATATTAAAATGACCTCAGGGATTCATAATTCCTTCTCTCTAGAACTACAGTCTATTAAAGTTACACTGACTCTCAGAAGGATTCAAAATCCAAGCTGCATTGGCCTGCTGTGTCTGTTTACTTAATCTATTTTTATAACACTGCAGTAGCAGAATCCAACTTACCAAATACCTGCTGCAACATTCTGCACCACACTGATTCAAGAGATAAAACTTACAAGAAATCTGCAAATGAGGTTTGTTTCTGATAAATCAATTTACTCTGTATTGTTAAAGTCAAAGTTATTAAGAACTGAAACCCACAGATAAACTGCTTTTAACATCTATCTGAAATGTAACCTGAAAACTATTTTAATTTTTTCCAACTTTTTTTTTTTCTTTCCTTTAAGTAAGGCAGTTGCCTATTTCACTTGTATAAAACAAGACAAGTTACTATGCTCAGTTTCCAAACCTGGAGAGTCAGTCCCAATCCTCAGCAGGTTTCCTGATACCCACCAGGGTGTGGATCAATGTATCATCTTGACAGCAACCCACTACACAAACATACTAAGGCTAAATTATTTCATGAAATAAATGCTTGGCCATGAACATCTTCTATGCTAAAGAATAATGCCAATTCTAACTTCTACTGTGTGAAGTATTTCTAACAATTCAACATACCCAAGAAAAACAGGCTTGGGAGTACTGACAGAATGAGATTTGCCAATTAAATGTTGTTGCCATAGAAACAGGCTTTAATACATTCTATGAAAAATATGAACAGGTTATATGATCTCTTTAGTCATTCACATGTGAACCTAAAATGTGAAAAACATGATTATAAAGAAAGGTGTAGCTCCCCAAGGGAGCAACAAATACATTCTTATTCATTAAAACAAAGACCTTTTCCTCAACCAGAAATGAACAACATACTCTGTTTTCTTGAAAATTTTTCATAGACTATTTTACTAATATAACACTTCAGTGTATGGTGTGATTTTCTTCCTGAGAATTGAACTTTTTTTTCTAAAGTACTCTACTAGATTTATATTTTCTGCAAGTCTTCAAACACTGTGTTCCTTGAAAAATAACTTTAAAAATATCTTTTTAAATACCCAAGGGGAAGATTACTACAAAGGCTCCTTTGACATTCTAAACATTCTAAATACCACATGTTAAAAAATATTTCAAGTATATCACAGAATGTTCCTGACTGTTGACTCAAGGGATTAATACGGAATGGGCGTTAGCCAGATGACCATGACCAGCCACAGGATATAAAATAGTGAACTACTAAATCACATTTATTACTGTTTAACTGATGTAGTCTATGACAAGAATTCTAGACACGGTGTTATTAGTCTTTGGGTGGTGACCCCAAAGATAAATATTATTGTTTAGGAGAAATTCTATCATGGAGTTCTCAGATGGTTTTCATTTCAATATCATTTTAAAAAGCAAATGAAATATTTAATCAGTATTTTGAAAGGATCAGTGTGTTATCATGTGATTTGACTCATTACATATAAAATAATAATGACCAGAGGAATAAAGTTTTTTTCTGAGATTTATTGCACTGTGTGGTGAATACAGTTAATAGAGTAGTGTGTACCTCAAAACTGTGAAGTGGGTATGTTTCAAATATTCTTGCCACAAAACATCTGAAACATGTGAAGGGATGGATATGTTTACTAGATTAATTATTTAAGTAGCATTCACAGACCAAAGCATTACTTTGTATCTCATAAAGAAAAAGGTTTTTTTTTTTTTTTGCAAATGGCACCATGTATTATAGTCTGTAAAAGTATCTAAGTTTGGATACATTTTAGTTTTTATAATAAAATTTATTAAAATATATAAAAAAGAAAAAGTTTTTTGAAACTGTTTTTCTTCATCAATTGAGAGTAAAATTACTCATGTGGGAAAGGTACTAAATAGAATATTTCAATTACTATATTAATACTGTCCATTATTAATTATCTAGAAAAATATGATTTGATATCATTGAAATCCACAAAGATTAACACAGTGTACTTTAAGATAGTTGCTATAAAAGAGGAGGATGAGATGATTTTAAAAATCAAAGAACTAAACATTACAAAGTATATGAGACGACTCCTTCTTTTCTTCTCTTTATCCTGGGTAGGCCTTTTCTACATGCACAAAGAGGATGAAAGAAAGGGGCATCTTATTTATTTAAAGCAACACTGGCTCTGGAAAGATTTAACCCAGGAAAGGTCAAAATATAACAAGAAATACTTTTAGGAAAAAAATCCGTATTTTAAAATTTATCTGACAAATTAACCTTCAAATACGTATCTTACGTTCTTTTGTCTTTCAAATTCTAGCAAACCCATAAATCACACCTCAAAACTAAGTTTTTCCATCAAACAATCTCTTTCTGAGACTTCCAGAGAGTTACAGTTTATCTCGCATTACATAAAAAGTACAATTATAAAAACCATAGTCATCCTGATCTTCTTTTCAGGTTTAAAGAGTAAATAATAATATCTGAATAAATTATATGAGAGCAGGCCCACTAAGGAATCAGGTCTGTAAGCAATACTCCAGTAAACAACCAACTCAGGAGCCGACCAACTCAGGAGCACAGCCTGTCTGACTGTACAAGGTCTGGACTTGAAACCAACAGTGCAGGCTTTACCATTAGACATTTCCAAAACAATACAAAAGAATGTCCTTTTTGTAATTACGAGGTCCTCTGAAAAATCTAGATTTTAAAGTCTAAAAGTCAAAAGTTGGAAAAACAAATATCAAATAAAACTGGCACTTGCCACTGAGTGTTGAAACGCCCTGGTTCAGTGCCTGTGTGATTTGGTTACTGAGTGGCAGTGTGTGAGGCTGCCAAAGAGGACACAAACTGAGGACAATCTATTTGCTATTTAGTTTCTCTTTTTAAGATATGTGTTCCTAGTATTATCATTAAAGCCACAGCTGAAATTTTGTGATTTTTTTAAGTTGACAACAGAGTATTGTGTTTTTAAAAAATCAATTTGAATTGTTTAGATTCTTTTCAAATTGTATACATTTCATTTTCAATGATTTTTCTGTAATTGACTAGCTAGGCATAAACCCAGGAGTTACATCCTTAGTAATGAAGGGTTATTTGATGATATATAAACAACATCGGAAAATGTTTTGATACATTGGTATATAAATAAAAGGTATAAAGTTCGGCAGGTCCTCCACTAAGAAGCATTCTTCTATAGAGTTTGCCACATTCTACCTCCATCTATCACTCGTTTCAAAGCACATTTCTTATATTTGGAACTTCTGCTGTGCATTAAGCATAAGGATATGGAGACCGTAATAATATGCATATGAATTATTTGAAGTTTATACAGTATTTTGTAAAATAACATGAAAATGTTAGTCATTTCATCATCCAAAGAAGTAACTCAGGTTACAAAATCAGACTCAAGTTTAACCTAAATAAATAATAAATCTAATAAATCATAAATTTAATAGTATTCCCCTTAATAGTATGGATTTACATAGAAAGGGAATTTGAGGTGAGTAAAGGGGAAATCACAAATTCTCCCAGTCTCAAATTAAAGGTACACTCTCTAAATTTGTAATTTTTGTTAGGTGTTATTTTTCCAAGGTAGTTTTCAAGGTTAAAACAAACAAACAAAAGACAAACCCTTGCAATGTATCATAACATGTCTGTGTCCTGAAAAGCATTCATCTCGCCAATACAATGCAGAGCTGTCCAGAAGATTCCTACAAAAACAACTCAAAAGCTATCACTTGGGAGTTAGTTCCAGTGGAGCTATTCCACAGGGATAACAAACCTTTGTTGATGTCATTACAATGGAGCCTTTGGATCAGCTCATCTCACGTGATGTCATATAATCTCTACTTGTGAACCAGTAATTCTCTATAACCAAAGTTTTCTAGATCTTAGTATTTTTGCTGCAATCTCTGCCTCTGTACGCTGGCACATCAGCAGCTCCCCAGCTGAGGAGAGTTATGGCACAGGCACTTCTGCATGCTATGGATTCACTTGCCAGAAAATGTATGTGTGGAATTATGTATATATACATACAATTTTACGGCCTCTGAATACCCTTGACACCCAGCTGCTGACCCCTCAGGGTTTGGGTAGGATTTGTGAGAAGCCCTTTAGGGAGAAATTCCAAACCCACCTATTGAAACAGCTGTCAAAGACTACAGAAAACAGAGCACAACTGAGCCTCCGTGAGCAAGGCCCTTTGTACAAAACCGTGTTCTGCCAGCGATCTGATAGAGTAGCAGGAGATTTTAGAGAGAACATGTAGAAACTGTGTCACAACAAAACCTAGCTACCACTTTCCAGGAACCCTTTGTCATATGGGCTCCTGGAGCGCAGAGATGGTATCAAGCAGCTCTTCCCTTGGGCTGATTGTGACGCTAAAAGGTCTCGCGACCTCGGGGTTGGGAACTAGTCCTCCGAAAGGACATGACTGGCAAATGCGGAACCATTCTAACAAACACAGAGTGATACGCGAGCTGAAGAAGCTTTATCCAGGAGTGCAAAAACAAAAACAAGATTAATTTGGATCAAACGTTAAGAATAACAAACCTGGATGTGAAAGATGAAAAGAATAAGGAAAGGACTGCCCTTACTAATGCAAGCAATATAATAAGAAATTTCCTTTTTGCCACTAGAGAAAAATATCTTCAAATTGGCAAGGTATTATAGATAAATGTGCTCCATGTAACTGCATGCAATGGGATACATATAGGGCAGCATTTAGAGACAAAGGAAATAGTGTAAAAATTAGGCATATCTAGAGAAGCATATTTTTCTCATTTATTTTATATTTTCAAAGTTTGACTTTTCAGCTTTGCACTTCAATGAGGCTATAGGGAAGGAGCATGAAAGTCCCAGCTGCATTTTTTCTGCAACTGCTCTTGCTAACATAATGTGTGGTATCTCTAGCTTTTGTCTCTTTTAAACAAAGTTATGTAACCTAACATCAGTTAGGGATAAGGATTCTGTCACAGATTCGTAATGTACTCTGATACTGATGATTTTACATTATGATTTTAGAAAAGAAATGTTTCTCTTGCCCCGTATCATTTTCTGAAAGGCATTTAGTTTACTGCGTAAGACAAATAGGGTCAGAACAGTCAGCTAGTTCTCCACGCGGCTCTCTACTGCCAAGTGGTTTAAAGGCATACTATTTCATACTTATGTTTGCTTACTTAGTTAAACATTACCACCTCTGCTTACTAAACAAGTCTAAATATACCTTGCTTGAGGTTACTAAGGAGTCTGTTATGACTACTTAGTTACACTAAGGTTCTTTTCAAATCAATTATCAAATATACCAAATACCTAGAACTAAAAAGCATGTTTCAAAAGAACAGTCAAAAATTGAAGTAGTAAGCCAATCAAATAATTGTTTGACCAAATAAGTAAAGTTTTCACCTTTTTTGATTGGTCATATTCAGAGAAACACAAATATTCACCTTTTCTCATCCTACTAAGTTATAATCTAAACTACCTTAACAAATTTTTTAATCAGAGAGACACAAACAAACCTTTCTATATAGAAACAGATGTAGAAATTAACAAGTATGAATAGAGAGAACAATTACATGCACATTAAGTTATGGCCAATTCTCAAAAAAATAATCAAGAGAAGTAAAATAAAATTAAAGTTTGTTGGCTATAAAATGTACTGGATCATAAGGTAAGATGGTATCTCAGGATTATGTTTTAATTTGCATTTCTCTGATGGGCAGCGATGATGAGCATTTTTTCATATATTTATTGGCATCTGTACTTCTAAGAAGTGTCTAATCATTTTGATTGCCTAGTCTCTAACTGGGTCTTTAATTCTGGGGGTCTAATTTTTTGAATTCTTCATATATTCTTGATGTTAGTCCTCTATCCATGGAGTAGCTGGCAAACATTAAAAAAAAAAAATCTAGTAACAAATTCTGGTGAGGATGTGGGGAAAAGGGAACACTTCTACACTGTCGGGAGTGTAACTAGTACAAGCACTACGAAAATCAGTATGGAAATTTCTCAAAAAACTAAAAATAGAAATTCCATTTGACATAGCTATCCTCATTACAGGTATCCTCCCAAAAGAGTTAAGATTATTATATTACAGGGATACATGCACTCTCATATTTATAGCAGCACAATTTATAAGACATATAGATCTTGGAAACAGTATGTATACCCAACAAAGGATGAATGGATAAAGTTATGGCATTTATATACAATGGAGTACTATGCTGCCATAAAGAAAGATAAACTCAAGGCACTTGTAGGTAAATGGATGCAACTTGAGAACACAATCTTAAGTGAAATAAGTCAGACACACAAGCTCAAATATCATGTAATTTCTCTTATAAGAGAAACATAAGACACACACGCACACACAAAGAGCAAAATAGAGGAGAGATAAATAGGAAGTAGGGAGAAGTTCATATATTTTCCCAAATTATATAGTCCTTTGTTTAAAAAATATTTTAATATATATGCTAATTTGTTTCATTTATATACTAGTTTAACTTAGCTCATTGAAAAGAAACTTTTATGTTATTAGTTTTCTTTTGTGTAAAAATCTTTTTGGCTTGTGTATTAACTATGGTTATTCTCTTATTATTTCATTTAAAATTGTTTTTTTCACAAAAAAGAATATACTAGATCACCAAAATGAATTTTCTAATAAATTATTTTTCAGCAAACAACATAGGATACATTTGTCTATTTTGCTACACTATAATATTTCAGTACATAATTAAAATATATCCAAATGCTTATCATACTAAAATTTAAGATGTAAATAGAAATTTCCTTACCACAGTAGTGTGCAATAATGGATGAAGTTTTTCTCTTTTTTTTACTTTTATCTTCTAGCAAATAAAGACAAATACTAGTTTGGTATACCCTTGACTCTTTCTGTTCCTGCCTCATGTTTATAAACATAGTTCTAGCAAGCAAGCCCACATATTTCTGCTACTTTCACACATACCAATATTAGCAAACATTTCCCCAAACCTAGATGTGCTCAATTTCCAACTAGGGCTTTGTTACAAATAACTTTGATGTAGTTGGATTTCAGAGCCATCTGTTATATAAATGTAATATACACATATAATTTGTTGTAATGAAAATACTTACTATAAAATACTAATTTGGGGAAAGATTAGGGTTCTTTTGCAACTGTGATTTGTCTAAAAACAAGGAAGAATTTTCTGAAACAAAGGCATTTTAATTCTATTGCCACCCCCACATCTAGTTTCATTCACTACATATTTCCTCTAATACTATAATGTAAGAACTTGCTTTAAAAACACACAAAAAGATAAAATAACTTGGAATTGGCTTGTGAACATTTTGATTATTCATAGATTCTACCTGTGTAATGCCAAACAAAAACATATCAATATTCAAAGGGAAAAGGACAGTAACTCAATGTTCACCAAAATGTACAGTGGAATACACACACATTAAATGTACATGAACAGAACCAATAAAAAAAATAAACCCAGTACAGGTATATGTGTAAAAGCAGTATGTAAAAATGTAACTCATGTGACGGGTTTAATATAATGTATTAAGGTACTGAAGATCTTATTTGAGCTCGTAATACTCTGGAGCTATGGTTAATCAAGTCTTTAAGGGCAAGGAAGATGAGACAAACTGTAAAAGCATTTTGCAGTAACATACTTAATAATCAATAATTTGAAAATTTTTCCAACCATACTCCTGGCTCTTAAATGCTTATGTGCAGCAATTATTAAATGTGAATGTCATTTAGAAAAGCTGTATTCCGATAAATTTAATGAAGACAATTCTAAGCTATCTGAAAAGGTTCCACAAAAGGGAACTACACCTTGCCAAAAATATATACTACAATCACAACAACTGTTTGAAAGAAAAGCTAAAATTGTTTCAATAGTTGAACAGCCAAGAAAAAACAGCTATGTATGCAGAGGCAATTTCTACTGTAGGGCAAAATACTCTAATAACCCAATATTAATGCTCAGTTTTTCAGATATAACCACTGTAAGAGTGAGCAGAGAGGTAAACGTATTATAATTCCCACGTAAATCTAGATTCTATGTGTCATGTACTTCAACAGAAAAACCTAAAGGTAGTAATCAGAAATATCAGTGGTGAGGGACTATATGTAGCAGGTTTCTACATTTAAGTGCCATCGTTTGCAACCTAGTTTTAAGTTATCCAATACATGTTGAATGTGCAGCAAAAACATTTTAAAACCAAAATGTAACTGACAGAATATTCAAGCTATTTTGCAAATACATTTTTGTAAATTCCTAATAATGATACAATATAGTATTTTGGATTTCTTGGTAGAAGAAATTTCGCACTGGAAAAAGTAATCATATAATATTTAAGAAATTTCGCACTGGAAAAGTAAATCATATAATATTTAAAAATATTTTTGCAAGAAGTTGTCCAGCTATCATGCAAATATCAGAGGAATATAATAATAGATATTTAAATAAATTTAGAGAGGCATCAGATTAAAAATGTTTGCTTTATATTATCTTATTTCATAGCAGTAAAATGTGCATTCAGCTATCATAAAACAAAACAAAGCCAAAAACTGTAAGAACAAATATACTACTATATCTCATTTTGATAGGTAGATCATGGATGAAAGATTCTTTCTTTTTAATTAGTATTTATTAGTCATACAAAATAATGGATTTTGTTTGGGCATATTCATACATGCACATACCATACTTCAGTCTTCTCTACCCCAACAGATGAAGGATTTGTTCTGTGTGTCCATCGTTTGACAACTATACATTTTATCAAACAACAGACTAATATGATAGATCTAATCACAGAAAGACTCTGTAGAAGTTAATTAATTCATTCAATGCTAAATAATTGTAACCAAACAAATGCTAAAGACTGTGAACCATGAATGTGGCCCCGAATATACTGATGTATTTCACAAGACAGCTTTCAAGTCTATCAATTATTTTTCTTTCCACATACAATGAGTGACATTTATTATCCTTTAGTGTGTGCTAGGTACTGTTCTAAACATTTCACATACATTATCTCACTTCAGCTTTTACGATTCTAATCAGTAGGTGCTATTATTATCCCCATATAACAGATAATGAAATGGTAACATGAACAGGTTAACGTGCTGGTGTCCAAGGCTAAGTTGGAGGCATCAGTGTTTAAATTTAAATGGACTCTGTAACTTCTCCATAGCTCTTTGATACATGGCTTCTTCTACGCCAGTGCTGGCGAACCTGTGGCACAGGTGCCTCAAGGGCACACTGCTATAATTAAAAGCTCTAAAAGGTTCCTCTTCACTGTTCTATACTGTGTGAGGTTCAGGTTTCTGCAGATAACAAGGAGAGTCTGGAGTTTCAAATCCAGCTGGATTCAGAGCCTGTCAGAAGCCCACGGACAAGGCCACTGGAATGCAAAAAGCATACTGAGTGTAATTTTGTTATAGCAAAATATCACCCTTTGAAACAACGAAGATGCCTTTGAAAAAGAACAACTGCAGTGATCGCTGACAGCTTTCATTCACAATGAAAATCTCTAACCTACTTGGAACAGCTTCACTGTTATGACTATGCTGTCCTCACTCCCATGGATTCTGGATTTCACTCGAAACTTACAGGAAGTTGGCATGTGAATTACTGACCACAAATCCTACTCTGAACCATCCTGTGGGCCTAAGAGAAGAAAGGCTGAAGGAAAAGGAAAAGAAGTGAGAAAAGATGGGAAACATGAGCAGAGAGAAGGAATAAGCAGAGGTTTCCTGGTGAAATGGCGAAACTACAGTTCCCCCAAGAAGATGCGACAGTACAGCAGCCCTTGGGTCACGTGCCAGGACTCGGGTATGGGGCAAGTGACACCACGCTGCCTCTGCGTTCTTTACAGCAGTGCATACTCCTAAAAACACACCAATGGCCAAGAGAATGTTCTTCTATGTTCCTTAGGCTTCGGCGCCCCTCTTTGCTGGATCTAATATATGGTCATCTACATAAGGATCTGTCAAATAGAAACTTTCCAACAACTACTAGTCAGCAAGTCTTATGCGTCATAAACATTTCATTTTGGTTCTAAAACAGCTTCATATTTCATACATGAAGCACAAATGAAAATTTCAAACACTTTCAAAGAATTTCTTAGTTAAGAGTCCAACAATGAATGTAGAACTGTATCACTGTATTAGACAAGAGATTAAAACAATAAAGTGCAGTTCAACTTAATTTCCTCAAGACAATATGAGATAAAATTTGCTAAGATGTGTGAGCCAAACATATATCTGAAAAATTTACACAATATAGCCAAGAAAAGGCCCTATACATTAAAGATTTTAGTCATTAACTTAAAAACTACTTTAGAAATTTAAAAACCTCTCATGAAAAATTTCACATTACAATTCAAACTATTAATTTATAAATATATGTCTATACCTGGACTAATATCATGCGAGATGTGCTTGACTGAGGAATATGAGCAGAGATTTATAATGATATAAAATATGCAGAAATTTCTCTAGGAAACAAAATTTCTCTAGGAAACCAAAGATATCTAAACTTGGATTTTCTGAAGTCTATAGGGAAATAAATATGGCTAACATTGCATCTCGAATATGAATTATTCTTATTAAATTACACAATAGCATTAATGAGTTGGAAAACATTCCCTTCAGGATTGGAGAAATATATGTAAATTTAAGTATTAGATCTCTATTTTTATAATTATTATTTATTTTTATGAGTTCATTACACAGGATGTTGTAAATATTTGTATGCATAATTCAACAGCAATCAGCAGTGTTTATCTTGACTGATAATCTACAGATTGCAGTGCATTTATGATTTCAATGGAATTAATCTTCCATTCTCTACACTCTATTGTAAGAATAGCTATAAACAGGTTGCCAAGTGGAGCCTTTTAGTATTAATGCTTTGCATGAGGAAGAAATAAAATCCTTTTGGGCCAATCCATCACTATTTACTGCAGAATACAACTATTCTCCAAAGAGGCTTAATGACCTCAATTCCTTCTAACGCATATGCCTTAGAAGCTATCTTCTTTGCTGCATAAATAAAATAACAACAGACAAGTACCAAGAAATAACATGGTGAATCGACTTTTCTTTGTCCATTGGAAAAACAGTGACCGCCTCTTCACCAGTCCTCTTCTGACAGAGGGAAACACAGGACCTGTGCGTTGTGCGCAGGAGGTGGTGGGAATGGCAATTTATCTGCCTTGTTAAAAGTTCAAACATCCCCAAAGCCCTTCTCTACTTTTCCAATTATTTTTGTATGTTCAGCTCCACACTGAACACTTACTTCTCTGGTAAATTTTATCTGTTTTATTTGATGAATAACATGAATTTCACTTTCCTGGCAATCACATCCCACCACTTCTCAGTTGGCTTCCTTTGACTCCGAGTTAACACCCTGGTTTGAATGGTCACAGCATAAAAGGGAAATGCCAGGGCATGTGTGTCAGCTCCATGGACTTAAGCCACCATAGTCTGACTACTTAATCATTTATAATGGAGCTGGGAGTGACTATTTGCAGTGTTGCTGGGAGACGCTATGGCTGACACTGGTTACAGAAAGTGGTTCCGGTATTTTCGAGCTGAAGATGTCTCAGAGCCTTTTGTTTTCATTGGGCCATTGCAGGTGTCCACTTTCAAAAAGTGAAAATGGCCTTTCTGCATCTAAGGCCCCCAAATTGTGTCTTCGTTTGGACTTTTAAACAATTAAATACAACACTAGAGCACAAAACTGTACATAGGAAGAGCTGAGTTTGTAAGTGCTCTTACCATAGCTAGGCTGTTTCCTCTTAAAATTTGTAGTTGTTTTTAAGCTTAAATGTTTCTAAAAAAGAAAAGATAAAGGAAATTTTAAAAATAGCCTACATACATAAAAGATGAATATGGTAGCATTTACAAAAGAAATGATATGCCATTTAGGGTTTGCTTTAAAATACTTGGGCCTACTTCCACCCAAAACAAAAAGAAGTGGGAGGATAGAAGCAGTAAGATTAACCAATATTAAAAACTGTAAACATTGAACTATAGTATGTTACAGTATTCACTCCACTGACAAATATGCTTGAAATTTTAATTAAAAACTTATTTTAAAATATAAAGGTAGAGAAATTTTGCATTAAACTTACTCTAAATTAACCAAATTAACCAAATCACTTAAAATAACAGTATGTCTAATGTATTTTTATAGTTTCAATTAAATTAATATATAATAAATCTTCAACTCCATTATCGAATTATAAACACTCTATCACTTCATTCTTTTTAGTGTATCAGTCAATTTCTGGTATTCTTCAAACTATCCTTTTATTTTTAACAGAGGGCAAATAAACGAGGTGGTATCTAAAAAAAAAAATCTGTCTTTATTAACCATCCAAAATGACTAACATTACTAAGCAATCAATTTGATACTCCTCATTTTCATAAAGAATAATAAAACAGCAACAACACTTGGTGACTACAGCATTCAAAAAGCTTGCTCACTTTCCTAACTGGCTGTGATACTTGCTTCTTCATTATGCCTATTTATTTAAATTGCAGTCTTGCACACATTCTAATGTATCCCCTAAAGCATCAGACTGCCACATTTCTAAAATATAACAATGAAATAAAAAATTCCTTCATTAATCTTCCAACATGGACCACTTAAAAGTAAGTGAGGCATTATCACCTAATTCAGTTCAATTTTCCATAGAATCCACATTCAAATGGAAATGTATCTGCCAGCTTATTAGGTGTTGAGGATATTACATTATACTCTGCAGAGCTCAGCAAGATGAGTCACGAATCACATAGCAAAATTAAAAAAAAAAAGATTGAAATGGAATAAAATTAAGAGCTGTAAAAAATCAACCTGTAAAAATTACAATGCTGAAAGATGTGTATTTTTTCTAAAAGTTATGTCTTGAATTCAGAGATATATTGTTTTTAACACCAAAATAAGACAGTAATTAAATTCAAGGTTAGGAAGTTATTTACTCAATATTCAAATAGCAACAAGCCCCCGGCTATGATTACCAGCCTACTTAAAAGCTTTTTAGCTATACTGTGATCACAGTAACTACTCCTTCCTTTTTTTCAATTTCAATTTTGCAGTTAATAGATCACAGAATCTTAGTATTGAAACAGAATTTAGAAATACTCGAGACAACTATTTCAGTTTGTCGATGAAGACATGAAGGCTCATACAATGTGGGTCTTGTCTTCATCCTGGAGTGTAGCAAATCTATCACTTCTTCCCATGTTTGTCTTTATATAGGATTCTTTATTGATTTGATTCTGAAAACTTCCTTTGTATCTGAGTCCAAAACTTCACTTGTATTGTGTGTATATATATATTTTTTTAAATTTTATTTTAATGGTACATTTTAGATGTACATAGTGATAACATTCATCATAGGGGATTTGTACCTGTACATGACATATCTTGTTGCTTCTTTTTTTCCCATTCCCTTCCCCTCCCCCCTCCTCCCTCCCTATTTACAAAAGCTTTGTTTCCATTTTTCCCTTCCATTTCTTTTTTCTCTTGTCCCTCTGTTCCATTCCCCCTTCCTTGTTCCCTTTCCCATTTGGACATTTCCTACCCTTTCCCAATATATTACATTTCAGTCTTTATCTACATTTTCAGTTTATATGTATGTTATATATTATATATTTATTGTATATTAGATATGTAAAGTGTATGTAAAATGTGTGTATGAGTCTATATACATGTACATATAAAAATCTTTCTAATTTAATCTGATAGAACATCTCAGGAAGGACAAAAGTTCTCTTCAAAATTTACAGAAAAATATTCATAAACCTTCATTCCTACAGCCTTTCCAAAGATGTTTAACAGAATTGTAGAATTAAAATAACGTACTTCTATTTATACCAATGTCACAGCTACATTAATTCACAAATTGTTGTTAAGACACTAAGTAAAACTAAACAAAGTCTTTTCAATTTCATTTTCAGAAACCGGAAGTTTTGAATAAAAAGCTAATAATACCAATTTAACCTCCAGTACGTTTTTTAGCAATCTCTTCATTAGTGAAGATAAACCAAGTTTGAAAGTCAAACCATATCTGTCCACCTTCAGGTATCAAAACTGGAAAATGAAAAGGCTTTAAGAGTTTATGTTTTTGCTTTAAGACTCTAGACAATATTAACATAATATGTAATTTGTTTACCCTATCATGAGCCAATGTAGAAGTAACAAATATTTCAACATTTTGATTCTTCACTGAAGTGTAAATATTTGTCATGTGATAATTTTTTACTTAGCTAACTAAAGGATAAAAAGGATTACAAAGTCACAAAAATTATCAGAAAACAGGCCACACAGCTATTTTCCTTTCAAAATTCATTTACTGATACACAGTTTCGGGATAGTTCATGAAGACACTGACTTAAAAATATACCTTACAGTGTTAAATTCACCAAGGAAATGACCTGCATCTTTTTCACATTCTAGCATAGTTAAGTGCTTTCTAAATAAGCCATCAATAACCATCCCAAGTTCTGCAATGTAAAATAACTAGAATATTTGAAGAATTTCCCAAAGAAGAATTCAATTATAAAAGACTGAACTCAGGATGACAGAAGACAGATTGGCCTTCACATAAGCAGTCCATTTCCATGAAAGTGCTAGCACTTTTATAACCCAAGTCCCAACATGGACTGCTCTGGATCTTCACTTAAAACTCCAAAAGTGGTTATACCAGCAGAAAGCAGGACAAGTCAAAAAATAACAAATTGGATTCCTTTTCGCTGTTGTAATAACAAATTTATTCTCTACTCTTCTGCAATCTTTCTCACTGTGTCTGACTGATTTTTTTTCTCCCCCCATGTTACAGGCTTTTGTAAAAGCTTGATGTTACTAGCTTAAAATACTTTATGAGAAGCTAAAACATATTAACAGCAATGGGATAAGAAATATAGTCTGAGGCTATAAATCTGTTCCAAACAAAATATTTTAAAGATACGTAATTTTTATCTCCAAATCAAATTTATCCTCTAAGGTCTCAGATGTAGTGCAATTATACCTTTTGTTGTACAATTACACCTTCTGCTGTACAATTACACCTTTTGTTGTACAATTCAAAAGACGTATCTGATTAACATCATCTGAAATACCAGGTAGGTTTCAACTTCCACACCAATTCTGATGGAGGTGAACTTTTGGACTGATAGCACGCATGTAATGAATTTATATTTCCTGACCTCCACCTTGCTGTACATACACTACACATATAAAACTATGCATTATTATACTAGCAATTACAAAGGGTGCATTGTGTCCTTACAAGTGATCTCTCTCTTGCTGAAATAACAAAAACACAAAGTTATTGTAATTCAGACTATAGCTACATACATTGTGTACAGATGTCTCTTGTATTAAAGAATTTTAAATGTAAAAGAGGTAGGCACTGCTAAACTAAGATAAAAACTTAAGCTAGGAAACAGATACAGACTGTTACCATAGTCTCTACAGTATTTTACATTTTAAATGATGAAATTAGAGAAAGATGGAAATCTATTCCAGGAATTGTACATGAAAAATGAGGGCATTTTAAATTTATAATATATTATGGGAAGAAAAATTCCACCTGCCCAATATACTTTTTACAAAAAAGGTTTTGAGGTAATATAGCCACTGTATCTACATAAAGTAGGTTCTCTCATCCATCGTTTCTATGATTAATTTTATTTTTAATTTGATTCAGAAATAGTATAAAAAATAATGAAACATGAAGGAGATTTGATAAAGATTATTATCTTCGAAAGGTCAGGTACTGACATTTTTTCACTGGGGCGGGGGGGGAACCTACCTATACCTTGTAGGTACTTGCTGAATGTATGAAACAAAGAAATTATAGCATGGAGGCTCACCATCTAGTTTCAATATGAACCAACTACATGATCTGTGTATAGACATTTAATCCGTAGTTTTCTCCTCTCCAAACTTCAGCTATACATACCTGCTTCAGAGGGTTGTAGAGAATGAATAAAACCATGTAAGAAAGCCCCTAGTTTAGCGTCACAATGCCTGGCATGTGGTCAGCTCTTTATTACTGCTTGTTTGGAAAAAGATGGTTAGAAATACTTTAATACTGGGCTAAGACAAAAAAAAAAATTAGCTTTGTTAGATTTATTCATTTATTTACTACCTTCATCCTCTTCTCAGAACTATACTGGTCTTCCATGATTTGGCCTTATGTACTAGCTAAAAGATGTAGGCAATGTAATGATTGTAACATATAGGTCCTGCCTAATCCTTACAGAAACACCCTTTATCCTAGTGTTTTGTGGTTCAGTCTACAAATTTAATTTTCAGCTAATAACATTTTTGAATAAATCATAGACTTTTGGGATACATGGTGTATATAATGCCCCATAACAATTGCAACTTGTACTTCTTGATACTATTTTCAGATGTCATTAATAACTTTTGAGAAAATAAAAATATATAATCTGTAAAAAAAAATACAATTCTAAAAGAGAAGTATAATTCTAACATTGAAACCATTAACTGAAAAGGACTGTCCTTTGACAATGTTGCTAATGATTTAGTCCTATTCTTATTATTACTATGTATAAATGTTTCCTGACCCTTTCTTAAATTTTTTAAAATATGAAAATTTCATAAACACATTTAATGGGGGCAATTCCACACATATTTCAGATTTTTTAACAATGAGTACTAAAGAAAGTACCAAACATTATACCTGTATCAATATCAATACTGATCACCTATCAGAATGGTTACTGAACTATTTTGTTTTGTTTAACTTTTAAATGTTTACAAGTGGCTCTCAAGCAAGGGCAATTCTGCCCACTAGAGGACTTGTGGACATGTCTAGGTTTACACCCAGAGGCTGGGGGGGAACTGCCATGGGCATGTGGTAGGTAGAGACCAGAAATGCTGCTAAACATCCTACAATAGAGGGACAATGCTACAACAAATGACCAGCAGATCCAAAATATCAACAGTGCTGACTGCAGCTGAAAAACCCTGGATGACATGAAAATTTAATATTCATATCCTTCAGAAATAAACTGGTATCTTCTTCCAAAGCAATGAACTTAAAGTATAAATAATGCTACCTGATTGTGTACAGGACTGTAAAACAAACATAATTTGTTAAATTAATATAAGTAGGTGCCTTTTTTGATGCTCTAGCACATAAATTTAAACATGGGCACAAGCAACCCCCACTAAGGCTGTCACTTTGAAGATCTCTGCGGCCAAGTGATCTGGCCAGTGGATCTGCACTGCGGTGAGTGAAGAGATGTAAAGTGCTGGGAGCAATTGGTGTTTTGTCAGAGCCGCTGCAATCTGCAGTCAATCAGGCTTAATTAGTCCAATAAACAAAAACATTGCATCAATTACAAAATCTCCAGAATCACTGTCATGTTTTCATTGATTAATTCCTACTCATTTATTCAACAGAAAGGATTTTGCAGCAAAAAGAAAATGATTTAAATGACATCTAGTACTGTACAGAGCTGAGAGTCTAATTATAGCAACTCCTCTCTCCCTCTCTCTCTCCCTTTCTCTGTCTCTCAGCAATATTAGCTAGACACGGTACCAGCTCCTTGTCATGAGCAACACATACTTTCTAGATATAATTTTTCCTTAGGAGAAAATCTCTGAAAGAAAATAAAATTTTTAGGTAAGAGAAACTGGCTGAGGCCTCAATAACTCATTAATTTATTAAACGTACAATAATCACTAAATCTTTGAATCATTCATAAAATTTGCATTAGCTCCTATTACAGACTTAATCTCCCAAAGTAAAAATATCAAGATAAATTCTGTATGTAACATTTTTTAGCATAAAATTACTTAAACACAGATCTCATATTTTTACCCCACCTGAATCATTCACTGGTATCCCTCAGCTCTCCAACTGGGCAGCTGAACTTACAAAGTCTCCCATAACCCGGCCAAGTCTGCAGCCCTGCATCCTCCCTTTGTTCGTAACTGCTGCTTAGCATTGGACATTTCCACTACACTAAACTGTTACCAGTCTCTGGAACATGTTGTATTTTTTCATGCTTCTTAGGCTTGAAATTAAGGATGCTTCAGTCTCGGATGTGCTTTCCCTCTTTATCTGCCCAGTTAGTCTTCTCTTTATCCTGCAAATTACTACCCAAACACCACTAAATCTGTGCAGGAAGATTCCCTGCCTCCCTGTCCTCTTTTTCCATGATACTGTGGGATCCTCCACCAACAGACGGACTCTACTATGTTCTTTGACATTGTTCTGTATCTCCTACATAAAATTAGTTTCTTTAAAGGTAAAAAAAATCTTAACTGTAGATACCAAGTCTTGGCCAGAATCTAACATAAAGTAGATGATAAATGGATTAATGAATGGATGAAGGATGGTATTTTCATAGATCTGGGCATAATGGTTTCTTTCTCCGCATTCAAAAGCAACATTTCCTCCCTCTTCTAACCAAATTACACCACACACACACGCATGCACACACAATCTTCAAGTCAAGTTGCTTACACATTGAGACCATCAAGGTTAAGTTCCAGTGTGTCACATAGTATCTGTTTAACAACTTTATTTCATGAATGAGTGACTCAAGATACAAATCTTCAAAAATCATTAAGCATAATTAATCTAAAAATAGCAGGACCTGCAGTATTGGTAAAGTTGACTAACAACAGGAATGAAGTTTATGCCATTTATTTCCTTCAGAGTCAGGAAAAAAATGAACGTGTGTGTGTACGATACATAAAAATGTAATAGAGGTACAATGCAGCTCAGCAGTAGAGCACTTGCCTAACAGGTGCCAGGTTCTACCCGGGTTTGACCCCCCCATTTTGAACAATAAAGACAACAACAACAAATGAAAAGTTAATAATTGGTATATCTACCTGAATAGTACGTAGGTATTTATTATACAAATACTGAAGTTTTTGTTGATTTTGAAAATTTTTGAAATAAAATTTTGGTAACAAAAGGTAGCAGTTACAATGAATGTAGAAATATTGAATAATCAATAGAGTGAAATGCAGAAGCACAATAGAAGAGTTCCCAAGTAGGTATGAGAAGCAGAGAAAGCTAATTAGGGAAGATGACAAAAAGGATGATTTCTGAAATGAGTATGAAAGGATAGAGACAGGGAACAAGAAAAGGGAAGGAAACTCCAGGATGAACCAATGACCTAAATTACATAGGTGAGGAAGGGGGAAGTTTGTTCACATTGGACGCCTTCAACATAAAAAACACTAAAATGTATATTCATATAACCGGAGATAATGATTAGATGTGTGCATAAGTTTCAGCTATCACTAATCTTAACCATCAGAATCTGGACCATAGGTGAGAGGATTTTACCACAGATGGTACAACAAGGAAGCTGTCTTTGATTTAAATAAGTGTGAAAGATATACTGGTGGCAGTGAAAAACCTGAATTACAAATCTGATTATAAGTGCAGGTCAAAGGCCCATTTAATATATGTTTGGGTAAAGATACTTGGAAAGTAACAAACCAATAATGTCAGAAACAAAGGACAATTAAACATTTCAAAATCATTAGGGCCCAAACCAACAAACTTGGTTGCCATGCAAAAGCCCAAAGAATCTACTGAGGATTTGACAAGCAGCTGTTATGGGAGAAGCTGAATGAAGAGTTCCCTCTTTGTTTTGCCCAGTGTTTTCAAGAGTAAGATTATAATTTTCTAAATCTCGCTTGGGAATATGTGGTATTACTCTGCTTTGATTTTTTACAGCATGAGTCTGCTCTGCAAATGAAGCAAAGGTAGGCGTTGTAAAACAGGGATGATTCACTTAATGTCTCAGCTCTTTTCTACCTTTTCAAATCACTGTCAGTAACTGAGGCATTTTCAATCTGAACAGAGAAGGTGTGGAGCATCGATAGTCACATGTAGCAGTCACATTCACTAACACCACTAGAGATGTCTAGAGCCATGTCTTTGCTTTCACCTCACTCTGCCCCATCCCCAGAATGGAACTCATGAAGTCCCACAATGCTGACCTCTCCAGGGGCGTGGTTCCCCCAGATCACACTGGCTGCAACAGCTGATCGTGGGCAACCCATCTCGACTCTACATCAGTGACCTTACTTCCGTAGCTTGAAATCAGTAATGTTAGTATTTATAGCACAGAAATCAGCAAATCTGACAAGTCAAGGTGTTTCTCCTCCCCCTTCAGAGAAGAAGTTGGTAAATACCAGCTGTCCACCCACCATATTTAGACAGTAAGAAACCAACTAAGCTGCTCATGATAAGCAACAACTGAAAACAGTGACTTAAATAATACCCTAAATAAAATTTATATGATAAACAGAGACAACAGTACTTTTGAAATTTACTTCAGAAGTCTGGTGGAAAACACATCAGTTTGGATGCTGCTTAGAAATCCAACAATTTGAAACCTGCAATGTAATGTGTCCTGCCCAAGTGACTAGGTCAAAATATATATAGTTCCTGCTAATGTCAGCAATGTAGAAAGCAAAAACCATTTCTTGCTTATATGTGTAGTTCAAGTCAAATGACTGACCAGGCGTATAAGCTTAAATTGTGCTATTCTGGGGATATAAGCTTTTAACCTCCAAGGGAATAATTAGTCATTGTTCATATGAAGCAAAGCTACTTTTTCAATGACTCAAATTGTTTTCTCCTTAAAGGATATTAATCAAATATATTTGTTCACATATTTTTAACAATAGATATCTTTCTACATAACACACATATTAAATAGTTTAAAATTAGATGAAAGCTCTATAAAATTAGAGATTAAAGTGGATAACTCGGTTCCTTTGATAAAAAAAAATTTCTCATGTTTTCTTATGCAAGCCACAATCAGAAAAAGAAGTAAACTATGTTCTATTATTATGAATAAAAGAAAAAAAAAAGAAACCAGAATGCTATCACTTAAAATTATCTCCAATCTCCTTCACAGCAAAGGAAACGTATCTATTTAAGAAGAAAACTAATGGAACTTGGATATACAAAAGTGAATCAAATATATATTTTTCAAATATCTTTTGCTGTATTTTCAATCCTTTACCTTAATGAATGCTTTGAATATTGAAAGGTAATTTTTTACTCTTTTTTCCTCCTATTTAGTCATTTACTTTTTTAGTTCACAATTCAGGGCTATATAATTCTTAACAAGCTAACAGTTTAATACGCTGTCACTACTGTTGTTAACAAATTCGTGTTTAAACATAAACAAATTTTAATCTTTAGTAAAATGTATCAATAACCAAAGATACCAACATATTTATAAGTAGTTAATAAACTGCTATATGATTCAGAGCTTCTTAAATCACAATTTGCTTTTTAAATTTAATGATTCTTTATTCACATTCAACCTTTCAGAGGATCCTAGAAGGGGCTGGGGATGTAGCTCAGTGGTTAAAGTGTTTGCCTTGCAAGCACAAGGGCCCGAGAAGGTGTCCTCCCCTGTAGAGCATAAAAAGTTTAGCATTCTAAAATCCTTTTCTTCCCTAAAGGACAGCCTACAAGAACACACATTCCTTAATTTAGGCACATACACACACTGTTCTGTCTTCATTTCCATTTTCTCAGGTGTTTTCTGCTCTATGGACCACACATACCATATATTTCAATTATGAGTCATCCTTTTTTCTCTGCCACCATCTATATTTTGATGTGCTGAAGACACATAATATGAGACTCATTTGAAACTCTGCAGCACTCCGCCTTGACCATTTAACATCATCTCACAGAGGCTTAGATTTTCCTAATCAGTAACTTCACTTACTCCTATGTCAGTCTACGGCCAGGGCCCTGTGGGAGCAATAGTTTCATGAAACATGAATGAGGTGGGAAGACACAAGACTCACCATCTAAGATTCAATCTCCTTGATAATGTTGTCTATGTACCCTCTTTCCTGCTCTGCTCCAACCCCTCATACACGAATGCCCTCAGAACTCCAGTTATCACATTGCTGAACAACTGTCAACCATCCAGGTTCACACACCTGCTGGCTGATGTTCCTGCCCCTACAAGACACAGTCTATTCTCAATGGGAATCTAGTACCAAGAAAGCACCAGAAAATTAACATTGTTTATGTTTACATAGCAATGATTTTATTTTGTGTTATTTCACAACAGCCATATGAAGTAATCACAGCAATGCTACCTTGTTTTAGTGATAAGAAAATCAGATCCAAGATGTGAAATGTCCGGTCAAAGATCATATAATTAATAGGTAGTAATGGTCCTGACTGGTAACTGTGGGCTTCTGAAAACTAAATCCACTCTCCATCCCTGTGTAACCATTAAGAAAGTGAATGATCATCTCTCTAACCACAGCTACCATTCGTGAAGTTGTCTATGGGCCAGTGTTGTACTGGGTTCTCTACAGTGACATTCTCCCGGCAGCCTAGAGATGAGCAATGCATGTTTCAAATACAGGACTGAATGATCTGTGTTTAGAAAATGAACAAAGTGAATTCCAAGGTTCACGCCAACAGTAAATGATAAATCTGGGCTTTCAAATAAGCTCTGCTCATTCACAGATTGCTTCCCAACTACAGGACCCATCACGGTTGGGATTATTAAGCATAGTGATATAGGGCAAACACACGGCTTTACACTGTAAAATATACCTGGAGATCTGTAAGAAGATATATACGCTTTACACACACAATACACACATGCAAAGCCACATCCTCTGGAGAACTCAAGTAACAGTGTTTTTAATGTTTTAACAAACAAAAAGTCCTTTCTACTTAATAAAGTTAAACATCCGAGGATCCATTTCAATTTGTCAGGGAGTGTAAACTTAATTTTGTGTGCCTTGTCAGAGAGCTCAGCTTCTTCATAAGATCATACCAGCTGAACTTCCTAGCCTTGAGAGTTACAGAAAACAGGCTGGAATGGGGAGGGAGATGTGTCTACCTAAATCAGAACATTTTAAAGGGTGACTTTCCAGGCGAAGCTGGATTACGAAATAGGTTCTTCACCTCTGTACCACATCCTAGGACTCAGCTGCTTTTTTTTTTTTTTTAATTACTGGAGATCGAACTCAGGGCCTTGTGCGTCCTAGGTAAGCACTCTAACCACTAAGCTAAATCCCCAGCTCAGCTGTTTTAGGAGCAGATACTGGTCAATGTATTTTATGAAGAGGTAACCGGCTTAACTCACAGAGTTTAGTGCCCTTGGCGCACATGAAAACTGAGAAGGGATCTCAGGAAAGACCAGAGTAATACAATCTTCAGGTATTGCCGGGGTTGGGGGCAGGCTTCTCTTCTCTTCTCGGTGCTCTGGTAGGTTTTAGGGCCTACCTGTCGGCTGTGGTTGCTCGACATTGATTCACTTGGTATAAAAGGTTGTGCCCCAAAGCAGTGAGCTCCACAGTGACTCACCTGTGCTCTAGGATGACGCAAGTCAAAAAATGACCAAAAAATGACAAAAATACAGAATACTTGGTACTGCCTCTCCACTTTGATTTCACTTTTTCTGTTAGAATAGTGAAATTCAATGAATGAAGATTAATTCTTGGGGGAAAGGTCACATTTAATAGATAATTTCATGATTACTTTTGAAATGTTTACTTTCCAACAGCACAACAGGTGAATGTTGATATTTAGTATTTTCATCAGTTCAATTTTGGGTGACCTCCAGTAACGTGGTTTATCTTAGCAGCATCATTTATGTTGCATATTCATTAGAATTGCATTTTCTAGTCCACTGCTTATTTCAAAATGAAAGAAAATATGGAAGAAATAGTTAATTGTATAATCTTTTAAAATTTAAATGTTTTAAAATTTCATAATAGTTTAAAAACATGCACTCAGAATTTTAGGCTAAAACGAAAAGGCAAATTAATGTCAATTTCCAGGATTATCAAATGTATAATAATAAAATAAAAACTAAAATACTTGTTTTACTCAATCAATACCAAATTTTAAATCACTCTGATTTTTTATTTTTATTTTAGTTTACAATTTAAATATTGACATCCTAATTACATAATCCTTGGGGCTTAAATGCATGAAGTAAAATTAAACCAGACAGAGGTAACATTTGATATACTAATTCATTTATCCTCATAATAACAGAGTAAGATACAAAATGTTACCAACAAATTCTGTAAGGTGGTACATGGTTGAGCTGGTATTTGAAGTAGGAAAGTCTGCCTTGGTGTTCCAGTACAGAACCATGATGCTGGTTTGCAACTCAGGCACTTGGTGGGACTGGATCCTACTTTTTTTTCCATACATTCACTTAATTGTTTCCTCATTCCTTCACGCAAGAAGTATATATTGGGCCCACAAAAAAAGTGCCAAACTATGAAAAAAAAATAATGTCGAACAGCAGCATTTTGCCTTTCAACAATAGCTCCCAAATCTGGTGAGTCAGAAGACATTTCACAAAATAATATAATCCACCGAGAAAACTTTAAAATGATAAAAGAAAAAGTTAGAGCAGAATTATTTATGTATTCCAAATTTCAACTTCCTCTTCCATAAAAAGGGCATAATAAGTTTTTATTTCTGAAAAGAAATAATCCTAAACTATAATTTAAAATGTTGAGTTGGTTAACGTCTCAGTAATGTGTACTTGGGTTTATTCTTCATGAAGCAATGTTTTCAAAGCAGACTTTTTTCATACGGTAAAGAATGTAAAATTATAGTGAAATACTTAGAAATATAAATATATGTGCTTTATAATTTTAAAGAATGAAGAAATCCTGAATAATGAAGTAACTTGTGGAAATCTTTTGT
Source organism: Hystrix cristata (assembly GCA_004026905.1). Taxonomy (NCBI): domain Eukaryota; kingdom Metazoa; phylum Chordata; class Mammalia; order Rodentia; family Hystricidae; genus Hystrix; species Hystrix cristata. The sequence goes on along the minus strand of PVJO010000964.1, from coordinate 54,274 downwards.
AGTCCTGTCATTAATCTGTACAATCCCCAAACTCAAGGGCATAATATTTTAATAGCAAATTACTGGCGTCTCTGCAGTGCAGCCATAAAAACACAAAGAGTTTAATCCATTTATCATACAGGATGGAGTAGCAAAAGCCCATGAATAGAAGTTGCTGTTGAGTGCTTAATCAGCCATATGGTTCTGGATTACACTTTCATCAATAATTTTCTCTACATCTTTCTCCCTCAAATAATCTGTATCTAGAGAGCAACCAAATTACCTCTTCCATTTGAGTTGAGGGATGAAGTCCTTTTTTTCTCTAAAAGGCTCCTCAGCCCTCACCCTAAGACAGATAGAATTTATACTCATGCTGATATTTCTTGTCTTTTCTAACACTTGACCAATCTATGCAGCACCGGCCAGGTGCTCTAATGCCAGGAGGGTTACAATGGATATTTCTGTGGGATGCTGAGATTTTTATAAACTCCTGGTTCTGCCTGGCAGATGTGGGGGTTATTGAGCTAACTGATGTGCACTGTGTTTTGTAACATCTCTCAGATTCTCGAAAAAGACTATAAACGAAAAATGATTAGGATCTATTGAGATAAACTGTTCGGTAAATACTATGCCTGATATATTACAAGAATTCAATATACAGTTGCAGAGTTGATGTTTTACATTTGAATTCACTCAGTAACACCTACTTCACAACATTCACCTGCCTGCTCATGTCTCCCGCTCCCCAAATAAGAACACAAAAGAGAAAACAAAACACAGAGTGGCTGGGTCAGTTGCTAGGCCCTGCTCTTCTGCCTGAGCCTTCTAAGGGAGCTCACCCTCCAGCCTCTGGAGTATTAAACTGGCACTACAGGAATCCAGGCACGAACATTGGTCTGACGTGTGAGCTGAGATGATTACAAGTCCCTGTTCTTTTCTCCCTTCTCTTTCTGTCCCAGTCTCTGCCATTTGGGAACTCAGATGGAGGGGGAAGGACAAAGCTTGGCTCTCTGCATCAAGAGGGTGAGGAGCAGACCACTAATACTACAAACAAGAGATTTTTGTTGGGATAAACCACTCACTGTGATTCAGGTGTTTATTGTTAACTGGTAACAGCTTACTCTGAACCTCTCATATGAAAGATGAAAATTTATATCTGACACAGTTTAAATATATGCTTTGAGAAAGAATGTTCACAATAAATGTTATTTCTATATTTTGTAAAGTACTTGTCATAAAGTACACTTTTTAAAATTTAATAACATTCTCCACGATCCAAAAATTGTTTTTATGTCCTTGTACTTCCCTAATAAATAAGAATAAACCTGGCTTAATGTTGAATGCCACACAGCTGCTCCTGAATATAGTCATTCAGGCAACATTAAATGAGCACTTATATAATGATATTAGCCACTACTAAGGTTAGCAGGTGCTCGCTCACCACAGGCACCAGGGTGGCATGCAGTGGAACAGCCCTGGAGCGGAGGGAAAGGGAGGGCCTTAGGAAAGTGCCCAAAGCTGCCTCTGGTATGGAGGTCTGAAAGGACAGGCCATCATTAATGAGGAAAACAGAGATGGAAAGGATTTGAGGAGAAGATGAAATGGAGTGAAGGCAGGAACACGCAAAAGGATGTGTTTTACAATCTCCAGGGAGGTTGGAAAGTGAACTACATTAAAGAGCAGTTTAAGGGGCCCAAATGAAGTAAACAAGGGCAAACCAGTGTTTCATTTTACAACGCTAATGTAGGTAAAGAGCCTGTTTGTGCTTTCCAGGGAACTCAGCAAAAAAATATCTTTGTGCCGGTGTTAGTACAACTGTATAACCATCATTATTAACTGGTGTTTTAAGTGATTATGATGATCAATAATACTTACAAAAAATGAACCCATGAAAGTTATCAGTCATATTTTACCCACCCTACATGTTTTGTCTCACTCTATGTATTTTGAAGAGAAATAAAACAAGTATACTCAGGAGAAGAAAAATCAAGTGTCTAAAACTGCAAACTTTATAACTTTACATAATTTAGATAAATTTTTTTTAAATTTTAATCATAATATTGAGTGTAAGAGCATGAAAAAATAAGAGTTTCTGTGTCTAAGAAACTCTGCTTTTTTTGAAAAATGAATTACTGGTAATTTATATAAAAAATAAAGTAGATTAGTGGAGATCAAGCATATGCTTGGACCAGTGGTAAACATTTTTAATCAAGGATTTCCAAATCACTAAGATGTAATTTAGGAATATAATAACATTTAATGAGGCTTCACCATGTGCTAGAACCTGTTCACATGCTTTATATGTTTCAGTGCCTTTAAGTTTCTTAACAATCACTCCAGGGAAGTGTTTTAAGTAATCCAGATTTATAGTAAGACAATTATAGTCTATGGCAATGTGTATCTGGTCAGATAGGTATCTATTCCTGCAGCCAGAATTAAATGACAGCAGTCTGACTTTTGAGTCCACTATTTTAAGACTCCTTCTCTGTTTATATACAAAAATATACTTTTAAAATTGTTATCCCATGTACATACAGTTAAAAAGAGTCTATATTTGAGAAATGCATCCCAATTGTGAAACTACACTTTTAATAAAACCTGAACAAATTTTTGAATTTAGGAACAAATAAATGGCAACCATTAATGCAAAGACAACCCAGAGTCTTTAACTTTTGCTTATATTTTTGCTATGAAAGAATCAGGAAACATAATTTAACTATTCTAAGATCTGTGCCTACTGGAGTGTGGGTCAGATCAGATCAAAAATAGTGACACAATCTATCTGTTGGACATAAATAACATTTAGCAACTATTTGCTTTGCAAGCTTTTGTCTTGTAATTATTTTCTTCTTTAGTCAAATGTCTCTACTTTGTACAATGAACTATGGTTAAATTTTCATTTGGCTTCAGTACTCACTTCTAAGCTCTAAGTTTTATTTTGTTATGTTGTAACTTTTTAACTACAAAAAGAAGTCTGATACAATAACCAGACCTATTCACTTAAAAGCAAGGATTTGTTTTGGAAACAGCATTTGAGGTTCACCTAGGTAGCTAATTAGCCAACATGCCTTATACACACTGGTGGTTAGGCAGGTCTGCAAAACCCTTCTTCTGAAAGTACCAGCTCTGGAGTTACTGAGATATATCAGAGCACATGCACAGGGAGCATCTAATCAACACACACATGGATAGGACATGTTCCTCATGCTCACAAAATTCACTCAAGGTGGGACTATAAGGCAAGCAAAGAAGTTAAAGGATTCAAGAGCAATACATAAAGGAGTTCAGACACAAGACCGTGTGTCACCCAGTCAAGCTAGGGGTTCAGAGAAGAAAATGTTCTGGAGAGCACCCTCACCCCCACAGGCTGAGTGGTTTCTCCTTTACTTCTGTTTCTCAAGAAGTGTTTGGTTTACCCCTTTCAATCCCAAACTCTCTAACCTTACTTTTTAAAACCTTATTTCTTTGAAATACAGCTTTATCCATTATTCCCACTTTAAAGATTCTTCACTCTTTCCTCCTCCATTGACTTCTGTACTCTCCATTAGTAGGAAAATCCACAACAATAGTCTCTTCGGTGCTGAATTCTCCAGCTGACATCTACGTACAGAACTTCTTTTTACTGCTGAGTTTCTTCCTAGAGTTGTCCGAACATGTTGAGTCCTCATATACAACTGCCAACCTACGACTGACTCATCTTGGAACCTGATTTACAATCTAGATTCAACTCCTCAATTCTATTCAAACCTCTTTCAGAGGTTACTTGTGTTCTTTTAAGGGCCAGCAAATGCCCTGTTTTCATCTCTTGTCCTTTCTGTAGCTTTAGGACCATTAACTACTTTTTCCCTGAATATTTTCTCTTTTGCCTTTCTAGATAATGTGCCATCCTCATTTTTCTGCTCATTAACTGGTGATTCTGTGTCACTTTTGATTTCTCTCCTTTCTGACTGACAATTTCAGAGATACAGTAAGAACTGTCTGCAGACCTCTTCTGCTGACTGAACACCCTATCCCTGGGCATTTCTGCTTTATCCCATAGCACTACCAGGTCAATGCAAATGATTTCCTGTGTCTTTCTGTAAACTCTAGTACCCCAAACTAAATCAGCTAACTTTCCACTGTTCATTCTTCCTGAAAAGATTCTTTGGGGAATGCTCCATTCATAATTATTCAAACTACAAACCTCAAGGTCATTTTCCACTAACTTTCCGATCTACACATGAAGAAGAGTGATAAAATAGTAGTGTAAAATATTTACCTTACTCACTTTCAGAGTGCTGTTGTTTTTCAATGTATGACCATGATTTTCCTGAAATATCTATGCATCAACTATGTGATTTTATTGTTCAAAATGGACTACTATGAAAAATACTAACTAATCTATTATTAGGATGACTAACAGATTAATCAGAAATGATATTCAGGCTAGGTTTCTAGTTCAGTTATTTTCTCTAGGCTTAGTAAAAATAGTACAATCTTTCTACAGTATAGGACAGATAAAATCATAAGCTAAGGTTTCAATAAGCTGTTCATTCAGAAGTCCAAGTTTCCATTTCTTTTTCTGGTTTTTCAGTTTTTCATATGCCATGAATATAACATTTACATCCTGCTCTATTCATTTACAAAATAATCAGAAATGTTTCCACTTATTGTATTCACTACATAAAGCCACTGATGTTTGACTTTTTTGTACTTTATATACCAACAATGAACAAGATAGTGTGGGTAACACACCTTTAAAAAAATAGCTCTAAAAATCAGTACTAAGATAAATAAATACAATAGCTAGGAATAATTACATAGTAAGCCCTGCAGAATTGTTACTCAAGCATTTCAAATGCCTGGAGAGTGCCTTTCCACACATACTTTACTCACCACCAGGGAAGCATTCCTCTGGAATGGGCCCCAGGAGAGGCCTGGCAGCCAGTACTCCTACCGATGTGAACTAGCTCCCTCAGCGCCAGCTCTTCCCTTCAAATTCAGCAACCACTCTTTCTGTCCTGAGGTGGTGGTAAGGTTTATTATGTTTTCCACAATGAGTTAAGGCTTCCAAGAAGCCCTATTCTTATTATGAAGCTTAAGTTGTTTCTTCCACCTTTTTCTCAAATGGTTAAAAGACTGCACAGAGAATGTTAAATTCAGTGACTTTTTCTATAGCAAAAGTATTTAGTACGCTCTGGGTCTTGACATATTACCGCCACTGGATGAATGTTTAAAAATATGTAGTGCCAGTTACTCCTTTCATAATGGTTAGATAAAAACCAAATGCAAATGGGGATAGAAAACACAGTAATTCTTCTAGTGTAATTTTCTTAATCCACTTATATTTATTTAAAATATGACCTCAGAGACCAGTGTTTTATGTTTAAGATTTGTGTCTTCTCATCTCCTTAATTCTCAAAGCCCTATAAATGCCAGGTAATTCAACCTATATAAACAGTATCTTTTAACCAAAAAATTCTGGCAAATTCTAAAAAACTGAAGAGGAAAATGAAGTTTTTCACCCTAGTTCTTCCAGTGAATTCTTTGTAGTACTTTGAAATAAGTAGTTTTTTCCTAAAAAACAAAAGCAAAAAAAAAATGAAGAATGTGCTACCTATTAAATTTATTCATTTATTTGTTCTCTCATTCATTCACTTTCACTAACACAATCATTTATTCAATAAATATATGCATCCTTATCCAGCTATTTGAGGAAATAATATTTTTTGTTGGCATAGCACATTCTATATTCTCTCATGTTTGCTAAAAATACATAAAATACATTTTCTCCAGAAGGGACAGGTAGTTTTATTGTCTGTACTCTATCTTTTCTCCCATTATATTCATTTTCTGGCTTGTGAAGTAAATGTAAAATTCTTTTAGACTCAATTTTAAACATCTTGCTTTTTAGTATCTACAACTTAGCTTGAAGGAAAGGAAGAGTATGAACTCTTTCCCACATTCCATTATTCTTCTAAATGGATTATAACCTATATCACAAACAGTAGTTATAAAAATAATAATTACACTTTTAATGTTAATGTTCATCCCATACAATTGTGGAGTAATTCAGCAAATGACTGACTTCCCACTCTGTACTTTAAACTTAACATTTACTATATACTGCCTTGTCACTTTCTTCATTAAGAAGATAAAGAGTTTGTGCTGTGCATTACCTTTATTAGTTTCATCAGGCCCAGGGGGCCAAGATGGCAGGTGTGCTTCAGAGAACACAGGACATCTAAGGGCAACATCATGATGACATAAGGATCTGTCTTGACACCAAGTCCAGTGCCTGCCTACTATCTTGCTACATAACTTTTAGTCTTCACTGTGGTAAAGCTCCTGACTTCCACCAAAAAAGCCAAATCAGGAAAAGCCTTTAGTAGGAACAAACTTGACTCCATAAGGGTTAGCACGTCTGAGCTACAGGCAGAAAACAGCCTACCTGAAGATTTAAACATGAAGCTTAAATTTAAAATGCCTTTGAAATAGAAAACTACAACTTAAAAATCATTAAAAGGGATAATTTAACTCAATTTGATATTCTGTAAAAATATTTTTTAAAATAATGTGTCCATTAATACTCTTAAAATAATCACTTTTTTTATGTTACTTTTCTACTCAGTGAAAATATTTTTTAAAAAAAGTAATTTTGACTCTAGAATGAACCTACAGCAAACTTTGACATGATAAATCCTTTTTCAAGGTATCTCTTTCCACATAGCAATCTTAATCCAGCAGTTAGTAATCCTGTGTTATGTGATTTCTGCAATTTTGTTTGCAAATATGTCAGCAAATCAAAATTGCAAAGAAGAAAGTACAAACTCAGTATCTCAATACCAGACTTTGAAAATACAATTACTTATTTTCTTAAAGTGATTTTAAAACAAAATTTGGTGTGGAGGCGGGGTAGATAGTATCATCCCACCCACTGAGATAAATGGGACATGAGAGCTTTCCAACCCAGGGTCAGGAATCAGGAAAACAGCTCGTGAAACCCTTGCTATTTTGGTGTTTTTAATTGGAGACGCTCTGTACTTTCCTCCTGGGCAACATTCACTTTTTGATGTAGATGATTATGGGGGCTTGAAATAGCTTAGACAAACTTCAAAAGCATAACTGCAGGACCATATTTTTCTAACCTGAAAATAGTAATACAAAGTTTATTAGAAAACCCAACATGTGAATTACTCCAGGAAAATCTATGTGCTTATCCTGTATCTACTCACACTGATGATCATCAGGTTTATTTTGTAAGACAATAGCTCTTACACCAATACTTAAGAATTAAACTCTTCTTGGAAGAATGAGACAATACAGAGTATCAAGAATGAAGGAAAAAACAGATGTTTCTGAAAACAATGAATAAGGCTTATTTATGTGAAAGATATAAATATTCACAGAATATAAGGAAATGATGGCTTAAATAGATTTTGTTAGAAAGTTCTGACTAAATGCTATTGAGGTGCAAAACTGATCTTGGGTGGATAGAATTAAGAACTGTTCCCCAAATTTTCTGAACAGATATTACTGTAAGTACCCACTGCCCGTGGGCACAACTTCACTCTCAGCTCAGTTCCCTCCTCTTATTCAAATAAAATTTCGCACTTCTGGCCTTCTCTTATCAAATGAATCTGGCCTCCTGTATCTGACTCCTTGGCTGAGAAAAATTTCTACTGCCTTTCAGTTTTACCTTTTCCTAAGACTGTCTGCTCCCATCAGCCCAACCTCACAAAACAAGAGGCTTTTCAAGCCCTTCTGTTGGAAACTAGGTATAAAACAAAGAATAGCAAATGAGAACAAGAGCCTACTGACTAGCTACTGTATCCCAGGCACCATTTCAAGTGGTTTAGGTTTATCACTTCACTTAATCCTTATAACAATCCTACGGTTTGATCATTACTCCTACCGTAATGATTAGAAATTTGCAGCTCAGAAATGTCGACTTACCACAGTAAAACAACCAGCTGGATCTGGGGTTTGAGCTCACACTTCTGGCTCCAGAACTGACATTCTTGGAAGGTGAACTAGCGCGTTTGCAATTCTGTTTAGAAATGGTGTGAACCTTATTTTTTATAAATTTGTCTAATGTTATCAAAATGTCTTCGAGACACACACGCACACGCACATACACAGCAGTTTAATGATAGTGTGATCTAAATAAAAAGTTACTTTAAAATATTTGGCTTGTTCCATGGGGCATATTTTTTAAATTGCAACATTCTTTTAAAAAGTCAAACACCAAAAGCTATTGCCACATAAGAAATAAAAAGTGGTAATGATTATCACATACCACTAACTAACTTTAAAAATATTTTCACCCTTAGCATTGACACTTTTATTTCTGATGACAAAATTCTCCCCAGGGAAAGACTGCACTGATTTTATTTGTACCACTGCCTCTTACCTTTATAAAAGGGTAAACATACTAAGCTGCCCAGAACACATCTAAAACAAAGGCTGATACTCAAGGTATCTAAGTTATTTCACGTGTAACAGACTTTACTATGAATTTAACTTTTGTTAACTACTACACATTGCTCCAATAATATCTCAAAATTACTACCTAATTAAAGCTCACATCGTGAGTTGCCAAAGTAAACTAAAAGAAGGCATTAGGAAATAAGAAACAGGGGAAAAAGAGGTAAAACATTTCCATGCACAAACAGAATGCTGGATCCAGATACCACTCAAGTCATACACAGCTGTGAGGGCAAAGGATAATGAGCACTAGAGTAACGCTGTGCAATTCCCATTCCGGTTTGACTCTTGCATAGTGAAAGCAAAAGCTTGTCTGTTTCTTTCCATCTGTATGCGTGTCCGTGTGTACAGTAAGAGAAAGGAATAAGAGACCTGAACACAGGCACATTTGAAAATAACTGAAGTCCAGCAGAACCCTACTTACTGCAAAATAAGGTATAGTGTTAATTTTTCACTTTTCCAACTCATCTTTTTGTTTACCTTCACATGAACGTTTTTGTAGCAAAAAAATTTAATATATACAATAACAACACTTGATTTAATAGTTTATTCTTGTGATGATGCAGAAAGTTTTGCACTATCTTCATCTTTTAGAAACACCACTTCAACATATGGTCTTTTACAAATTAAGACACAAATATTCGTAGTGACATTTGTTTTCTTACCCTTATTTCAAACTTTCAAAACAACCTTTTTTCAGGTGCCAGCACACACTACCCAAGGTTTGAACACAAGGTGCTAAAGTGTCTGGCTTACATACACCTGTTATGCCAAATCATTAGAATGACTCTAAGGCTTACCAAAACTCACCCTTCAGGCAGCCACTAAGCTAGGTTACTTCTCCCTTTGCTATATGTGGTATACGAGGTTATTAATATAAAAGGCTTGACTAGAGCTGAGCGGTGTAGCATAGTCCAAAAAGAGCATGCATTTTTGCTCTGTGATTCCAGATGTATCAACACAAACTGCTTAGTCTGACAAGAAGCATAATTTTCTTTGTCTTTTTTAGCATGTCTTCTGTTCTTAATACAGATTTTGATCAAAAGATTTGTTTAACTTACTATGTCTGGGAATGCGCATCAAAAGAGCAGGAAAAATTAGAGAAAACAAATCTCAAACTTATACCATTAATTTCCCACAAATATTTCAGCTTTCATATTTGCATTGTGAGTTTCTACATCACTATGTAAATTCTTCACTTTATGCTCATGTTTCACAGATGACAATTTTATAATACTGCAAATTTAAAACTATATTGTGATAATTTTTTCATAAGGATATGTATTCAAAGATATGTTTACGAATATATTTTTCCTCAAGTCTCTAGCATTGCATTTCTAGAAATATTTTCCTTGTATAAAACCAATGAATGTAAATGGATTCCTACAGATTTCAATTCTTTAAGTATGTTTTCTGCTTTTATTAACAGTTTGGAATACTTTATTTCTGCATTCATTAGCAAGAAAACTTGACACTTTTGGTTATGCCAAGTCTCTAAACTGGTCTTTATAAAGATTACATGCACTCGGCTCCATGACATTTCGCCCACCCCTGCCCCATAATTTGCCCTAATCTGTCCCTCTGTCTCTCAGGGAGCTCCAGAACACACCATGCTTCTGGCTCTGCAGCCTTGCTTTCTGGTTCCTTTTGTGGTATGAGATCCTTAAACAAACTCTCTCCCATCTCTGGAACTTACATTCTTTTATGTAATCATCAACAGGCATTGTGTAAACACAGTGCTAAGGTTACAAGTAAATATATAAACATCCCTGGCCACAAGAAGTTAGAGATCTAGTGAGGGAACTGAAACACTCCAGCAGCAAGAATTTTACTAAATAAATGTAACTTGATTCTAGTACTACCTAATGTGACTAGAGTTCAAGACTAAACTCTGACACTCAAGTCCTGTAACTCTCTCTTCAGGACCTGTGCCTCAACTGCTGGTTTGAGCTCTAATTCAAAAGAGAATAAACGTATGAATGAAAATTCTAACATCTGCTTTAATAGGATTATTCTTACTATCCGATAACTTCCCAGTACCAGTCACTGGCATCAGCCAAGTTGGGAGAAGTCTGACCAGCCTTCCAAAGACAACACCGTCTGATACTTGGAGCTTTGATGTTTTTTCTCCCATTCTTTGCTGAGCCACTCTGAGTATCAGGTGGCTGTAGTGAAAGGATATAGGTTCTAAGAGACTGAAAGATCCTTGATTATTAAGATCCTATCCATCTCTAAATTCTACAGTTCTCCGTAATCGTGCATTTCAATTTTACATAACGTATTTTATAGAGATATTTATGTATCTATCAAGTTATCGGATCCCAAAAATTGCGATTGTATCATTTAATATCCATGATACTGCAACACAATTATTTCTTTAGTTTCATTTTTAGCTTAACATAGAGAAAGAACCCTAAAAGGATTAAGTAAGTTGCCTAAAATTATACAGCTTTGTAAGTGATGGAGCTGAAATTCCAACCTGAAAACCTCACTTTCAACATCTGGCTTATTCTTACTTCTCCTTTCTGTATGCGTAACATTCTAATTTAGTCATTGTAAAATAAATGGTTAGTTGAAAAGAAGTGCTATAGTCCTGAAAGAACATGTAGTTCCTGTTGTTTGTGCAAAGCGTGTGTTTTCCAGGTTTAGTTAGTTTTCTAGTCAAAAGGACTTGGGTCTGAATAGACTCAATTACTTTCTAGCTGTGTGACCTTGGAAAAATTACACAGTAACATCAACAATTTATTAGCTATTTTCTATGTGGTAGCCACTGTGCTAAGTGCCTGGCACATACTCTCTCACTAAATCAAACTGAATTAAATCTTCATAAAAATTCTAACAAAGAGACAGCATTATTCATATTTTGGAAAGGGCTACAGCTGAGGGAGGATACAAAATAAACTCGCCAAGGTCAAATAGCCAATGAGGGAACTACAGCCCAGAAGTAAGCTGACAGGTTTTAAGGCATTATCCATGAAGAAAACTAGATCTCAACTTAGGAACTAGCACTCACTGCCAAAGGTCACCTCTAGTCTGGAGTATGGTGTATGGGGCTCTTAGGCTGGACACTGGAGCCAGACTTCCTGGAGTTAATCCCTGTGTCAAGCTATGAGCTATCCAACTTCTCTTGGCCTCAGTTTCCTCATTTGTTGTGGTGAAACAAAAATTCTACCTAAAAGTGTTTTCATGAAGAATAAGATTATGATTGTAATGGGACTGTGAGTAGCAGGTAATCAATAAACTTACAATTAACTAGAAAGGTCATTTTAATTTGGAGTAATTCTGATTCAATGAGTTTTTATTTCTAAATTAAATAATAAACAAGAATGTTCCAATTTGAAGAGTAAGACTCCCCAAAAGCATCAAAAATGTTAATATGTGGTTTCATTCCTCTGTCTTTCATTCCTCTGACCAACCATATAACTTCTTATATTTTTTTACACATGGATATTCCTAATGAGGCTGAGAAAATTCTTTATAGCCATAAAATAATGCCTTACATCTGCCATTTCTCAACATTTACTGCAAATACTCTGCTTAGAATGCACCAGGACAGACAGCCCTCATACTCCCCAAAAAGGAAACAGGAATTCACAGAAGAGAGCAAACCAAGGAAATTCAAAGTTACAAATCTTATGAGTTGAATGATGCAGAAATTCTCTTAAAAATAATTATGACTATGACTTGGGCCTTATTTTGAGAACTAGCACTTACTTCTAAAATTTACAGCAAATTAAGTACTCAAGTACTTCATATTTACGAAGTATTAAAATACATTACTCAAAAATACTTAATTTTCAAATTGAACTTCGTAACAGAGAATTCAGAGTTTACATTCTGATATTAGTTTGACTTCTCATCCCAAGGGAATATAGGAGTTTTAGAAAAACACAGAAGAGAAAATGCACTCAGGGAAAAGTTAAGAGTAATGCAAACTCCTAGCTTAAAACTATGCTTCAAATTATTAAAAAATGTAAAACAAAGTTGCATTTAAAAAAATTGTAAGTCTATTATAAAAGTTAAACACTATAAGTATTTCAAAACATTTCATTTCATTATCCTTTGAGGCAATAAAATTTGGATATTTTCAAGTGTAAATAAAGTACTTTGTTGAATATCCTTTAGTTTTTGAGAATAAGCAGCCTGTAGCTTGTGTATCCTGACTGACTTCGAAGTTGATCTGAGCTCAGGCATGGTACAGTCTATTGTCTGCACAGAGTGAGAAAAGAAGATGCAGAAAGTGCCTCTGAGTACATGAATACACCACTAGTATCTTCACATTGTTCTGGCTTTGGCCACGGAGCACTGAGTGCTTTTGGCAGGATCACTGGCTGTGCAAAAGCAGGTATTTGGTAATTTAGCAAGCCTGGGTGCTGATCAGCCACCACAGGATCAAAGAAACAGCTGGGTTTTCTTAAACCTCACCTTGGACCTGGGCTGCTACTGGGGGAAGAAGATTCTACTAGAAAATTTATGGCTGTGGGTTTAATTACCAGTGCTAGTTCACTGTCATAACCAAACTTGGAAATACGTATGTTGAACAGATCCCATCAGCGCTGTCCTATCTCAGCTGGGATCATGAAGAATTAAAAATAATCTCCAAAATTCCACTACTTTTAACATATTAAGAGAAATAAGTACAACATTTTCACATATTTAACATTTTACCTAAAGGAAACAAAAACCACACTGAACTTGAAAGGGAAAAATTCCTTCATATCAATAAAGAGGTCCAAGTAAATAAATAATACAAGAGATTATTGTATAATACCTTACTCAGTTCAATTCTTGTACGGGAATATGGACATTATCTCTTCTCTTTGTTATATGTAGGTAAAATTTCAAAGGACACAAGATTGGGTGTCAACCCAGGGGGCCTTGAAACCTCAGGATCCATTCAAAAGAAAAGTGTGGAAAAAACCTCTTATGAGATTTAAGATATTAGGATATCTGTTCTTTTGCTCACTTTAAAGCATAGGCCTACTTTGAAATTATGTTAAATGAATATAAAGTTTACTATTAAAATACATCCTAAACAAACACTATCAAATGCAGGTATTTTTATTTTGTATGGTTCATTTTAATGTAAAAAATTAAATTCAAATTAAAGGGTGTCGATTATGGTATTAAACTTAGAATCTTGGTTCTCGCTTTAGAGAATGAATTAAGGAATTAAGTTCCTATTGAAAAGAAAACAAAGAGGTTAAAAATGAAGACATGAATTTCCACTAAGGCTAACAATGATCTATTAGAAAAGGTGCCTTGCTAGCATCTTGAAGATTAATGGCTATGAACAGAGGCAAGGTAAAGAATAAAGATTCATAAGTAAGTACAGCTGGCACAAAGCTGTTTCATGTTGTTCGTTCTAAGATGGGCTGATCTCCCTCTCTACCCCTCACAGAATGCCTGACCACAGATCTTTCATCCAGGTGATTCATCCCATGTTTGGTGATTTTTTTTTTTCCCCATAAAGTAGGGCCAGGCAGATTCATCCCTTAAAACACTGAAAAGAAAGCCCTGAAAGAAAACAGATGGCTACATTTAGAGGGCTAGACAGTAATTTTGACAAAAGACAATAATGAATCCTAGTACTTCGGAGATCTGAGCTGCCCTTGCAATTCTTTGTGAATTAATTATGGATTTAGAAATTTGAAGTTGAATCATTTGAGGATATATTCATTCCACAACTTTGGTTTGAACTATTAATAGGGAAGTAAATAAAATATAGACATTTGATAAGAGAAAGAGTTTCTATTTAACCATTTTAAATCTCAAGATTCCCTTACAAGATACACAATGCAGATTGTGAAAGAGAAAAACAGTACTTCATAAGTTCCAATTCAAAGAATGAAATATTTAAAAAATCTGTTCAATGACAAATTTACTTTCAATAAAATAGAAATAAAAAATATCAACCAAAATTCCTTAAAGAAGTACTTTTAATAAGCAGTTTTCCAGGCTAGAACTCATATTTTGGCTCTCTGATCAAACAGAGTTCCTCAAGGATATTACTAAACTCCATTCATATTAAATCCTTCCCTAGAGATTTGTTTAGCTTCTAGAACACCCTCCTGGAAAAATCAGACTCTTACCTTTACATATCTTCTGGAGAAGTTTCTGGGTGCTTTGAGAACTCCTGAGGTCTATGTCAACAGCCATTCTCTTCCTCCCAGGGTTAGGGGCTTGAGAAATCCCAACACCTGCTGCTACCACTGAGTGTCGAGGCTAGGAAAGTTTCAGGGTTTTGCCAGCAAGACCACTGAGCCACAGCCAAAGCTTGGGAAGCCTTAACAACTGAAAGCAAGTGTAGAGGGCAACATGGTACCCAGCAGGGGGCTCAATTGTAGCAGCAGGGGAAGGAATATTCCCCACCCTCACAAGGGTTTAGAGGCAGCCACCCTGGAACCAAGGCTCTGTCAATGGACAGGGCCAAGGAAGTGGAGACATGACCACGCAGCACAAGACCCTAGGAGAAGGGGAACAACCAGCACAGAGCTCAGGTAGCGCCAAAACTCCCCGCCAAAACACAAGAAGCAATGGAGAAAGGCAACAAAATACATGGAGATAGGCCATTCACGCATCCCATAAGAAAGCCAACACATGGATGAGGAGGGGTATGGAGATCTAGTTCTAGAAAGAAAAGTAAAGAACACACATTACAGCATGCCTGATGTATTGAGGTTAAAAATCTAAAAGTGACAGAAGGTTAATAAATCCTGTCATTACAACCTTCATATCAAAGTTTACAAATACATAACATTCCCAGGGTACTGATCCACAAGGCAACAGAGAATAAAAGGCAAAACTGTCTGCAATTAGAAGAGAAAATGGAAAGACACAGAGAAGGTTAAACTCAACTGGTTTTTAAATTGAAAGATAATCAAAACTTTTTTTAAGTGCAACATACATTCTATCAAACATCACTTTCTACTATGATCAGAAGAGGGTGCATGAAGGAATTTAAGAGAAGAATTTAAAGAAAAAGAAGCTAGTGGGCAATGAGTGCACAGACGTGAGAAGACCAAGAGATGAAGAAAGACAAGAGGAGGAACAAAGGAAAATGTGATTAATTTAGTTTTGAAGCCCTGTCAGATAAATTACTCACTCTCTAAGATTTCTTGCATCTGTCTGTGCTTCATAATGTTATGCTTTCCAAGGAAACTCTAAGAGTTTTGTATCCACTATTCACAGCCATTTACTTGCTCACAAGCCTTCAGGAACTCATCTTGAGCCCACTGAATTTTATGTATTTGCTACAGGTGAAAGACCCTAACACAATTTGCTTTGAGTTTCAACTCTGACAAGACTTTAGGACTGTAACCCCTAATGTGCATCTAATAAAAATGATCAGAATCATTGACGTACTCTCACTTTTTCAAGACTAGAAGCAAATTAACCATGCACAGTATTTTATACATGTCTGAGAAATAACTGAGATGAAATTCTATTGCCTGATAGCAGTTATATATGTACAACATTTTATTTTTTGGCACATTGTTGAAAATGTTCTTCAAATCGAAGAGAAAAATAATAGTAATAATTATTCTACTTGTTGTCAAATGGCTCAAATAACTTTATTTGAAATAATCTTCTTTAGGAAAGTTGATTCCCAAAAAATAAAGAAAGTTGATTTCCTGACCTCCCTTCCAAAATATATATTGTTAATGACATATTATATAAATGCAGCTCCTTTTTGGGAAAAGTTCACTCATGTTTGATAAGTTGCTAAGGATGAGACATTGCTCTGAAATGAAATAATCCCCACCCTACAATATAGTAAGTACTGCCTAAGCCCTCAGTATTTTACATTTGAAGGAGCCAGGACTTTATAAAGGAGTGGACAAAGAGCCTAATTTTCTTTCTGAAATACCATTTCAATAAGTTTAGATACTAATTTGAACTAAAACTTAAATTTTTAAAACATCATCATATCAAGGTAATAGCTCTGGATAAGGAAAAGACTGGTGAGCCCTACGACAGAAACAAAATGGCAGCTGATCTTTTTCAATGTAACAACTTGACTTTAAAGAATTAACTATGGTTTATATTTCTCCACAAATTTGCTCCATAATTTTATCCTCACTACTTAGTTTCCCTAGGGATATAGGTGCCCAATAAATAGTTACTGGTGGGTCCTGCTAACTGTGAAAAATCACCCTTAAAAGGTGTACATGAGGAAGAGCGATGACCAAACAGATGCATTAAAAGTTTAAAAAAGTTAAACAGGTCTCTTCCTGCATGATTTGTCATAGCTTTTATTATTCTCTATAGAATATCTACTAATTATGGAATAGTTATTCTACGAAAATCTAAACTATAATTGCATGAAAAAAACTTAAAATCCCAATTTTTTCCAATATTTTAATCCAAGACACAGGTAAGCTATTAATTGGTATGTATTTGTATCTGATATAATCATGAGGAAACGCATATATCACACACACACACACACACACACACACACACACACACACGTATTTCTAATCACATACTAGGCTTTGTCAAAAAGGAGCTCTATAATGAGAGAAAATCTTAGAGTAAGACCTTTGAGATAGCTCATTTAAAATATTAATTTTACTAATAAAGGAATTTGCTAAAGAAAATTGCTTTGTGTTGGTACATGAAAATTTATCCTTTAAAACTACCTAATATACGTATATATTGTATTAATTTTCTTACATAATTATCTTGAACTGAAAACAGTACTCTTGGCCAGAATCATACACATAAAAGAATTTAATATAAAATTCTATAATCTATTAATGTGAAAAAAGGAGCTTATTTAGAAATGAGGACAAATAATTGCTTTCAAATATTAGGAAGTCGTATTTTAATTATTGTGGATCAAATGAAAAACCAGAGTAGATATTAGTGACTACAAAATTATATGGAAAACTATGCTCCATAGACTAAAATATCTAACACGTTCAAGATTAGTTAGTATCTTCAAGTAGTTACACTGGGAGCAAATGTGAAATTTATTTATGAACACATACATAAGCTCACAGAATGTATTACTAGTGTGAAAATTACAGTTTCTACAACAAAGTTCCTGATGTTTAGAGCACAGGAGGTCATTTTTCCACGTCTGCCATCTCAGTCCTCAAGAACAGTTCTCTACTCAAAAGGAATCTTAATAAACTAGCTCCCCATTTGCCTTATTCACTCACCATCATCCATTAGTCAACTCCATGCTTTCTCTTCCATAGATAACATACAGCTTCTTCTTGCCATGGTGCCATGAAAAGGATCCAGAAGGCTCCCCTTAAACAACATTTCCTGAGTGACTGCTGTAGCACCAAGAGTAAAGGATATGCCAGGTCAGCCACTTTTCCGTCCCAGCGGTATTAGCAGCAACAGCAGCAGCAGAAGCTGGAGCAGACCGTTTAGACCCACCTCCTTGCAGGATGCTAGCCAAAGCATTCTTGTTTACTCTACGCCTACGGAGTTTCCAGTATATTTGCACCTTTCCCACAAAGTGTCAAAACAGGTGTTTTCATACGATCATCCTTAAAAATCTGCTCCCCAAAACAGGTGAAACATATACTGTTACTATGAAATTCTAACTCTCTAATTCTATGGAAGAACACGCTCTTACAAGTTGACTTTATTATTAAGGAAGCCTTAATGAATGCATCCTATTACATTTTTCTTTCACTTCTCCTCCCAACCCCCAGTAAGCAAGTGGATTGCCCTAAAATTTCCTGTTAACAAAAGAAAGGATGTTACCATATACAATGTTGCTACCATACAATTTTGGTCACTTTTGTAATAGTCTATCTACTCCCCCCGCCCCACCCCTGCACAGAATTACTTTTTTTTTTTTTGCAAATGCTAATGTTTTCATAATCTTTACAAAACTCCAAACAGATATAGAAATACCAGGTCTCATGATCCTTATTTTACAGAGCAAGCAATAATTTATTTGCTTCTATATTTCATTTCCATGTTGAAGGCAGTAGTCAGTTGTTTTTCTTTTTTGTAACATTGAACTTAACAAGTGGCTAGAATGTGGCTGGACAACAGAGCTAATAGGCATGAAACAACATTAATAAAGCATTTACTTATTTATCCAGAACTAAAATCCTACAGATACAAAAATTAGCTATGGGTTTTTCTTTGTTTTGGTGACTTAAATAGCTCAACAAAGGGTAAATAACAAAAATTAATATTTTCCTAATCATTTACTTATTAGAGAATTATAAACATGAAGATGTATGTGCTCTACATAGTAGAGAACAATGATCCTCGTTACATTTCTCAACGTAAATGCATCACAGCGCTCCCTCCCTTCATCAGCAAAGCATCAGAGGAACAGGAGCTGGCTCACGCTGAGTACTCAGTCAAGGCCAGGTACCTCACAGTACTTTCATGTTTTCTTCCACCCAATCTTCACACCACCCCCGAAGGCCAGATATTAGTACTGCCCCACTCTGGAAATGAGGAAATTGAGGCTTCATTAGGTTATGTGACATCTGCAAAGTCACAGTGATGGGAAAGCTCATTGTATAATTCCAGAGCTGGAACTCTAAATCATCTTGTTAAAACTGCAACATTAATTTTGGCTTTCATTATGGGTGCACTACAAGTTTCTCTTTTATAAGCTAGACATTAAAAATGTTTACATCAAAGATTTAATAAGAGCTAACATATCTTTGGTATTTACTGTGTGTCCTGAAACTCTGCAAGTCTTTTACACGTATTAACTTATTTAAGATTCATAAAAAATCAACAAGGTAGATACGCTCCCATTCAATAGGGGGTATCTGATGAATCCGAGGTACAGAGTACTAATCAGGTTGCCAAACGCTTTACAACTGACAAGTACAAAAGCTAAGATTTGGACCCAAAGAATGCAGCTCTTGACACTACGGCTTTATGCCTGCTTCTGCCTGCGGAAATATGATGGAGTGTTAGAGCTCTTAAGAAAGAGAATAAGAAATGTCATGTGTGCCCAGAACCTGAGGAAATAATGCCCTCTTCTTTTCAAAAATTTAGTATGTATATATACATATATGTACATAAGCTTAAAATATATACATGCATATTTCTTAATGATGTTTACTAGCTTAAGGAATTAATAAGTATTTTCTGTGAGTCTCAGACTTTAGAATGTCAAGGACAAATTCAGTTTTCACATTTTTTTCCCTCAAAGGTGTGCTATCTTCAGAGGCATTAACAAGGGCAGTAACATTATTATCATCTCGGGGTCTGTCATTCTGTTTAGGGGGATTACCACTGCTGCTAGTCATATTTCATTCCCATCCTGGCAAATAAATTTAATTATGTGCAAGGCTTAGACAGTAGTTATGAGTTCAGAGAGAACTTCAGAAATCCAAGGGTCATCCCACGAGATATGGGCCGAAACCAACCTTGGACCAAAGTACATCCTTGAGTATTCACAGCTGAAACAAGCTTACTTGATTACCTCCCAAGGACACAAAGCCACCAGAAAGTTCAAATTAAGAAGCCAGAGCCTGAAATAGAAGGCTGAGAAACCAAGAAGAATAGAGAAACCAACTTACTTCTTTAATTTGGCAGCAAGTCCAATTCCCTGAACTCATTTTAGCCATCTCCAGCTTTTTAAAATCTAACCTAAAGTAAATTAACACACACACACACACACAAAAAAAACTATGAAATCTTCAGAGAGAATATACACTTCTAGTGAAGCCCCTTTGCCTCTATTGCAATTTAGTTATAAGATTTAAGAAATTCAGCCATTTGGCAGCATTAAGCAACAAGAAATTACTTAGATCCCTATGTGGCATGGCTTCAGGTGACATATTACTTAAGAGTTTATTAACTCTCCGTTATTTTTAAAATCCAAAGTTACCCTAGAAAGATGATGACCATTCTGAATACAATTTCTAAACAATTGCCTTCTTTGCAAAATTCTTTGGGTAATGGTGTTATATGTCGGACCCTCATAAACATGATTTACTCTTTGGCTGACAACAGATTTAAGTCTGTCTCAGCTTCTAATCATAACACTTAATTTACAGAAAAATTACTCAAAAATTCTGAAAAGCATATCCTGACATCCTTCGGGAGAAAAAAAAATCAAACTAACCTCTTAGGTTTTCACATTAAAAGGAATCATAAGAATTTTTATGACCTTGTCATTCCTAAACAATTAGACTATGAAGAATCATTACTCACTTCTGTACTCATCCAAATACACAATATAGATACAGATGGACACAGACATATAGGTATAGACATGTACATCTGACTTTTCCACTTATCAGCTGAAGTTATACTTCTTATTTCTTCCTAATGCTATTGACATGGCAAGTAACATTCAACTATAAGTTTCTGATCATTTCAATATTTTCCTTTTCAAATGATAATGGAAGTAATATGTCACTACAAGATAAAATAAGGTAAAGCATCTTCTTATTCATCAGTTCTTACTGGGTCTTCACCCTATTATCTATCTATCCTTGAACATGGCTTTATATGGTAATAAAAAAATAAACACAAACTCTAAAGTACAACTTAGATCACAACACGTGAGCTTGCAGTGAGCTCTCCAGTTCTCCTCATAACTAAGAGATCCAAACTTTTTTTTTTTTTAAAATACTGAGGATTGAACTCAGGGTCTTTTCACTAAGTTATATCTTCATTCATTCATTCATTCATTCATTCATTCATTCATTCATTTGTAGTATGAGACAAGGACTTACTAAATTTCCCTGGCTAGACTTGAGCTTGTAATCCTCCTGCTTCAGCCTCCTAGAGTGGAAGGATTACCAACATTTAACCAATACTAACTAACCACCTACATATAAACTAGTGACCCAAAAGTGAAAAGCCCTAATTATACACTACAAATTCCTGAGTCATTTTGTCCTCACAATTTTATGCTTTAAATAAAACTGGTGAAAAGAAAATCCCCAAGTGACTCAGTATGACTTAGTGTTTCCAAACCAGGAAAAGGAAGGACTTTCAGTGTTTGAGATAACATTTTTCTATAATTTGGAAAATAAACATTTCCTATTCAGTTATTCTCGGGGGACAGAGAGGAGAGGAGGAGATGGAGAGGAGAAAGGGAGAAATAGTGTTTTTTAAAGCAGTATTTGGCATTTGTGCTAGTTATATTGTGCAGGAGTTGGAATGGACCTCAGCAAATTCTATGCAAAAGACTCACGAAAGTTTTGAAATTTATAACAAAATCAAGAGGAAAAGTTTACTCCATCTCCATAAATTAAGTTGCTATAGAATGATATATTCCAGGTTGTTCCATAAAATAAATCCTGGGTCTCTAAATTAGATTAATTTGGTATCTTTATTTCAATATTCATAAATAATTTTCTCTCTTTAAATAAAAGTATTTTCTTTTGATAGAAAAACAAGCAGATTTTGTTCTGGAACCATGCTTACGTAACCCTAGAGTTGTCTTCTTTATTTAAAATATATTTCATATAATTTGTTATGTACTGCAGCCACTAAAGGACAGCCAAGAAAATGAGAGTTTTACATCTGTCAAACAGGGATCCATATGTAACCCACCAAACGACATTATGAACAGCCAAAGGCATGAAGAAGAGTCTTGACCACAACTGTCCATCTGGACATGCGTGAGCTAGAAACGCATTGCTCAAGCCTGGGTTGTACATCTGGCCATTGGGCGGTTAATTAAGGGGACAAACAACGACTCCCTGTTAGATACATGCATATTGACTAGTTCAGTTGGTAATTACCACAGTTTTCAAGCAAGGGATATTATTCCCATTTGACAGATGAAAACACTCACAGCTGAAAATGTCATCTGCATCATAAATGTCCCCAAAATCTTTAATGGAAACTGTCATGATTAATGGCATTCTGCCAAAACACACACATACACACACACACACACACACACACACACACACACACACACACACAAACACTCACTCACTCATATCCACTCATCCACACATGGAGTTTTACTTATCGTTTTCAATTACAGGGACTGGTATATCTTTTCATATGGCAGAGAATTACAGTTTATATTTGTAAAAATTTACAGAAACAATTTTTAAAATATTTGGGGATTGCTACTCTAGTTGCCAGATAAATGTACTATATAATTAAAAATTCTTTCAATGTGAATAGCATGTATATAATTAATACGAGACATGCACAGTGATTTTGTTTTTATTCAACACTTGAGAATAATAGAATTTCATCTTGTCTTGAAAGAAATATATTTTCCTTACAACTGACATTGCTATCTGAGCTAAGCCCAATCAGCTTCATTAAGGAGTAAACAACATTCTTTTATTTTTACAGGCTTTCTTAATCTCCAACAGAAAAATTTCTGTATTTTTGTTCTGCTTTCTGCTAAGGAAAACTTTATGATTTGGTATTTCTTTTTAAAGCTAGTTTAGCTCCCAAATGAGCTCACATTTGCCCTTTTAGCACTGGCACTTTCAGTCCACATTCCTGTTTAAAATACTCCTTACCCCACCCCCTACCTTTCTTTTCCCTCCAGAAGTGACTAATCTTCCTGTTATTCTACTCAGTCAGTTTTTCCCCTGGTATTCTTTTCATGTTGCATAATGTTTACTTTTCACCCTCTCCTTTTAGAATTTTACTACTGTCTCCTTGGTGCTAGCCTTCCGTTTTCAACAGATTAAAATAGTCAATATTTATGAATTACCAAACTTTTTGGTCAACTTTTGTGCTATTCAGACGAAGCGATTTCCTCAAGTCAAAAAATGTCACTACCCTTTCAGTGGACATAAATAAATACCCATTTGTTAATCTTCAAAGTTACATTCAGTCTAATCCTTAAGAGCTATCAGAGCCCACAATTAAAAGGCTTGGCTTTTTTTTCTCCTTTCAAATTTCCTGATAAGGTACTCCAGCACAGCAAACAGAATACCACTCCTTTTAAAGACTGCTTTCTTCCCAGCACTTCACTATAACATCATAAAACAGGTTAGCATACATTTATGAGCACAATAGAAAGCTTTCCCTAGTTTCTAGTTTTCAACTGTAAAATTAACTTTATATCAAAAATGTGCCTTCTACCCTAATTTTCAGACTTATAACAGCTATATTATAGTATCTGAACATGAGTAAAGGTGCCGAGTTTCTGTTCTATAAAAAACATCTAGATGACTTTTGGAGTTGCAAGTAATACATTCTAAAATCCACAACACAGAATCACATGCCTAACAACAACATAAATCAGAACCCTAGATTTATACAGTGTCTCTCTTAGTGAATTCAATATGGTATTATCTCATAGTGATAGGATCCTTGGATAAAAGGGAGTCTTACTCGTCCAATTTACACTGGTATCCATACAAGAAGAGTTTCACAAGCCTTTAAAAACTGTACATTTTCTAAAATCCAAAACATCTCTGAAAATATTGACAAAACACACATGTAGAAGATAATGACCATTAAATTTTACCCTCTGTTTCTGAAAATACAAGTCAAATAAATTTCAAATCCTTATTATATTAAAATAGCACAAGATTTTATCATTCAGTCTTAAGGAGATTCTCATTGTTTTCTTCTAATTATTAACTTCTTTAAAAGAAATGAATTAAAATTTCCTTTATTGTCACCCATAGCTTTACACGGAGTGATGTGATGTTTCTTTAGATCAGCCTAGACAACTTAACTTCCAAATCCCCTCACTGTCACTACTTTAGATATCAAGGTCAGAAATACTGACAGTTAAAAGCATGGTATATAATAACAGATAGTTTAGAGAGCAAAATGAGTATCATGTACAATCTGTTCATTTTATAAAATAAAACCAAATTCTGACTGAATACATTCAGTCACACAGAGGCATATTCATGATAAGAGACCCTCTTAGCATCATAAGAAATAATATTATTAAAACTAATCCACTGGTTAAAATATTAGACCAATTCAAAGAATTCTCCCAAGAGAAGAGGTTTTCTTTAAATTCATTCGAATACTTTGAACATAAGTGTAACTTTACTTGTACCTTACATTGGAAGTTAATATCTGATTCTGAACAAAAGCATCGATTTTCCCTGCTCTTCTGACATAAACAATATTTTGGAGTTACCAATTTGTGCTAAAGAAAATTTCCACATAGAAAAATTTCTGGCAACAAATGATATAATTAAAAGTCATCACTTTGCAAACCCTAAAAAAAAAAAAAATCACTGTGTTACAAAATGATCAACAATGGCTATTTGAGAGGCTGACACAGGAGAATCTGAAGTTCAAAATCAGCTTGGGAAATTCAGCAAGATTTACTCTCAAAATAAAAGAAAAAGGGGGATGGCATGTAGCTCAGTGGCAGATTCCTTGTCTAGCATGTACAACACCCTGGGTTCAGTCCCTACTACCACCAGGAAAACAAACAAACAAACAAAAACAGAAATAGATCAACAATGAAGTAAAAACCTTTGGGTCCAACCTTAATGTATACATCATAGGAGTTGATCCACATCAACTTGAATTTATGATAGATTTTAGCAACGCAATAAATGGAGATAAAAGAAACTGCATCCCCTTAGTATGACGTAATAAAAAGTACACAGAACCTTTCAGAAAAGTGCTCTCGCCATATAATAATGACATTAAAGGTGACCTCAAATCTAGCTCTAATTTCTAGTTTACAGAAAAGAAAGTTAATGGAAGAACAAAATAAGTGACACCACAAAGAAGCAATTGGCTAAATACAGAAATTTTCAAGACAATGAACTGATTTTATAACAAAGACATAAGAAGAAAACAAAGAATTAAAGTAAAATAATCTTTAAAAACATAACCTCCAAATAGAGTGTGCAAACTTTGTTTAGATGCTGACCTGAATAACACACTTAAATAAAACATGCTACTTTTTCCACTGTAGGAAAAGCTGAAGATTAAGTAACAATGTAATCATTATCAATTTTAATAGATTTGGAAATGAAATTATATTTAAAATGAGTTCTTATGTCTTAGAGATACTGCTGAAACATTTACAGGTAAAATGATAAGGTGTCTGAGATTTGTTTTAACATACTTCTGGGCAAAAGGGTATGTAGAAAGTAATGAAACAAGATGGGTAAAATGTTGATTGAAGCATACAGCAGCATATGCATACTAAATGTCAATTAAAGAAGAGACTTAGAATTGCAAAAGCAATACTGGGTAACAAGAGAAAAGAAGAAGGCATCACAATACCTGACTCCAAGTTATACCGCAAGGCTACAGTGATAAAAATGATATGGTACCGGCACAAAAACGGACAAGCAGGTCAACTGGAACAGAACAGAGAATGCGGAAACAACCCCAGACACATGGAGCTATTTGATCTTTGACAAAAGTGCCAAAAACATACACTGAAAGACTTTTTTGCAAATGGTGCTGAGACAACTAGCTATCCATATGCTGAAGCCTGAAGCTTGATCCGTATCTCTCAACATGTACTAAACTAAAATTAAAGTGGATCAAGGATGTGAATATTAAAATAGAATCACTGAACCTACTGGAAAATAAAATAGATAAATTCTTGAAGTCACTGGGGTAGCCAGGACTTTCTGAACAGAACTCCAATTGCACCAACAAATAACAGCTATATTCAACAAATGCGATTATACTGAATTAAAAAGATTCTGCACAGCAAAGGAAACAACCAACATAGTTAAGAGACAACCTACAGAAAGGGAAAATTTTGTTTTTTCACCAGTTACATCTCAGACACAGAATATAAAAGGAACTAAAAAAAAACTAGATCCCTCAGAGTAAAAGACCCATTAGAGTCCTGGGGGTCTAGCTCGTTGGCTAGAGTGCTCGCCTTGCAAGCAGAAGACCCTGAGTTCACTCCCCAGCACCAAAAAAAAAAAAAAAAAAAAAGACCCATTCAAAAAATGGGCAACTGAAATAAATACACACTTTTTAGAAGTACAAATGATCAATAAATACATGAAAAAATGTTCACCAACACTAGTCATTAGAGAAACGCAAACTAAAACAACAATGAGATTCCATCTTAAGAAAGAATGGCAATCATCAAGAAATCAAATAATAACAAATGCTGGTATGGCTGTGGCATAAAAAGAATCTTTCTACCTTGCTAGTGGAAATGTGAACTAGTACAACCATTATGGAAAACATTACAGGGGTTTCTCAAAAATCTAAACACAGAAATTCCCTTTGACTCAGGTAGCTCCCTTCTAGGTATCTTCCCAAAAGAGGTAAATACAACATATTACAGAGACATGCATACCAACGTTTATATTGCCTAAATAATATGATAATATAATAACTCTTCATACACCATTTATATTGTGTTGTGTAGTATAAATAATCCAGAGATTATTTAAAGTATACAGGAAGATACACATAGTTTATATGTAAACACAACACTATTGTGAGCATATGAGCGTGTGTGTGTGTGTGTGTGTGTGTGTGTGTGTGTGAGACCAAAACTTTTTTATATTATAATTTAGGATCTTCCTAAATTTCCCAGGCTACTCTTGAACTTGTCATCTTCCTGTCTTAGCTTCCACACCAGCTGGGCTTAAAGGCATTCAACACCATTTTATATAATGGAATTTGAGCACCTGAAGATTATGGTATCCACGAAGGATAGGGAGGGAAGTCCTGGAAAAATCTCCATGGATACCAGAGGTAGCTATACTAATTAAAGCACAGAGAGATAAGAGGTAGCATTATTTGAATTCTCATAGTGTACCTGGGCATTATGCTTGTACACTGGGATAAAAGCATTTCTTAGTCCACCTCATATGAAGCCCAAGTAAGTACTATCACCCCTATTTTACAGGTAAGGACACCACAGTAGAAAAGGGCTAAGTAACTTGCTGAGTCAACCAGCTGGCAAGTGGTAGAGTGGATGATGTTCTGAGTATTTCAAATAGGGTAGAAAGAAAATACCTGGAAACAAAATTCTATATGGCTACTCCACATAGTACTTTTTTAAAGGACAGAGACCACTGCAGAGAGTGATTGCGGGTAAGGTTTTTGCGAGTGGCTCACTGGAAAAGAAGACACTGGGCCACAGCAGTCGCCAGTTGCCACGGTGTGAATACTTTTCCTGTAGCCAATTTTCATCAACAATATCACTGAATCATGTGAGCCAATTCCTGCACACTGCTGTCTACGGCTTTTAACAAGTTATAGTACACGGGTACAGAGTTAAATTAGTAGGACAGGAGGAAGATCTGGTAAATTACAGAAGTGCAACTGCTATCTTTGCTGTAAACAAATAATAGTCAATTTATATTTGAAATTAATAAACTCCTAAGGAGAATAATGTATGGTATGAAAGGAAATGAGGATGAACAACTCAGAGATTCTTCAAGGAAATACACAATTTCTATGAATGACATTTGACATTTAAAAAGCATTCTTTAAATGTGATTAATGAACTGTGATTAGAGTAAGTGATTTCCTGCTAAACTACTCTTCCCTCAGGGAGCACATGAGGATTCATTTCTAGAGAAGTTAAAAATGAAAGCATAGCTGAAGAAAAGTATTTAATCTGAGTCAGGAACAGACATTGCAAACAAATACAGGGGGACTGTATTTGTATGTCCTGTGTTTTTAAACCATATGTAACATAAAAGGTATTGAATATTGGTAAGAAGGGAAAATGGAACAAAGCCAATCATAGAAACCAGATTTTTCACTCTGTCTGTATTCCTTTATCTATATTTAATGAACATACATATAGATATATGTATCTAAAAGGGAATTCAAGCTATTAATATATTTACTATGTAGCTTTAGAAAGATTACTTTAAGCTATGCATGTAAAAAAGCATTGAATAAGTTTAATAAATTTATACATATATAAGTAAATTAGAATTATTAATGTATTGATTCCATCACTTTATAAAGTTCCTTTTTCATTTAATGTGTCCAGTGAGTAAGTACACTTAGATACATTTTAAGTTACATAGAGCATCTTTCTTTAACATGGAATGCAAAGATAATGATAAAAAGAAGTAACTGGTAATTCACAAAGCGAAAAAGACAAAGTCTATGCAAATCTGTTTAGCTATAGTGTAAAACCACGAGGTCCTATTTTCAGCATGCAGCTTGTCAGTTGCTGACCTGTTCCTGAATCTGCCGGTCAAAAGTCTACCGCTTATTACTTCATAGACTTCATAAAACAAATGCAATTCATTAGCATTGTCTTATGTTTTTTAAATCCACATGCAAAAGGTGCTTTTGAGCCTTGTTAGAGTCTATGCATATTGCTTTCTGGTATTCTTCCTGTCTCAATAGCAGGACACAAATCATTTATTGGGTCAATTTAACTATTGATTTCTACTCTTAATGCTTGTATGTGGCAGAAAAATGTCATTTTTTCAGTCCACTGCCCTAGGGAGAAAAACTCATAGTATTAGTGATTAAAAATGAAAAAGAATCAATCAACAATACTATTGCCTTGTATGTTAAAGAACCAATTTTGTTACTTAACCAAATTGACATTTTTCTTCCAGTCCAAGACTCAGAGAGGAATATAGACCTTTTTTTCAATTTCTGTGATTTTGTCATAAAATAGTTAAAAGTAAAAGCAGATTCAAGTCAAATGACTGTTTTGTTTCTATATACAAAACAACTTTTCATATGTTCGACACAGCTTTTCAAACAGGTGAATGCATCAATGTTGAATGAAAATAGATGACTTAATTTACAAGGATAATGAGTATTTTTTTTTTTAATCTTGGGGATGGGGAAAAGGAAGATTTTTGCATTGGTCAGAGCTACTATTTCTGATGATATTGCATATTCCATTCCATTTTAAATTAAATACAACTGATATTTACTGAAAGCCTATCATGTGGTAGTCCTATGGGTAGGCAGCATTCATAAATGACTTTTTTTTCTTTTGGGTGCAGGGGATCGAACTCAGGGCCTTGCGCTTGCTAGGCAAGTACTCTACCACTTGAGCTAAATCCCCATACCCTAGATGACTTCATTTTAAAAGCTTCCAGACAAGTGACCTGAAGTCAAAAACATTAACAACAATCTACAATAGCAGCACTGCAGAGTTTTAATGTATTCCCTCTTATCATTGCATCTGAATGCAATAAAGTGTAACAATTTTTTTTTCAGGTTTTAAAAAAAAATTCTGTATTACAGTGACATTATTTGATTTTTCTAAACTAAGAATGAACAGGCTGTGGATTAGGGATTAAGAGATTCTTTTAGGGGAAAAAAAAACAGGTAAATCTAGATTTTAAGAAGAAAGAACAACAATAACAAAAAATCCTCAGGGTAAAAACAACACTATTTCTTCCAGTTTGTTTGAGAGTAGATCTGATTATATTTTCTTCTGAAATTAATATGCCACTGTATCCAATACAAATAGGAAACAAAACTGATATACACAAAGGCAGAGTTACTGATACCAAATCCCTAACATTTTTGATGAAAAAGAATGAGCTACTAGGCTCAATCTGCTGTCTTGTGAGCATTTTAATTACCTCCCAACTTGCAAGATTAGAAAATTCAAACTAGCCTCATAATTACCACCAACCAAAATGAATGTTGTATCAAGGTCTCCCTGCTTATCTCTTCTGAGCACCATATGAACAAAAGGCTCACTGTTCAAGACTTGAAAAACTGCTGCCTGCCAAGGGCAGATATTCTGGAAAGTCCATATTTTTAAACAATTACTATAAGGCATCTCTTCTCTGAAAACACATGCTGCTTGCAGAATAGCACGAGAAATCTAAAACAATGAAGCAGCAGAACTTATTTTCAAGTAGATGACTTTTACAAATTGTGACACTCCTTGAATTGAGCCAGTAAGTCTCAGTGAATATATATTTTAATGTTCAAGTGGTGACTTAGCATTTGTTAGCAGCTATATACATAATTACTCCACTCTACCCCTTAATGAGCCTGAAGTACTAAATTTTTAATCCCTCCTGATGATCCTTCTTCAAAGTGGATAAATGTAGGTTTCCTCTCAATCAAATACTTAATTGCTAGTATTACTGGCACTGACACATAATCTGGAAGAGTTTTTTATTCTCTAAAACTTCTCTCAGTTGTAGTAAATGTAGCTTTTATCATACAGTTCCTAAAATCTGTTGGAGGGAAAAAATAATAATCAGGTTAATAATTTGCAAGACATACAGATTTACACTTTTTGGAAGCTTGAATTCTGTTTTCTACCTCAGGTTGAAGATCTGCAACAATACAGAATATTCATATTTGGAAGATAAAATGTAGATTCATTTCTAAAATTATAGTATGGAGAGATTTAATTGTAACAGAGAAAAATGAATCTGTCTACAAAGGAATCACTCTCGGTTATTGTTATTTATGCTTAAAACAACAATAATTATAGCACTCCTGGCTTCCAGAATGTTTCTCTCATAATGAACATTAATACTAAACAAAGCTTTTCTCAAGTCAAAAAAGAAAAAAATAAAACTGACAATGTTATTATCTCAGTAGTATTATTTCTCCTTTTACAACCTTTGAAGAGTAAACACTATTTTGTGTGAAAGCCAAATACTTTCCCAGCAAAGCACTCTTATGAACAGGGAGCTAATACTGTTACCAAAATAACTGTGTATCATGCCTCTCTGCACAGACTAATTCATCCTTCCCCACTGAGACATGGGCTGTACAGACAGCCATCCTATCAGGAAGCCTGACCAGACCCCCATGTGCTGCCTGCATAAGATAACATACAAAACGTGGCAGGAGTCCAAATAAAGGCTTGCTCCAGAAATTTACATCAACAGAATATGAACCATCCATTACTGTGCCAGCACAATTTAAATGCATGAATCTTACCATAATAAAGGGTGCTAGATTCCTTAGAGAAAAAATTTATGAGTAGCTATATGTTGCTATCCAACAAATATCCTATTACATGAGAAGAAATTCTCCAATGGTGAATTTAAAAGGACATAAAATCTGCTCATAATTGTTAGTCGTGGCCAGGGAAGAAACACTGCTTAAGTCCACTAAATACTTAATAAATGCCAAGGATATTCGAAGTATCATAAATATAAAGATTAATATAAGCTTCCCATTCGTAAGGAGCTTATGAACTAGAGCAGAAAAATACAAAAATTGACTATAAAATCTAGCATAATATGACTGATTCTGTAATACTTAAAAAGGAAATGGAGAAAAGAAAAACACTCCATTTCCTGAATTACATCTCATTTGATAACCACTGCACATAAGGAACTTTTATAAATAAGAGCATGGACAGAACTAAACTCTTCTCTCAACTGCAACTACGGGTTGTCTACGGGAGCTAGAGTTTGGCAAAAATCAAAAGAGCATTCTGTAAAAATCAGCTGGCCATATAGCATTTAAAATGGTAGCCACTTTGTATTTTATTTTATTTTATTTATTTATTTATTTATTTATTTATTTATTTTTTTTTTTGGTACTGGGGATCGAACTCAGGGCCTTGTGCTTGCAAGGCAAGCACTCTTAACCACTGAGCCAAATCCCCAGTCCGCCACTTTGTATTTTAAATCTTAATTCTGTCCCACATATTCTTCATATTACAGAATTTTATAATTACTTAATGATGCACCTACATGCTTTTTTTGAGAATCTGTTGTTAAAGAGCAAACTGCAGTGTAAATCTTTCATCTCACAAGTAAGCAAAGATTAGAAGAGTCACGAAACTTTTTCATTTGGACTCTAGTAGCACTTTCTACCTATCAGGTGTGTCAGTATGCTAGTGTGTCTAGGTTTTGGTTTTTTTCCTTTGACTTGTCAGCTACTGCAGTCACATTTAAAAAGCCCAAGTAAACTCAAGATCTTTATGAATATTAAGATTAATCCCTATCCTCGCCAATCCTCAATTTCCTAATCTGTAAACTGAGTGTTACCACATGACATCATTTCTAAAGTTTATTGTAACTGTGACTCTAGCACTCCTCGGATCACTAGAGTTCAATAATTGAAAGTGGCAAAAGAAAAAAGAGACCCTGGACCATCACATAAACGATTTTTTAAAATGCAAAGAATAAATCTTAAATGTAAGCAAAAAAAGGCTTTCACCAAAACTAAATCTAGCATGTAAATTTTTGCACTTACCATCAAATAAGTGCAGAATTTAATTATCTGATGGTTTGAGTATTCAGTGATTTGCTTCTACACCCATTACTCTAGTTACACTAGTAAAACCTTGAGTGGGACCACAGCTGAATCTCGATTCTCTTTCAGATCCCTTCAAAAAATGCCGGAGGCTCTTCCAATATAGCAAACAAAAATAAAGTTAGCAGGTTATATTAGAAGTTTTAAAGAGTAACCTGTTATTGACAAGTCATAATAATCAGGAGAACTTAACAGCCTATTTCAATTATAATTTGAAAACTGGATGCTGCCTGTGAATGACTTTACAGGGTCTTTTTTTTAATTTGTATTAATTTTATTTCTGTTCTTCAAATTAACATAATAGCTGGTCGTGGCCTACAAATGAGATTTGCAGCCTGCCCTTCCAAAGATCTATGCACTGATGATAAACCCAGCAGTCTGAATCCATCAAGCTCATGCTACGCACTGTCTCTGGGTGAATACTTGCTGCTGGACCATACGTCTTTTGAAACTACCTAGAAAAGAATCTGTAAACTCACAAACAAATGATTTTCTATCAATAAAGTGCTATTTTAATTCAAATATAGTTTTGAACTACACAGTAGAATACAACTGCAATAATTTTATGAACCTAAAACACTTTGTTTACTACTATGCAATTTTACTTATGCTAGTAGAATTTAAAAACACAATTCAAGAAATGAAATATAATTCTAGCGTGATGGCTGAAATAAAACTTTTAGTGGTGCTATATGATTTTTTACTGAATTTCAAGACAACATTCATTAAATAATCTGAAAAATATTAACCAGTATCCTTTCAAAGAGGTTTGTCATAAAATAAACACATTTCAAATCTCTGTGATCAAATCTCTGTCAGAATACATGCAACTTGAGATTTCTTTTTCTTACAGTGGTAACCTGTTTCTTCTCTAGAACCGTTACTAAGGAAAAATGTTTTTCAGCTAGTCCTAAGAATGATTTCCTTAGAAACTCTTTCCTTTGTACTATTAAACAGTTTGGAAAAGTGCTTGACTCGTTCATGCTGTGAAAATACACCACTGGCTAAGGCTGACCATTAATTTTCTCTGTTTCCCAGAACAAACATACACAATTATGCACAAAGTTCTAAAGAAACATCTTTGGCGTGTTAGAGTTAATTTCATGAGTTGCTGTTTTCCATCATATACACACCTGCCAATATGACATTTTGTTGTATCTCAGGATATCAATCTTTTTTGTACCACTAACTTTATTTTATGAAAAATAAAGCAAAGTTTCATAACAAAGGAATAAGAGAATAATAATAGTTACTACACTGTGTATCATCATCTTCAAAGTAGTTATTCAGAGTACAAGACATAAACCAAAAACACTCTTACCAAAAAAAAAAAGCTTCTCAGCCTTTTGACTAAGATCAAGTAAAGATTCTTACAAAAGAAGAAACAAATAGATCATAACTCAAAATTTTCAGATAAATTAGAAATCCAAAGGGAAGACAGTAGAGTTAAGCAGTGATAATTTAACATGGAGTTAGTTGGAAATATGTAAAACATAAAATTCTTTAGCAAAATAAAATAATTATGAACTCCTAATAAGTAATGACTGGAAATCAACGTTATTTTGAAAAAATTTTGATAATTTTTAAAAAGTCAACACATCATTTTATGAACTGCCTATTTTATCATCAATAGTGAACATACAACAAAATGAAAGATTTGTATTAAATGGAGACCTGCTCATGCTCATTACAATTAGCATACATCAAGTTCCACTTCGAGGGGGTGAGAGGACAAAGTCATAAGAAATGGTCTTAGAGAAGAAAAAATATTTTTTGACTCAAAGAATTAATGGACACACTAATGAAACAGTTATTCTGCCTTCTATCCACGAATAAGAACTAGTGAGAAGGTTACTTTGTTTTTAAAATCAAATTTTTAAAATTTATGCACCTAACCAATAAGAAAAATTAATCCATATGCAAGTCTGGAGGTTGTGAAAATTTCCAGGTGATTTTATCCTTAGGAGATAAATAGTCGTGGCAAAAATGCTAGGTTCTCTGAACCACTCAGCACTATTGAAGTAATGGTTGTTAATCAGGTACACAGAGCTTTTATGAAATGTATCTGGTAATGTAGAGATTCCAACTAACTAAATCTTGGGACTAGGGCAAGCAATGGAGTAGGAGAATAAATATACTCTTACCATCTCTTTTGCTTTGCACAAGAAGCCTGGAAAGGTACAAAGACACTGCTCAACACACTATCGGTCTGCTCTGTAAGATGCTGACTGAGATGGAATTAAGTAAATAACTGCTGACACGGCTGATCACTAGGTAAAGGAAAGGGGCAGGTCCAGTAGGTATTTGTAACAAGGTGGTCCAACTGTCTACATCTCTTTCACAATCTACTTCCAAAGCTGCCCTTGCATATTTTTACTGTTAAAGTTCTGAACTGACAGGCCTTTTGAGACAAGGGTCTTAATAGGCAGTCATAATGGTTTGGGTTTTTTTTTGGGGGGGGGCCGCTGGGGATCAAACTCAGGGTCTTACCA
This sequence comes from Hystrix cristata, assembly GCA_004026905.1. Lineage (NCBI taxonomy): Eukaryota > Metazoa > Chordata > Mammalia > Rodentia > Hystricidae > Hystrix > Hystrix cristata. Next base: position 19,253 of record PVJO010000964.1, on the reverse strand, counting down.
CGTGATCTAAATCCCCAACCCCCAGTCATACTGTTTGTGTTTCCTTGTTCTTCAAAATCCATATGCCAGCCAAATAAACCACAGGTAGAAAAGGTTACAAATCAAAAATCCCTGGATGGTATTAATCAATTCATCTTGAGGCAAATATAATTTGAAAAAAAAAATCCAATGAAACTTGGGGCCATAATATAACCAGCAAGAATTACTAAGGAGCACGTTAATTAACACAAGACTTAGTTTCATTATGAATGCTTTGATAGTTTTCCTAACAGAGTATTTCCATAAGAAATGTGTGCGTCAATGTGTGTGTGTGACAGCAGGCAAGAAAGTAAGTGTAAGCTGCGTTTTAACTGCTGATATTGTCTACAGAAATGTGTCTGCTGGAAAATGTTCCTTTAGCTCTGGTTTGGCTGCTAGCTTAGAACTGATGGGAAATAAAAACCTTTCCATGGACGGGAGCCAAGTGAGCTGCTAAAACAAAAGGTGACATTCATCAGCAGATCAGGGTACTATGATCTCATCTGGAAGGTTGGTTTTTATATATTCATTGTAAATTGTCTAAAGTTTGGAAAACCAAACTATCAATGTCAAAAACTAGCCTTACCTTAAGTATTTTTACACAAAAAATCTTTTTAAAACTATGAAGCATGAAACAAAAAAAGCATTAAAAGACTCATTTGATTCCTAACTTCATTATTTAGCTTAATTTTCTGCCTCTGCAATCGCCTCCACATTCTGAGTACCAACATACACATGCATCACTCCCTTGTTATTCCTACTTATAAATCCAGTAATAAGTAGTTCCAATATGCACCTACTAATAAGTGCATGTGAGTTCTTCTCAATAAAACACAAGCATCTAATCATTTTACCTTCTTTGACTTTTAAAAGAAACACAGCTCGGTGGGTGGGGGGGTTGTATAGTTTATGGTTGTGCTAACTACCAACTCACAACTTGATTCCAGGAAGGTCGTACTGCACCATTTTTGACAACTGCCTAAAAGCTAAAAATAAACTTTATGTTCACCACCCTCAGAAATCCTCCTGTACTTTCTCCTAATGGTTTCTCAACATGGTGAAAAACTAAAATAGCCAACTCAAACAGTTAACAAACTATGTCCTTTGAATACATGTTTCATCCTCCTTTAACATCACATAATGCCATTAACTCACTGTCACAAACTAAATCAATATGCAACAGCACAGAATGGGCAAAATCCACGGTCTTAACAACAAGGCAGTAGCCTGGCTCAGTAAATCAAAGGTAAATGTAGAACTCACATTCAGAATTAGAATATAACAACATTTACAGGAACTGTGGAGGAAAACCCAGAACTAGCCACGGGAAACAAATAATGGGCTATCTTATTTCCGAAGAACCAATGAACGTGGGACTCTGGGTTTGTTTTCCTATTTGCTGAAAAGGGTATATACTTTGCTACTTCTAATCAGGATACAAGTCCCAAACTTGTAAGTCAGGCAGATCCCTTTAAATATTTTAGAGCAAAAGGATCATTTCAGTGGGTTAGAATTGGGTCCCTTTCATCTCTGAGTGATAGGGAAAGGAAAAAATGAGGATGTGATAAACAGAGTATCATTGATTTTGGTGCTTTAGTGATACCTCTGAGAAAGAGAGATAGATACTTTACCAAGAAAGTTTATGTAGGTATAAAAAGAAGTACAGTGCAAATCATGAAAAAAATGGACTTTTAAGATTTAACCTTCTACTCTGTGCAGCAATTTATTGTATAAACATTAATATTAATTTCGAAAAGATTTTGTTGAGTCTTTTAGCACAAACTTTACATAAATAAAAGACCACTTGAAGTATCACACGTGATTTATTGTAGACCAACATTAAGCTAAGGAGACATAAGTTTTAAATGAAATTAAATTTGGAACAGATGGCTATAACTACTCTTCCTTTCATGTATAACTGCATTTATTAAATGGATTTTAGGCATAGACAATAATACAAATACTGAATTATTCTATTAATACTACCCCACATTTGTTTGTAGTGATAAACATACAATAGTTAATAGGCTATTTTCTCTTGATAACAAATAGGTAAGTTAAGCTAGTGTGTGATAGTGCACAATTATATACACCCTAGAAAAGCATTAAAATGACTGGGTGGCACAGAGTCACTAGAAAGTCCTTTGGAGTCAAATAATGCATAGACATCTATAGTATAATATGCAACATGACTAGTGACATGTATTCTAAACTAAGGCAAAGTTCCTCTAATAAAGGGTAATGTAGATTGAATTTCAGTATTTGGATACAAGCTACATTAATGGCTACCATTTATAGAGTATTTATACTGAGTAAAACAGCCATAATTGATTTATCTAGAGAAGGTATTGGTCTCATCAATACACAGAAGGTCAAATATCACATGGTTTCTCTTACACGAGAAAACCAACATAAAAATAGTTGAAAGTGAAAAATTCAAAGATGGAAAACAGGGAGGTAGACTTTGTGGAGATGAGAAGGGGACCTAAGGATGGGGGAGACTGGAGGGTGGGGAGAGGTAGTAAAAACGATTAAGATGTGTATATACATGTAGCAATCCCCCGAGATGAATGTAATTCTGCTTTGCAAATATATACTAATAAATAAAATAAAATGACAAAAAAGAGAAGAAATCAGTTTGGGGAGGTTAAGTGACTGTCACAAAGTCATTAGAAGTCCTGTGAAAGCAAATGCAGACCCAGCTGAATCTCTAGCTTGTTTCTTAACAAAGGTCTCAGGTCTTGGCATAAAAAGTTGTATGTGTCTGTGTGTTTGTATGTGTGTTTTACCTACATTATGTCTGCATATGGCTTTGTGCAGTCATTCTGAAGATCCTACTCTGATCAAAATTCTAAAGGTGTAATAAAGGACTTAGTGAAGATCACTAGTGGCCGTATTCTCATTATTCTTAGCACCAATATTTAATTGCTAAAATACTTATCATTATAAACATCATCCCAAGGAAAAGAACATGGAGGCCAATCTAGAGACTCAAGAAACTCCAAAAAGATAACAAAAGGTAAAGATAAAGAAGGTAAAGATGAAGAAGGTACGAACTAACAGCAACAAAAACAACAAAAATCTCCTTAGAAATGAAACAAAAGGACAAGATGTTAATAGCCCTAACTTTTTTCCCAGTGATCAATTTGGTCCTGGAAACAAAGTAAGTTTGACTTACAAACTATGTTTGAATCTGTGCAGCAATCAATTTATAAAAAACAAATTCTAACTGGTTCTCTGACTAAACTTACACATTTGAGAAATGGCTAAAAAGCAACAAGTTGCTGATCTTTTTAGGAAAGAATCGCTGGTGACACGACATACTGGTGCTGCAGTTTACTGTTCCTTTTGTCCAAACTAAAATTAACCAGAGGAACTGCTCTGTGACAATAATTATACATTTTTCATAGAATATTTTGAACCACACTAACATTTGAGTGGGATCTCTTAAGAGGCCAGGATTACAATTTAAACTATTTATTAAATACCCAATAAACTCAGGAATTTCATATCCTCATTTTTTTAAGGATAAACATTCCGTCTGTGCAATATCATGAACTAAGTGTAATCAATAATTATTTATGTGATTATTATTATTTCAACTGCATATAGAACAATAGTTTTAAAAATGGTATGAGTTGATTTTAAAAGTATCATTAACATTAATGTATCATGTAAAAAGTTTTTCCACCTACTGGATTTATACACATCAGCACTATTTGTATGGGAAGTAAACATTACAAGCATAGAAAGAAAAAAAAATAACTACTAAAATTTTATTTCTATTTTTTGTTGTTTTTTGAGATAGGCCCTCACTTTGTAGGCTGGGCTTGAACTATGTAGCATAGCTGGCACAAACTCATACCAATCCTCCTGCCTCAGCTTCCTGAGTGCTGGGGTTACAGGCATACACCACCACACCCAGCTTACCCAGCTAATTTTTGAAATGAATATTAGAAATCCTAAATAGATAAGTGCAACATACAACAGGAAGATTTGCAATAGGAAATAACTGTCAAAACAATGTATGGTTTCATCTAAATTTGACTTTCCTGTAGTGTAGCTTGAAAAAAATTAACAAAGGTTTATAAGCACATATTTTTGCTTTCCGATATTATTACAAATGCCAATAAAACTCACAAAATAAGAATGCAATCTAGTCACATACAAAATAACATCTCTAGGTTATACAGATTAGATAAATATTGATACTATTACTTTCAGTAAGAAGAATTCTATTCCAAGCAAAGAAAACCAAAAACCCACGAGGGCAGCTATGAAATGAAACACCTCTTGCGCCCATCTACTTAACTCCAAAGCTTTGTCTTGGAATCCCAAAGCTCTAATGGTGTGTGTGTGTGGGTGTGTGTGGGGGGGTGTGTGTGTGTGTGATGTGTGTGTTTTCCCAGAACAATCTGTTATTGTGATTTATTATCATGTTTGTTCTCAGTTTGTGGCATAAATTTTAAAATTCAACTTGACATATTACACTGTACTCTATCAAACTCCTAGTTAAAAATTTAATATAAATTTCACATCCTAAATGAGAAAATCTTAGTAGCAGCCATTAAGGGGTGGTTCTCTGAATGAAGCAAAGTGTGAATGTGCATGTGTTTAAAAGTGCAGTTGCTTTAAACTCAAGCAACAGGAGTAACTTAAACAATTGCCCAAATATGCCCACACTCAAATATTCAGACTAATAATTAAAATACTATAATTTTGTTCACACAGAATAATGGTACAGTGCTTCACAATATTACTATCTTAAAGAAAATAATATAAAGGCTGCAAGTATAAGCTATGAAGATAGACTATGTTGTGTCTCACGTCAGCTACTTCCTGTGTAAAATTATATGGCCAATTTAATTTAAACATCATTTTATATAATCAATATATGATGATCCAATCAGAAGAGTGAAATTAACCAATTGTAGCTAAAAACCAATCTGGTTCATGTTTACCTCACTGAATTTAGAATTTCATGATAGGCCTAGTATAAATCTCTTGCCACAAAAAAAATTCTAATACATGTAACTATAGCTGATATTCACTGCTCTTCCTACATGGACCAGATAAAGGTCTCTAATGCTACTTCATAACAAAATTCTCGGGCACATATGAGGATATTTAATACTTATTTGTGTTTTATGTGAGCAAATTTGTCTTCTATTGGGACATGTTAAAATTAAAGACTAGAAAATGTTAAGACAATATTTTATTTTATTATTTTATAATCATTTTAATCTTCATTGTACTTCTCAGAATTTTGTGACCTCATAATAACCACTTATCTGTCAACCAAAAAGGAAAGACTCTCATCCACCAGGGTTGCCTACTCTCATCCATCAGGGTATGCCTACAATGTCTAGCATAGAATAATGAATGAATGGCATCAAAGAGAAGAAAAACAGGTAATTTTCCTGCAGCTTAGATGTAGAAGTCGCTTATACTTTAGACTTTGATTTAAGTTCTTAACAGAACCTTTAATATAAAAAGTGTACTTCTCATGAAAATCTTTCCCCAGCCTTATTTATCCTTATAATAGGAAATACAGAAGCCAAGAGTAACTAATGAAGATACAAGAAACAAACAAAAAAAATCATTTTGTATTTATTACTTTCTACACTTAAGGCAGTGTACTGCATGGTACATATTAAGCTACTAACTTTAATCACAATTTAAAGGTGTCGTAGGAGTTATCTAAGTAGCTCCACCATAAAAACAAGTGTAGTGTAGATGACTAGTCTTTCATGCAGACAATGGCTTTTGCTCATCACAGTTTAAGTTGAGTTTTGGTTTTTGTCTTCAATATAGTGGGCTTTCTTATGTGGACATTTGCTTTCAATTCATTACTCTACTATGATTCATGGGAAGCAAGGTCTGGTAGTAAAAGTTCATAATAGCAGGAAAAAGTTCAATAAATAAAACCATGATGATAATCTCTTCTCATGGCTAGACTTAGATTTCATTAGTTTCCACTTAACCATGTAGAGATTTAAAATGAGAAGATAGTTCATTCAGATCACAGATCTTTCTTCACAAGATTTTTTTAATAAAAATAATGAATTTATTAGGTATTTCTTCATGGTTCGCTTCTTGGTTGCCTCCCTTAAAAGAGAACTGTTTTATGCAAAACAAAGTCATCTACAAAGAAGGAATCTTATTTCAGGCACGATAAACTTGGCTCTGCTTTTCTCTCCTCCCTCCCTCCTTCTAAAATTTGGGCCATTTAGTAAACTAACACGGTTTAGTTATAAAAGCTCCCTGGGATTGAGAGATGTTACTAGACTTATTTTCAGTCCATGAACGATTTTAGAATATTAGATGAGCAAAGATATCTGAAAGGAAATTATCGTCTGAATGCAGTAACATGGAAAAGAATGAATTACAGATGTAATTTATCCATCACAAGCAGATCCTAAACACTGATTATGTCTGTATTTGTGCACAAAATTGAAAATGATAGAAAAGCATCTCAGCTTTTCTAATTTTAATTTTACATGTTTTACTTTGTATAATTTACTGTCAACTATTAACTGCAGATGCTTCTTGCCTTGAGAACAGCCTGGACTTAAGTTTAAGTGATTCTGTAATTCAGAAGCCTAAACACTAAGTCTGGATTTTATGCCAAAAGATAAATTCTAATTTAAGATACTCAAGTTATACAGGGCCTGGGGGGGAAGAAAAGAGGATCTTAGATCTTTAGTAGTTGAGTCTCAAACTCACATTAACGTAAACAAAAATATAAATATTGTTACATAAACCCAGGTAGCTTCAGAAGAATTCTGTTAGGTCTAAAATTGTGATCTTGGGTTAAAATACAGGTTGTTCCCTACTGCCAAGGATGACCCAGCACAGCACTCTGTGTCTGTGCAAACACTCTTACTGGGGATGCTCTCCAGCTCTTCTATATGAGCCTGCGATCTCAGAATTGGGAGTTGTAAGAGGAAAGAAAGAGAAAAAGGAAAGATAAACCACCAGAGCTTTTCTCCTTCCCTTCCTCAAGTTCCTCTTCCACCAGTCTCCCTACTCCTGTTGAGACACTACCCCTCTAAAACTCCACTGCTCTTACCTCCTAACATACTGCTCCTCTTGTGGGCAACGAGCTCTAAGGACTGAGCTTTTCATATCACCCACACACATCAAAGTTTGCAACAGAAGTGTTTACAGCATATTCTCTGAATTGTTGAATCCTCCAACCTTATCACTCCCTAAATGTCTCTCTTCCCACATCTGGGTCTTTTTTACTGATCCCTTGACCACTACTGTGATAAAACAGACAAAAGACAAAAACGAAAAAATTTCCTTTTGAGCTCCATATTTTTCTCTATTTCCCTACTGCTGCTAGTAATTAGAAAGCAACAGCACCGAAACAACCACAGTTTTGAAAGTTTCAGAAAGTAAAGAGAATGAGGAGTCCTATTTATTAATAATAAATTCCATAGTTCATCAGGCTTAGGACCAACAGATTGTACATTCAAAAAAAAAGCAGGGTGAATCCTTAGAGAAGAAGGGAAGAGCTACCTTGGAAGACACATTGACAAAGAATCCTTTGCACGCCGGGGCTGCACCCACAGAAAGCTGTGGACTGCAGCCCCTCTCCACACCCACCTTTACTTCCTGCCAGGGCTGAGCACTGCCCCGCAGAAGGCAAGTCTCAGGAGACGAGAGCAGCCTGCAGCTGAAGCTGGGCAATCTCTGGCACTGGCTAGTAGAAAATGCCTGGTAAAGGCCACTTTCCCTACACTAGGCCCAGATAAACTAGTGAACCCCAAACTGAAACGTAAAATACATCTTTCCCACAAAAACAGTTCGACAAAAGCAGTAGGATTATATAACGCAGTAGTACTTAAGATCTGTGATAAGACTCAGAATAATTTCCTAGAGCCCCCTGAATTTAATTAATAACCAGAGTTTTCAGAGTACTATTTACACTAGACTACAACTCAACCATCCTATTGGTTACTTTGGCTTCTCAGAGTTGGCCTGAGGATTTAACCACACTGTTTTTATGGGAAAATGCTTTCTAAACATTTAAAATTTTCAATCATATTTTTGTTTTGTTTTAATACACCGAAGGGCTGCTATCTACTTTAATCAATGGCTACTTATCTAAGATGGTTAATTTAAAATATTTTTCCCATCTGGCCACAAATCTTAGGATAAAGAATCTTTGAAGGCTGGTGCCAGGAGTCTTGCTGCTTATATTTACTTGTTGATTCAGTTGTTGACTTAAAATATAATTACATCTGAGGACTTACTGTTTTAGGCTCTGTGCTATAAATTTGTCTTAGATACTCATTTTTATTCTTAAGCACTGTGATTTCTTTGCTGAATCCTTAAAATGTGGATCTGTAGATTTAGCAATGTTTTAGAGCAAAGTAGTTAAAAGTGCAGGGTGTGACATGAGTTTACCAAGCTTCAATCCATTCACATTTCAGTAGTTGATCAAACTGGGCTGCTGCCTAGCTTTTTAGTATTCACTTATGCCCATCAGTGAAATGGGAGTAGCATCAGTAACTACCTCAAAGAGTTTTTGTAAGGACTAAATATTATCGAAACATTGAAAAGTACTGAAAACACTGGCAGAAATATAGTAATAATCAATAAAGACTAACTCACTAGAGGAAATTAAAAAGTCTATTCATAGAAATGGAAATTTGATTAACTCCAGAATCTTGCCATATAAAATCATCTGGAACCTGTTTCTGTGGCATGTATTGTTATATTCAAGCCGTAAGTATGTAACTGAATATATAAATACGCACAGCAATAGGAAAATAAAAAATGAAGCCGTTTTATTTTCATGTTAAGTAAAAATCAATTTATTTGTGATATGCCAGGCTTATTATCTAAATAGCCAAAACAGGCAAAATGATGACAGGTTTGCCAAGATAATAAGATACTCCTCTCTTCAGAAATGGTCTCCCCTCAACTAGCCTCCTACTCAGGTGCTTTCCAAGGAGATCTGAGATTTGATACTTGAAGTTTTCTGCAGGGGAAAAAAAAAAATCTCTGAATTTCTTACTCTAGTGATCTCCCTCCCAAACATTCACTCTCCCTTCCCATCTTACCTACCAGAAGCCTGATTTTAACCAGGACAATAGCTAAATGACTACTATTCCCAGTAATCCCTGATGCCAACATCAGCCAGTGAGAGGCAGGGTTAAGCTGCTGGGTGAAGCTCAAAGGACCTTTGTTAAGAGGATCATGACCAGACTGGCATGTGGATTCCTGCCCTCTTCCTTTTCCTGCTTCCTAAATAAAGGTATGATGGCTTGTGCTGCAGTGGGCATCCTACAGGTCTGAAGTAATCCTAAATTTGGAACCCATGAACTAAGGATGAAAGAAGCTGAGTTCTGATGCCTATGGAGTCAACGAACAGGCCTAGACAACTGCCTAAAATATAAACCCCTAATTTGTGTATGCCGAATGCTGGGGAGGAGAAAGTGTCAATGCTGAATGTAATTCTTCACGGACGAAATGCTTACATCACTTCTGGGTGACTCTGGAGTGAAATATGAAGAGGGATCAGAACGAATAGCTCTGAAACTGGGCAGTTAGAAAGCTGGAAAGATCTCAAAGATAATAAAACAAAATAGAAGTTAAAGACCACCCAGCCTCAAAGGTACCTAAGAAAGACTGTTAATCGAAGTAAAATATACAAGGGGTTATACAGTTTACTCTCAATAATTTTCAAAACTCAAATTCCTATTGTACAGAAAGTCTTATCTCTAACAAGAAATCCAAATTTATCTGCAAGTGGAACTCTTTCAAAAACGTTTCTAAAGAGTAGGGATGATACTATCAGTAGATGTACATGTGATATTTTTATAAGAAATATAGTATTAGCTAAAAATATGTTTGTTGTTTAGTGCAGTCTGAGTGAAGAATAAGAAGCCCTCACTAGAATCTTGTTTATGGTGAAATTCAGAGAAATGATTATAATAATCTATTATAATTCAAATAACAATTTCCATCAAGCCTGTCCAGTTGCTTCTACTTATGTTTCTGCATGCTCATGTTAACATTAAGTCAAAGACCATCTATTTAGTTAGTCTTTTCTACTGACTCCCATCATTTTTGGCCCCACTGTTAAGACAGAAAACTCTTCCTCTATCTAAAACCACAGAATTGTGTTTCTGCTGAAGTTTTAAAAAAAAAAAAAACCGCCTAAAATTTTCCTCAATAGGATCTCTTTATAACAAAATAAGAAGCTTTGTCTAAGTCTGTGGGAAGGAAGAGACATTGCTCAGCATGAAAGGTAATGGATTAGCAAAGCTGATAGATGAAATCCTCTCCTTATCCCTGGCAAGGAAAATGACAAGATAAGCTTCCCAAACTAGGTCCCTAGGTGCCTGTGTTGGGTCTGATAAACATTAAATGTCTCACCTCTCACATGAATTGGGTATATGTCACACCATTCTCCAACGGGAGATTTATTCCACATTGTATGGACTCTTAAGTAACAGCCTTATACGTGAAATTGTTGTGAGGCTTTTCAATGGATTGGAATTTTTACTAGTTTTAGCTGTCTAAAACTCTGATCAGAGCGCGGAACACCAGAGCATCTGAGTTAAAGCGAAACTTTGAACCTAGTTTCAGTCTTTAGTATGCCGCACTCTCTCAGTGAAGCACAGTTTGTTGAGAAAAAGAGAAGTAGATGCAGTGTACCAAAATCTTACGACAGGAAACAAAATAACTAGTTCTGGAATTAGTGTATTAAATGGTTTGATTCAAAACATGCCTTGAAATTTGTTCAATAGTTTAAAAAACCTTTATTCACTTAAGAATCATTTTTCTAACGACTTTCTAACAGAACACAAACAGGCACATGAATACGGATATTAGTAGCACCAAAGCAGGTGCAACTGTTGTGAATTTCATTAAGGAAAAGTTCATGTGAGAGTCGACGATACCCTGGCATACTGACAGGGAAAACTTCACAAAGTGATGAAGTATCTCCTTCAGGAATACTACTGGAACTTGGATATCAAACACACTGATGGCCAAGTTATGCCTTATACAGAGCTCACCTTCAAAGATACGAGAGGAAAATGAGGAATTTCTATGTCAATCTGTCACTGAAAGACACACTGAATATATGTAATTACGGAGCTACATTTATATATATAATAATCTACTAAATTTAAACATCCTATGAAATGCCATTAGCAAAAGCCAAACAAAAATAAGACTCGTAGTAAAAAACCAATTCCAATTAGGAAACTACTAGGTTAAAATGTTAGTTCAAAACTGGATGTTTTATCTGGAACATGCAGCAGATATTTTGTCAGGATTATGAGTTATACTTCTTTTAAACAGATGACGAAGTCTATGCTTGTAGTTTACAAAGAACAGCAACGACAAAGGCAATTTCTGTGTTGAAGACATCCTGTGCTAATGATGGGAGATATTCTAAACTGCAATTGTGAGCACATCCGGGACCACTTTAGCACTTCCATGTGCCATCTAATTCATATGTGAGCATCCGGAGACTTGATTTACTTTGAGTCTTCTATTTGCTTGTTTACCATGTATACCTATCTGTGTGCTTTCTAATACCAGATTTGCACACTTCACATATTCTGGTAAGTCTTCAGAGGCACTTTGAAAGTGCTCACTCAATGCCCTTGAGTCCATGCCACTTTACAGTATAATCTAATCTCTAATGTTTCTATGATAAATTTCATCAATGGAGAAATAGACAGACCCATAAATATATTTATATGTAATAGTGAAATGAAAGTTGAATTATTCCCAACAAATCTTAATTTGATAAGAGAACAATTTACTGAAGTTTTCTCCCTCCCTCATTCAAAAACAGATATTTGAAAAGAGAGAATTCAGTAAATAATGTCTATTTCTGTTGATCAAGTAGTAGAAATTGATTGTTTGAAATATAAATAACCCAGCATCACATTAAAATATATCCTGTAGACTCTCTTTATGTAAACTCTCTAAAGTTTGAAATCAGCGCTCATGAATAAATAACCTGATCATTACAACTATCATAAAATCAATTCTGAAATATCATTCGAATGGAGACTTGCAGTGTTGGCATTTTTAAAAATGTTTTTTCCTCTTTTGAGATCCTTTTCATAAGCCATGGGGGGAAAATCCTCTTCACCACAAACAATGCACCTTCTCAAATGTTCTAGATTTCTAAAGTTAACACACCCAAATCTATAGTTTGCAAGCACATGAAGTCTCAGGTGGAATGCAATCTTAAAGTATTGTAAAGTAAAACTGCAAATATAAAAGTAAGATTAAATGAAAGGAAATAAGTCCTTAAAATATTAATTTATATACTATACTTATATACTAGAGACATTACAGCCTTGCTTTCCTCATTAGTCTAATTCTGATACTCCTACAATATACATACAGTCCTCACTACCATGTATTCCCATTTGACTTAGCAACACACTTAAAGAATTCTACATTCCTCCGTAGTATATTTAACCTAATATAATTTTTAAAACCTTAAAATCACCAGCATTCAATGGAAGTATGACCCAACTATATTTTCCTCCAATTATCTTTAGTTGTAATACTCCGATTGATTTGTTTTACATAAATACTTTCTTGAAACATTCTACTTGTGCCTTTTTAATGAAACAAATTCTCCTCTTGTAACTAGAAGTCTGCTATAAACCTAAGTCACCTGGGAGCCTGGCCAAAGTCTGAAGCAGCACAGCTGAAGGGTACAGCCATTTCACAGGGTCCTCTCAGAGAGTATTTGGTTTGCTTTCCTAACTTTCTAAAAATAGTAGATTACACAGGCTACCTCCATCTCATGCCTCAAGAACTCAAAAATGCTGGACTACAGATTTCAGTAATACATAGAACACATTTTATTAAAGAAGCCAGGATATTACAAGTCTTCTAAATTCCTTCTGTTTACTCTAAGACAACGCAAGTGATCTAGCGGTTACTGGCACAGAACTCTCATAATGCTCCCAAATTTCAGAACTTTAAGCATGAGTCAGAGAATTACTTTAACTGTTTTAAAATGTGTTTTTTGATCTATTTATGCCAAAATATCTAATACAGGAAGACAACTTTCTACAAGGTAGAATTCTAAATACAGTATAATCACATAATAGGTCATAGATTTTTAAACATAAGTACTTAAATTGCATATTCCAAGTTGTTTTAATTAATTCTTAACATGTTATTTCACTAACATTTCAGGAGTTACTATCCTGGGTATGAAGCTCCACCATTTAAAAAAAATTATCTTTTTTTCCTCTTACTACAATCCAAAATACCAAGTTTCAGACTCTAGAAATTTGTTTTTCTTAAAACAAAAAGGTCATAGTTTACACTAATTAGCTATCATGATTCATTTTATAAATTCGAAATCTTGAAATAGTTTTTAAAAAAGTCCTCGATGCGGCAGTTGAATCTCCTTAACCACACAGCATGTCATTAAGCAACACTGCTGCTTTACTCAAAGGGGAACTGTTCTGTGGCCACAAGTGAGCAGCAACTAAAAAAATATTTTGAGATGGAAAAATAGCAACTGAATATTAATGTTTCACAATGTTTCCAAATGCTGTGGAGGCAGGTCTTCTGTTAAACCACTCAGTGTCACAGCCAAATTTCATGTCTTAGTTTTGCAGCTACCAGTGCACCATCAACTGTCTATAAGATTAAAAGTCAGATTTACTAGTAATTGGATCAAAGCAGGGTTGCTTATGGACACAGCAAGAGCAACTAGCTCTTTGTCCCTCATTTTATGAGTCCCAGTCTAGTGACACCTGAATTCAGTTAGCACAAATTTAGGAATACACATTCAGAAAGGCACAACCCCTGCGCTCTTCATCAGTGCCTTTCAGAGGATGGGGGGAAGCCCCCCGGAAACATACAACTACCATTGAATGATTTCTGGGACTACAATGTTAAGAACAATCTAGCATTTTAAGACATTTTTCTAGTTGTTAATACCTCTTCTTTATTCTATTTTAAAGATGACATCATTGGAATTTTGGGCAAAAACTTTAGCAAAGTGAGCAGTACAAAGGAGATCAAAAAGCAATCTATTCAAACAGTTAATTCATATCTCACCATATTATTTTCAAAAGCATTATTATAGCATTTTTTTAAAAAAAACAAGATGGATCTCTAAGACTTTCACTTCTCTCTCTATGTAGATGTGATAGTGACTACCTCCTCACAGTTTCAGAGAATTCACCTGGGGCCCTGGTAGTCAAAAGTAATTTAATCAAACCAAGTAGGTTTAGAGTACCCAAGAACACATTTCTAGTCTTGACCTTGCATGTCAAAGTAAAGACACACATACTATCATCTAAAACACCTAATTTCAAACTCGATAGCTTCATTACAAGCTCAATGACATTGCTTAATGTCAAGAAATGCTAAGTAAATCTTCTAGTTACAATGGCCACAAAGCTAACTTTTAACATTTCCAGCTGATACTGTTACAAATAAAAACTACTCACAATCTAACAGAAAACAAACTGCTTATTTCACACTAGAATTTCTGAGGTTGAAAGCTCCAATAAATAATAGCACTGACGAGTTTCTACTTATTTATAAAACTCACACTGAACAAAGTTTGCGCTCCAAATAAGGTACTGTAGCAGCAGTTTGGGATTTCACTTTGATTTATATATTTCACAAAATGCATGATTTCTGCCATTAAAATAATGTATCAAAAAATAAGAAAATCCAAAATGTCAAAATATTAAAAGTTATAAGACTTTTGCTGTTCTCTTATAACAATACAACACCTTTACTAAAGCAAAAAACAAGCAAAAACAAATCATCTTCATTCAGCTACTGTCATAACCTTAAATATAATATATGCATATGCTAAATATACACATTTGTACATTTACCACTCCCAAACTGACACCAACTTTGCTATTACTACACAAAAATTACAATTACATCAATAGTTTCTGCTCTAGAAAAAAGTCATGGCGTTATTAAAGGACAGCTAAGTTATTCACAACAAAGTTTGTCTAGACTTGGTGCTATCATAACTCATAAAATTCCCAGCCCAACATCATCAATAAGAACACACCATGTAACTAAACTACTAACAAAGCAACCCACAATTCCAAACTCAGAGGACTGTATGTCCACATCACCTTTATTCAATTATGCAGATCCTTAAAATAATATAATATTTACTCACTTTCAATGAATCAAAGCAGGCGATTACTCGTCCATTTTCAACTTGGCAGCTTTTCGAAGGATGTGCAAATTTACATTCCGTGTCTGGCCGTGAGCAAGTCCCCCTTTGAAACTCTCTACATACTTCCAGTGTTAGCCATTTTGTGTCCCGAATTGGTGTGACACTAACAGCCATGTTTAGATTTTACAGGTAGTTAAATTTTTCAGTGAAACCAACAAACCCAACCCCGAAAAAAAACAGCAACAACCAAAAAAAAAAAAAAGAAGATGAACTGATAAAACTGTAAAATGATGAAAATGTCCCCTCCAAAATACTCTTCCCCTACTCCCTGCTTTTAAAAGTACATGGAAAATTGTATATTGTCAATATCAAGGAAAAGATCTCCCACTAGAAATTCACAGCATGAAACTGTTAATTCAAAGAGGTTTTGGTTTTTAGAAAGATACTAGAATTATAAGTAGATGAATGTTTAAAAGTAGGGCCTGGAATCAGCCTTGTGCTCTCAGTAACCCCTTCCCAGTGCCAATTTGGAGCCCAAAATGCAAGCATGAAAACGTGGCAGACCCTCTGACACCGAATTTCCAAGCTGCTTTCAGCAAAGTTGTCTGAAAGGGAATCTCCTCACAGCTGAATTTGCAATGGAGTTTGGTGGTGCAATCGGTATTGATTAGTTTGGCATAGACAGATGCAGCAGTTTAGAGCAAAATCGAGAAAATGATTTTGTTTTCCTCCTTGATTTCCTGGCAGAAGATATCTTACTTTTTCAGCGAACTTTTCTTTTAAAACTAAAGCAGCCTAGGGCAATGCCAGATACTTAGAGCTTTTCTCTTGATTACAAGTAGAAATGGGGGTGTCTGGGCTAGAGGTGGAGGGTGGACGTGCTGTCGTCACAGTCTAGCTGGCAGCAAGCAAGGCAAAAGCAGAGACTGCTCTAGAAGCGGTTCCAAGCAGCAGAGACGTCAGGAAAGGCACTTCTTAGTACCAACCTGTAGAGAAAAGAGATAGGTTAAGATTTACTAAGTAGCACTTCACTGATGTCCTACAGTATCACAACCTTGCCATGTGATACCAGACTAAGTAATATTCAAAATCAGCCACTCTCTCTCCCTCTCTCTCCCACACAGACACACAAAAAAATACTTACAGTGAGACATATTGCAGCCAGCCATCGTAGATTTATTAAAAAAGGGGGCCGTTTCCCCTTGTGGAGCAATGCATGATAGAGAGATAACCAATCACAGATAGTGTTGCAGCAATATTCTGGGCAGAAAGCCAATAGTGTGGGTTGTCTTATGAAAGGTCGTGCCTGTCAGACGTTCATTACTATGCTATAAGCACAGAAAATGTCCATCAGATGTGACTTATTCCACTGCAAGAGGACGAGCATGTGGGTTTTGAATTTACCCAACATGCAGTTAGTGGACTAAACCATGTTAGTTTCAAAACAGCTCCTAACACAAGTCAAAGCACTTGAAGATCATTACCAGAGAATAAAATGCAAGGTTTAAAAATTGCAGCTGACTTCCAAGCTGCTTTCCCTCAGGCTCAGCGCAGGGACAGCACTAAACAGCCTGCTCCTGCTGTCCTGACACGTGAATAAAAAAGGAAAGGGGTGTTTACAAATGGTACATTCTCCTGACCTATCCAATTCACTTCCTTCTGAAGCGCAAGTCCTGCCCCTCCACTGAAAGCAGCACTCATACTGTAAAACTATTCCATTCAGCCAGCGGACACTTTGTCAATATATCACAGGCAGGCGAGATATGAACAAAAGCATCCTTTATTCGAACATTTTTAAAGCAGAAGCTGAGGTCATGTGGGGAAAATAAGGAGTTCAGTGTTGTCAGTGT
This sequence comes from Hystrix cristata, assembly GCA_004026905.1. Classification (NCBI taxonomy): domain Eukaryota; kingdom Metazoa; phylum Chordata; class Mammalia; order Rodentia; family Hystricidae; genus Hystrix; species Hystrix cristata. The sequence continues at coordinate 2,216 of PVJO010000964.1, read as the reverse complement.
GTCTGGTAAATCTGAAGTCAACCTCCAGAGAGAAAGTGATTCTATCACAGAAACATTAAATATTAAGTGAGCAATTTGATTTGGGCAGTGCGGTGTACTTCCGAAGTTCAATTCCAAATGAAGCTGGAAAGTAGGGGCTGAGGGACACCCTATTGCCTGGTGATCCATTAACTCGGTCAGACTACTTACTCCTTACAGGAGGGCTTTTTTTTGTATTAACTCACTTTCTCTTTCAAATCAGGATGGAAACTTTCAGAAAATTTTTACTAGCTTGGAAAAAATGATACTTAATTTTTTTCCTTTTGAATGTTGCCAGTGAAGAAAATAAGGCTTTAGAAACTAAGTTTCACATTCCATAGAGGCAAAGACAATGTTCGTTTAATTACGTCTTCATGGGCACAAAAGGAGCTACTGGCATTTGGCACCTTTACACTCTGAAAATTAGAATGTAGAATATGAACATATATTGGAAACATGAATAGTACAATTTAAAATTTTTCTTCTATGACTAATACTATCATTCTTTGAGTGTACTGTTTTTTTTTTAATTTGTTTCATTTCATTTTGCTTCCTTTTTGTTTCATTACATTTTGTTTTGTTTATGATACTAGGGAATGAACTCAGAGTCTTCACACTGAGTTATATCCCCAGCTCTTTAAAAAAAATTTTTTTTTTTTTATGTTGAGACACAGTCTCACTAAGTTGCCTCCGCTGGACTCAAACTTCTGATCCTCCTGCCTCAGCCTCCTAGAGTGCTGAGATTTAGGGGTGCACTGATACTATAATTCATAACATTAATTTAAAAACCATTTTTCGAAACTACTTAAAAACTGTAGTTAAGATTACAACTTTTGACAGAGACGAAAAGAACCAGCTCATCCACATATTCAATAAATATGCTTGTTTTCTAAAAAGTTTTCAGATTCTAATCCCTGGTTCCATAAAAACAAAGTCAGAGTCAAAACTCTAAGCGGTAGCTACTGTCCTGAATATGTTCTGCATTCGGAATTTTCTCAACGACTTCATGGCTTGAGCACATACTATATGCATGGCTTCTGTTCTGCTTTGGAGAATCTTAAAATATCTCACCTGCAATGATTTACCTCCTTTAAAGCAAGACATCACTTCCTCCAAGAAACTTCCAAGAGGCCACTTCCTCCATCTGCATTCAATTACACATGAATACTGCGAAGTCTAAATTACCTCTGCACCTTGTGCCTATACAGCACCTTATTTCCTTCTACATCTCATCCACTAGCCTACATATTCCCAAGGACAGAAGTAATACTGGTCCCCAGGAACCTTGGTCCCTACCACACTGATAGAAAAATAGTTCCATAAACATTAGTATATTAAATTATTAGTTACTATCTCAGGACTGGGATTACTTCTAGGGCTGAAAAACACACATATACAAACATACTCATAAAAACGCATGTACGGACATAACATATGAACACACTTAAAAACACAGAGACACACAGATCACTGCCTCCATAAATTACAAGTGTCCCAGGGTCATTCTGTGTCCAACTGTCTAGGATTCACCCCCCTGGTCTTGGACAGTTCCCTCTTTCATTCTGCATCACAACTTTTCTAATTCTTCATCATTCCCAAGTCTTTCTTTCTCTTTGCTTTTCGTACAATGTATACAGGACCTGTATTTCATAAACAAAAGTGTAGTCCTCGGCATGAATTTTCTCTGACCTCCCTGCTCATCCATCTTTATCTGCACTTTTCTTCTCAGTCTTAGAAGTTCTCCCCTCTGCTACCCATGGTTAAGCTTCTACAAGCTTCCACTTTGACTTGTTCCTTCTCAAGGCCTCTTTCCTTTCTTACTCCTTCTTTACACACATAACCTGTCTTCCCAGCAGCCATTTCTCTCAGTCTTTAAATATAGTAAAGTAACTCCAAAGTGGAGAGGATAGGATGGCAGAAGGAAAGGAACCCTCCCCCTATACCCAATGCTCTTAATCTGTCACCACAATATCCAAAGTGTCATATGTATGTGCTATTTCTCTGCTTCTTCCTCGTCCATTGAATCGTGAATCCATATCAGTTTGGCTTCTATACCTACCACTTTACTGCTCAGAGAAGTTGTCAATGGTCTCACGAAAGCCAAATCCACGGGGCTGGGGATTTAGCTCAGTGGTTACAGTGCTTGCCTCACAAGCACAAGGCCCTGAGTTCGATCCCCGGCACCAAAAAACCAAAAA